>CM076574.1:204969532-205346663 GCA_034641835.2 Pinus albicaulis | reverse complement strand
ATCAATAATATCATGTAAAGGGATTAATGAGCTATCCTTCTATGTCAAATCCATCATCAATAGTATCATATACTAGATTCAACGTGCTAGCCTTCTTCAAAATATCCAAGAGATATATATTAGCCATGCATCAAGTATGTCATTATGTCCAAGATCAACAATAAGTAGATTTCAAGAAGAAAATCATGATCAAAATGTTCAATACCAGGTGCACCATTTCATCATAGGTAACATAAATCAAAATCACTTTCATATGCATGCATGAGCCATTTTCGAAGGAGACATTATCAACATATCATAGGGATAATCTAGCCATCAATGTTAGTGTTGAAATACAACATGCCATGCATACCTTATAGTATTCAGATACCTTTGCACCTTCACATAAGAAACTTTTAGTGCTTGTCACCTTTTCATCAAGTGCATCTTTACCTTTTCCAGATCTAGCTTTTCTTTCATGCATCTCAAATTATCCTCAAGAAGGATCCACTAATCACATCTCATCAAGAAGGTTAGAAACATCCAGGTACTCAAAATATACATGCAAGAATTATAAGCAATAATCATCATATTCATATCCGTAAGTATAAACAAGAGTAAAGTCACGAATAAAAATCAAGAGTCAAGGTGTACTTATTTTCAATGAGAGGTGATGCTCTCCCTCTTGAACCAAAATTCAAGATCCATCCATAAACCACATAACATTGTTTCCTTCAATCAAATTTATTAATAGCCAGGTCTACTAGAGACTATCCCATTGAGGGCTTCATTTAGATCTGAACATCTTGACATTGATCATGCAAGGGTTTCATATCCATAAACTATGGTTTCTCTAAAACCCTAACCATCAAACCCTTATGCACTAGCTACGTAGGGTTTTCTTCACACCCTATAATTATTTTAGGTCTCCACAATCTCTTCTTGCTTCCATAAAAGTTCTCCATTGCGGTGTTCTCCACGGATTTTCTTCAGCCTAGCTCTAAAACCATGTTAATTTTTCATATGGCTATATTGTTATTTTCTTTGATAATTTAATTTCTTCATCAACACATTAAGTTCACTCCATAGCATCATAACATTAATCAGATTTACATCACTATTCATCAGCATATGCAACTATGTAGAAAGAAAAATAAAATCATCATCAATGCAATGAAACTTAAAGGAACATAGGAAGAAAAGCATGCACACATAGAGACACCAAGATTGGTCCAAGGCTACGGAAAAACCCACTATGGGGGAAACCCTTGAAAATTATTCTTCTGATATCGTCATCAAATGATTTAGCAAAAAAGAGTAAAATGATCCATTGATCCATATCTTCATAACGCAATTAAAAAACTAGCACGTTCATAATATAACCTTAAACATACTTCTACTGAAGGATTTTGATTCTGAGAACTGTAATGCATTGTCACTGCCTGTAGCATATTGCTGGTGATTGTGTTTTGTATGCATATATGTGTTGATATCAGAGTTGTGAAATGATGGGAATGGATGGTATGGTATATTTTGATGCTGAAAAATTTTGTCACTAAGCAGAAAGTTTAGATTACTATAGATTCATCTTTGATTCCTAGATGCATGAAGGAGGATTTGTGATAGCGTCTACGATAGTCATGGATGCTACAAGAAGCCTCTGAGGTTGCAGCTATGAGTCCATATACGCTACCATAGACCTTTGTGCCAATGTCTATGAATGACCGCAACCTAATCTTAGTATGAAGTCGTAGTCGCACCCTTGATCCTCTATGTCTACAGTTACAGGTCCCTAGAAACAGGCATAAGCCTTTGTGCCTATGACTATGACTAGAAAATATTTGTAGAAAGCATGCGGCTATGATCAAGAAAACCCTAGATCAGACCGAGCCTCTCCCCTATGATTTCGGACCCTACATGAACTCCTTCCGTCAAACCTATGCGAGCCAAGACAAAATACGAGAGTGGAAGATAAATCGATCAATGTGAGAGAATGAGCTTTGGGTCACTTCTATTTATAGGATTTCATGAGGATCCAATTGGGATTAAGCACGACTTAACCAATTCCAAAAGTGCTTAGACTGAGAATTCCATTATACATTACTAAATAAAATAATTCATAAATTAAATTCTGATAAACCAAATAGGGTGATATTTAGATTGATTTTGGTCCTCTAGAAAAGAGAAATCTATCGCAATTATTATCTTCATCATATGAGTTGTTCAAAGTGGAATTTGACCATGGTTTCATAATTTTAACAAGTTGTGGAGTGGGAAAATTTTCAAACTCAATGTTCATCCAATTAACTAATAAGTCAACCCAAAATAGCTATTGCATGTAGAGAATTCGAGTTCCCCAGATGTGATGGAGATTCCAAGGCAGTGTAACATAATTTGTAGACTAGTCTTGAGCGTACATGTGTTGCATGCAGTCAGATGATCAACCTTGGGAATTGTGTAATCAATTGGAGGAAAATTATTAAAAAATAGGGGCCTAATTGCTCAGGATTTACGCAAGGAAATAGGGGCTGGGTCATAGATACTCTTTCAGTAGAGAGATAGGTTATTCACTTGCAGGTTTAGCTCAGAGTGAGCTAGAAATTGTAATACATTTTATATTCATTTGATTAATGCAAGAAATCTCAAGGGGCTTTTAGAAATTTCTTTCCCCTAGAAAAATACTATGTGTGAGTGTTATTTCTTATTGCATGTCAGAGATTAGTGTTCTAAATTGTGAATTAATTTCTATATATAAACAAAGTAGATTTGTGTCTCTTGATTTAGATTAAAATGTCTTGAAAAATTGCAACTCTACACCATATTTATACAGCAACAGAAAATAAGGAAGTAGAGGAAAAGGAGAAAGTAGAGAAAAAAGAAAGAAAAGGGCATATGCACTCACACTGATCCACCCTTAATGTAACATTATCACTCTTCTAATACATTTGAATCTATATATCTCACCATAGTGTTTATGAATACCTCTGATTCCACCCCACCTCTTACAATGAAGGAAATCATACTAGGAATATAGAGAAAAAGAGGTAGGTCATTAGTTAACATTGGACTCTTTTGTAAAATCCCCTTGTTCTACCCCTGCTTGTTTTAATTATGATTGTGATTGTAATGACAACATGGAAGGACCATGACTAGTCATACCCTTGATTAAACATATGCTAATTTTCTTTTAAAAAACTAATTAATTAGATAACAAAACTAATGGTTGAAAAAAATTACAGATTCTTGGCCTGAGGGAGACTTTCTTGCTCGCCTATTTTAGTAGAAGCCACTTTAATGCCTGAAACTTGTTTTATTTCTTGTTTTTCTTGAAAATCCACAACTCATATGAACTAAATAAAAACCTAGATTTCTTGTATACTAGAGAGTGAGTTATATGACGGGTATTATGTGATGTGATAGGGTGTGAATTGAAGTTGGAAAATCTCATTGATGAGTGTTACAAGGTAAAGAAATAGAGACAATTCCCTCACCTAAAGGGGGAGGAGGTGGCATAATAGACTGAAACACCTCCTAAAATAAGAAGGGACATAATTGGAAGAGATTGAATTTGGTATAATTCCATGAACAATCTTGGTGAGATTAGAGTGGGGTTGTGGACATTAGAGAACTTTTGAGGTATAAAATGGGCCTGCTAAGAAAAATGTAAAACCAAAATAAAATTTATAAGAACTAATAGGATTCAAGATGATGATGTCAACCATGGGGGATGATTCACCATTTTTGGGGTAATGATATATATGATATCTTAATGTAAATGTGCTTGAGGTTGTATATATTGCAAGTGTTAAAATTAAGTTTTATGAGATTTTATGTTAAATTCTTATACAGATAAAGCATGAATTTAAAATCTGAAATAGAAAAAACAATAGAAAAAGATACCATAAAAATAACCACAACATAGCAAGTGATGAAGGATTTCACCCCTCCTAAGCTACGTCTCTTGGTCTAGCTTCCAATGGCTTGACCCTATATCATTATGCTAAAAAATGGTGGTTACATTAGTTTAAAGTGCTCCAATGGCTTCAATACATGTTCCATTAGCTTTAGAACTATAAAAAATCCCTGTCTGGCCTCTTTCTACACCCAAAAAGGATAAAAACTGAGAAAGTTATGAGCTTCCCAAGTTTTATTGCTAGTTGACCCATGAATTCTCCAAGTTCGGCCAAGTGTCCTACAATTTTTCTCTATTTTTCGCTAATGGAGCAACAAATCGATGCAATTCCAGTGCAAATTTTTGGGATAGTTTAAATGCCCAATGCGAACTAAAAACAAAATTTTGAATCATATATAATATAGTTGAATTAATTAATTTAAAAAATTCAAAAAAATGCCATTTTAAACCTTAAATATTATTTTTGTCGGTCCTATACATAAGGACTATGTGTGGCGTAATGTTGAGTGCATAATTTCATTGGTATGAGGTGTTGCGTTCAAATCATATGGAATGTAATTTGGATTTCTAACCAAATTTTGGTGGCCCCCATGTTTCCAAGTGGCGACCTCTGGTTGGGCCACATGGCAGCCTATGATTGGACACCTAACAACCAATGAAATGTGCCAACATTAGCACCATTTAGGGCCTACCATTTGTTAGGTAGTGGTAGGCCCCCAAAAAAATTGATTTCAACCAATCAAAAGAGGCCGCATGGCAACCTGCCATTTGCCCAAAATTTCCCAATTAGTTGTCCTTTTTGCAAAATTTGCATGTTTAGGAAAACAAACAAAACTTATTTGTGAGAGCGTACCATGTCGATTTTTTTCAAAACAAGTTGCATCAGATTCATAACAACAAGATGTATGTGGTCATTTAGTTCCCACACCATTCCAAAAATTTCATTTTTTAGCACCTATTCACTCCTCCCCACAAGAATATTTTGGACCCGAACAACTCTTTTATTATTAAACATTTGGATGAGGGTACACCCCCCTCACCCTTCTAGTCTCAATCCCCTAGAATTTTCCTGAATTCAACAATTTGTTATTTTCATGAAAACCTATGATTTCCCTTGATTCTATAGACCCTGTCTTGTTGTTGTATATACCATCTTACTGCAATTTTCCAGAATTTTCAGAACAACAAATTGTCCTTGAAGAAAAAAACATGTTCCCTCCTCGGTCACCAATAAAAGGAAAGCTAAACAACTTGAAACTCTTCTCACCTCGAGCACTGTCTACATGACGATGTTTACCATGTCTCACCTTGTGCTTGGCTCAACTCTTGACCAAATGTGATCACCATTGCCATGAAGCATCCCATTTCAAAGACAATACTTTTTGAAACCCACAAGAATAAATTTTGAACCTAATTCCCTCTTTTTCAAATTGTTTTGATGCTTTCTCTTTAACCTTTGTACTCTCTTGCACCAACATCTTGTTCACATCATTGCTCAACAATGATGCATGCTATTGCAATTTTACCACATCTTCTTTACCTATTTTGAAAGGAAACATGTTAGACTCCTAAAAAATCTTATTACAACCTTTAGCAACCTTAACGAAATAAAAATTTTCATTCTATGCGTCACATGGAAAGGCCTCATTCACAACATGTTAATGCTTGAACATTAACAAAGGAAATTTTTTACTAGCATTCACAATTCTCTTCATTTTTCTAGCATGCATAGGAGACGAATTCATCTTCTTACTATGCGCTCTAACAATTCACTAAATCCAATTCTTGAAAAAGTGATACTTATTCTGATGGTGATGAAATATTTATCTCCTATCATAAAGATATGGGCTACCTGAAATAATACCAGAAATTTTAAGCGGAAAAACATCAAGTTCAACTTCATCAAGGAATTTTTAAATGATTTCAAATCTAAGTATGCACTTCCTCCTCACTTGAAAATTTGAATACTTACATATCCAACCTAAAGGATAAGGTCTTGGATGAGCAATAGTTTCTAAATTAAAATTCCTGACTAAGTCTTTAGAAATAAGGTTTTCTTGTGAACCACTATCAAATAGGGTGACAATATTGGTATGCTTTGAAATAACTCTAACATGGAAAATCTCAATTCTTGTTCCATCATCTTGAGTACTGTCTTGACAAATTGAATAACTATTACTTGCAATGTCCTTACCTTTCAAACCCATTTTCGTGATCTTTGTTTCATCTTCGGAATCAAAACCTAAATCATGTGTTATTGTTACAGTTGTCTTCTCCTTCTCCGTGTCTTTAATATTGTTACGTCTCATCTATGCATGAAGTTTCCAACAATGATCTTCATCATTACCATCTTTGGAACAATGCTTTCATGTGAGTTTTTCTTTCTCCATCTTGATGGAAGCATTCTTCTTCCCTTTACCGTTGAACTTACCCTTTCCTTTCTCTTCAAACTCAAAGGTATCCTCACTGGTCTACTATGAAACAAGTTTCCCTCTTTCCTCTAGATGTGTGGCATGTACACACACTTCATCTAAATTTGAAGGATTAAACATGAGAATAGCATGTCTTAGGTAACTATGCAAACCTCCAATTTACTTTAACAAATTTTCTTGATATGTCAAATATACACCCAAAATTATTGCTCTTCTTCAAAACCCTTGAGTATAGCTTTGCACACTTTTTCCTTTACCTTGCCTAAATTTTCCAACCCATTATAGCCTTTTGCATGTATGCTAATGGATAAAATTGTCTCCTTAAGTGTAGAAACACAATCATTCCAAGAGGTTAAGACCTTGCCATGTTTCTTCACGTCCTCTTAAGTTTTGGCTTCCCACGAAATAAGTGTTGCACTTTCCAATATCAATGAAGAAAGTTGAATATTTGTGTCATGTTCCTTTATTCTTTGTATCTTGCAATACACTTCAAGATGATGTACCCAATTGTCTAATCTTTCAACATCTACCTCTCCATCATACATAGGAAAATCACACTTAATGTCCAGCTTTAAAAATGGAGTTTTACCATGACCTTTTGTAGAATGTGGAGGTGTTTGTGAAGGGCTTATTGTGGAAGAATATGATGGTGAATATGGTGGTGAGGATGGAGGTGAAGAGAATGGTGGTGTCAAAGGTGGTTTGTCACCATTCCCATTATCTTTTGGAGGCTTTTCTATGCCTCCTCCATATCCTTTTGAAGAATTATCTCCCTTTGGAATATTGGAGCTCCAAGCTTGCATACTTGTGCTTCTCTCCTCATAGAGAAATTTCATGATTCTTGTCATATCAAAGAATGATTTCCTAGAGGATTTTTCATCCACTGGCATATTTTTCAGGCTCTCCTTCATGTGACATACTTATTGAAGCTTCAACTGCAATTTGAGGAAGAATTTGTGGTGGAGATTGTAGCAAACTTTCTCTCCTTCTCCTCGACCTAACTTGAGGATTTTCAACCACAAACTTTCCTTATCCTCTCTTGAGCTTCAAACTTGTAAGCATCACATACACTTGAAAACAACTAAAACCTCACAGCAACAAAGAAAACCTATGCTCTGATACCAAACTTGATCTATATGATATCTTAATGTAAATGTGCTTGAGCTTGTATAAATTTCAAACGTTAAAATTGAGTTTTATGAGCTTTTATATTAAATTATTATACACATAAAGCATGGATTTAAACTCTTAAATAGCATAAAATGGTATAAAAATACACCATAAAAATAACCACAACATAGCAAGTGATGAAGGAGTTCATGCGTCCTAGGCTACGTCTCATGTTCTAGCTTCCAATGGCTTGGCCCTATATCAATATGCTCAAAAATGGTGGCTACATCTGTTTATAGTGCTCCAAGGGCTTCAAAACTTGTTCCATTAGCTTCAGAACTGTAAAAAATCCCTATCTTGCCTCTTTCTAGTCCCAAAAAGGATAAAAAATGAGAAATATATGAGCTTCCCAAGTTATACTGCTAGTTGACCCACAAATTTGCCAAGTTTGGCCAACTGTCCTACAATTTTGCCCCATTTTTCACTAACGGAGAAACAAATTGGTGCAATTCCAACATAATCTGTGGGATAGTTTAAATTCCCAATGCAGCCTAAAAACCAAATTTTGAATCATATATAATATTGTTGAATTAAATAATTTGACAAATTTCAAAACAACACCATTTTAAACTTTAATTATTATTTTTGTGGGTCCTATACATGAGGACTATGTGTGGCATAATGGTAAGTGAGGAATTTTGTTGGTATGAGGTGTTGTGCTCAAATCCTGTGGAGTGAAATTCAGATTCCTAACCAATTTTTGGTGGCCCCCATGTTGCCACGTGGCGGCCTTGTTTTGGGACATGTCGTAGCCTATGGTTGGCCACCCAAAAACTAATGAAAGTCTCCCACTTCAGAACCATTCAGGGCCTGGCACATGTCAAGCAGTGGTAGGCCCAAAAAAAATGATTTCGACCAATCACAAGAGGCCACATTTCAGGCAGTGGTAGGTCCAAAAAAATATTTATTTTAACCAATCACAAGAGGCCATATGGTAACCTACCACTGGCCCAAAACTTTCCCAGTCAGTTGTCATTTTTGAAAAATTTTCCTGTTTGGGAAAATGAATAGAACTTGTTTTCGGGAGCATACAGTGTTGATTTTCCACGAAATGAGTTTCATTAGATTCAGAACGAAGAGATTTGCACAGGCGTTTAGGTTCCACACCATTCTTACAACTTTCATTTTTGAGCATATTTTTTAACACCTTATCACGTAAAAGAATAAAAATATTAAAAAATAATAAAATAATAAAACTACTTTTTGAGCATATTTTTTAACACCTTATCACGTAAAAGAATAAAAATATTAAAAAATAATAAAATAATAAAACTACGTTTTCAACTTGTTTTTCCAATTTATATCCCGAAGGTTTTACTCAAATTTCGAGCGAAAGTACTCGTTGGATGCATAATTTGATTCCCCATCCAAGGAGTACCCATGTTGCATACTTTTGATGGACCCTACTACACGAAAAAAGAGAAATACATGAAAAAATCTTATTGTAATCACGTTTTTTGATGTATTTCTCATTTTTCATGTAGCGGGGTCCATCGAAAGTATGCAACATGGGTATGTCCTTGATGGGGAATCAAATTATACATCCAACGAGTGTTCTCACTTGAAATTTGAGTAAACCCATAGAGAGATAAGTTGAAAATACGAGTTGAAAAAGTAGTTGTTTCTTTTCTCCCTCTAAAATTTGATGATTTAATCTAATATTACTTTATTATTTCTACTATTATTTTATAATTTCTTTAGGAGGCCCATTTTAGACCTCAAAATTCCCCTAATGAGGGTAGGAGATTCCCCTTTTTCCTCTCTCTTGCAAATAAATAATATAGGGAAATAGATAGTGGAAACAAAAGTGGGGTGTATTGGACGCTCTGAGATTTAGAGTGGTCAGCCTTAGATGGCTTGTACTCCAATGTTTTGTAATTTTCTACCCTTGAAATGATGGCCTATTCTATGTGACTTGGTTGATAATTCATGCGGCTATATTTTATAACCATTGGGTTCTTGTCTATGTCGGGGTGGCCTATGTGAACTTTAGTGAGCGGATGGACCACTAAGTTTCACACGCTCCTCCCACATATAACTAATTAGCCTTACAACTCAAGTAAACATGTGATGAATAATTAATATGATATGATTCAACTCCCTATGTATAAATTAAGGAAGTAGAACCAATGGAACACAACCAAACTAACCTTCTACACATGCAACAAAACCCCCAAGAGCCATCCAACCCATATATGTGACCAGCCCCTGATAAAAACTGAAATTTTGATTCATTAAAGCCTCATTTGCTCCCTTCAATGGGAATGCATGTGACTGGGACCCTCCAGCGACTAGGGACTTTTCCAAATAGTTTTGTGCCAACAACTTCGGATTGTGTGCCACTTTTTCAGGTCTAAGACTCAGGCCACTACCTAGAACTCCATGAAACTTTTAGAAATGAAAAATAACATCTAAATAATGATATGAATGCAAATAATTAAATGAGTACTTGACTGGAACCCTTCTAGCTGTGGAATTTGTTTTTTCAAACATGTCGCAAATACGTATTCTACAGGTTTAAACAACAAATATGATCATAGGGGTCTCACATTTATCTGAGAATCACTAAGAAGCATTGATGCCTGATCACAATAAATGCATTACCATGTATTAATCCATTCATTGTACATTCAGTGATTAACCAAAACATGATGAGAGCCATACATTATCACTGTCATAAAATTCAGTCATAACCAAAATATAACCAACATAAATATCAAGGATATAACATACATATAAAAAAAAATATTTACCCATGAAATACCAAGGAGAAAGAGCTCTTATTGATGATTTCATAGGCCGACAAGGTATGGGAATTCCATGAACCACCTGACCATAAAATAGGTTGAACGAAATCTTTATTTTAGCTAGTCGCCCTTGTGTCATATTCCAAGCATGAATGTGGGATCTCATAATACGTATCAATCAAAACCAAACTAGGGCTTCCATACGATAAACTACCTCAAACCTAAACCAATGATTCCACCTCATAGTCAAACATCACTAACCATCATCAAATTGGTCTCTACCCAACCTATCCATGGCTCTAGAGTGTTTTTTCCCACCAAGGATTCTAGGATTAATAACTCAACCCACAGTTGTTGTTGGGCTTCTAGAGAATTTTTCCAATCAGGGCTTCTAGGACTAGTAACTCAACTCACCAAGGGCTTCTAGAGCATGTTTCCAACCAATCATTCTAGGATTAGTAACTCAACCCAAGTTGTTACATAGATTTTAAAGTGTTTGTCCAACCAAGGCTTCTAAGAACTATTAACTAAACCCATAGCCGAAGGCACATGGAAGAAAACCAAAAAAAAAAAAAAAAACCCACGACACCATGGCTATCTAGGAAATGGAAAGGCTAGGAAAAAACATTATCAATCTAGGAGATCATGCATGCCAATGAAAAATCATAACCAAGGAACCACATGCATGTGTGATGAATGCCAAAACTAGCAAGGAAATCATACACGCAACTCGATACATGCAAATAAATCTAGTTGTAGTTGTTGATATCATTGTCCCCTTGCACTTTCCTACTTTTCCTTTGCCTTCTTTCTCCAAATCAAATGTATGACACAATCCTCCAAGAGGCTCCAACGAAACTGTAATTGTCCAAGAGTATGAGAGAGAGAGAATAAAATGAGAGCTCCAAAACTGAATTGATCCTCAGAAGCCTTCCTATTAATGAGGCCTTTATTTTCTTCATTTTCCATTATTTCCCCTTCATTTTCCTCCTCACGAGTAACTTGTGACCTTTCACCTCCCTTTTCTCCTATTTTCCTTTATTTTCATCAATAAAATTCAAATTAATGCCACTTTTCCTTTCCAAAGCCTTTGTCATTGCCAAATCCAATTTCCATATCCATAATAAATCAAATGAGCACCCACACTAGGATGTTTGTCCGAACATTTAACTTGTAATAAGTGTCCCATGACCAAGGTCTTATTTTACCTTTATAAAATTTTACATGACTTGTTTACCAGGATTGTTGCAGAACCCTTCCCCTTGTGGTACACCATCCTCAGTGTTCAATGACACCTACAACCAATAATACTGCTGAAAGCATAACATACTTCCCATGGAGCTTAATAACATAACTTGTTGCAGTAATTATGATGATCAACCCAATGAGAATCAAACCAACATGAAAACCATAATGACATGACACCATATTTCTTATTGGAGCTTTATAACACAACTCATAGTGGTATTGAAATCCATATACATATGTACATACCAAAAAATCATACCAAAACACATATGAAGGACATTCGTTCAACCAATGAATAGAGAAGGATGCATAGACTACATCTAATCCACCATCGCCCATGTAGCTTCATTGGGCTCAAAGTGCTTCGACTACACTTTAACCTGCTCGATTGCTTGATTCCGGAGCATGAGCATCTTTCTTGGCAAAATGAACTGTGGTTTTGGTTGGAATTATCCTTTTGGAACCACCCAGAATACAAACGAGTCAATCACATAATAAAAATATTTAACATACATTTTAAGCAATGACACATGGAAAACATCATGGACTTTCACTATCGGAGACAGTGAAAGTCAATAGGCTACTGGTCCAATCCTTTCAAGAATCTTGAAAGGTCCACAAAACCATGGTGCTAGCTTAGCACATGATCCAATCCATAAGGATCTCTTCTTCGGCTTTATGTGCAAGTACACCTATTCCCCAACCTAAACCTCCTTATACAACTTGTTCCGATCTTCATAACTTTTATGTCTATTTTAGATTCTTCTTGATTACATGTATTTCTTGTTCCATCTTTGCCAACATATCCGGTCTTATAAATACCATGTTGACTGGATCACTCGAACTAATAAGAGTATTAAAAGAGTAGATTCAAGTCTACAGTTTTAAAAAATTACATTAGTAGATTGAATCTACAAGGAATTTCTATATGGTATCATAGCTATATTCACAGTAGAAGAGAGAATTCAAAGGTATATTTATAGGAGGAATGAGGTTGCAAATATATTCTTCAGAGCTAGAAAGATGGAGTTCTATGGTATAAGGCTTGGTTATGCCCTTGAGGGTAGTTCAAATTATATTTCTCGGAAGGGCCCAATGGAAGCAACCATGGAAGACAATGGGTTGAAGGAATTCATTGATAATGATTTCTCGAAACCAACACTAGTTGATGCCCATGATATATCAAATTAGAAGAAGAGCGTAGAAAAGGCAAGGATGATCATACTGAAGGGAGTATGAGACCATATTGTCTCTAATATCCATTTGAAGGAAACTCCATCTGCAATGTGGTATGCATTGAAAGAACTATTCCAGAACAGTAGTGAACATAGGAAGTTGGCACTAAAAGATAAGCTTTGAAATATCAAAATGAAGAAGCGCGACACAATAAAATAGTACTTAGGCAAGTTCATACCTTGTCGTAATGAAATTGGTATTGTTGGTGTTACAGTTGTAGAATATGATCTAGTCATCCTATCACTTCTATGCCTTCTTGAAATCTCGCACAACTACCAAGATTCGATCAATGGGAGGGAGAAGCTACCAAAATGGGAAATATTATGGTCAAATTTTTTACAGGAAGAGTTTAGGAAGAAAACCAAAGACGAGACCTCATCCAAGGTTGAGGATGAGGATAAATGTTCCTTGGATGGAAAGGAAATAAAGGGAAAGAGAATAAATCCCAATCTAAAGGAGATTTTGGTCAGGTGGGAAAGAATAAATACTTGTCGAAGATTAAATGTTTTCACTATCATGAGTTGGGACACAATGCCATGAAGTATCTGCAAAACAAGGCTAACAAGAAACCCTCAGGAGGAGTGGCAGGTGAAGCTCTAGCTTTGAAATTCGAGTTGGATTTCATCCACATTACACGCATGGTGACATTGGTGATGGGTAGTGTGTGGTATCTAGATAGTGGAGCCTTATTCCATATGACGGGAAACAAAGAAATTTTCAGCGATTTGGAGGAGAAGGACCTCCAAATTCACATAGAAATGTGGGATGATGGAAGGTATAGTATGACTGGTATAGGTACAGTTACTTTTCAGAGGGATTCTAGTTCTCCTCTCACATTAAAAGATGTCATGTATGTTTCGATTCTGAAGAAGAATTTAATTTCAAATTCTATGTTGGAACATAATGGCTACAATGTGCTATTTAGCAAAGAAAATGATTTCCTTTGTCACATATCCACAAGACAAGTCAAGTGGATCAGGGTTTAGGTGAAGAAACCATACAAATTGGATGTATAAGATTGTGCTTCTTTGAGCATGAAAATAAGGAAGGTGTTGAGTCAGACATTGATGAATTATGGCATAGGTGACTTGGCAATTTTCACCATGGAGCTTTGAATATCATGCAGTAGATTTCTATAGGACTTCCCAAGGGTGCATTCGAGTAGAGAGATACATGAAAAGAGTGCACATTGGGGAAGTACACCAAACCCACCTTTCATGATAAGGATAGTAGAGCGCAAGCGGTCCTTGAAAGAGTTCACTCATATGTGTTTCGACCTTTCTCTAAAGCCTCCATGGCTAAGCACAGATATTATGTTGTATTTGTAGATTATTTATCACGTAAGTGCTAGATATTATTCGTGCAGAAGAAAGACTAGACATTCTCAAAATTTTGTGAATTTAAAGCAGTTGTTGAGAAAGACAATGGCAGGAAAGGTAAGGCTCTTAGGAGCGATAATGGTGGATAATATGTGTCGAATGAGTTCAAGAAATTCTGTGTAAAATAATGAATTCTATGGGAGTTAATAGAACCCCATAACCCACGGTAGAATGTGGCTGCTCAAAGGGATAAAAAAAGGTATTGTGGGAGATACAAGGGTGATGTTGCATGACCAGGGCCTACCATTGCACTTGTGGGTTGAAGCATGCAACATAGTCGTATATGTGTAGAACAGGAGTCTTCATAAGATTCTTGGGATGAGTACACTGGAAGAATATTTTTTACAGAAGAAACAAGATGTGTCACACATCAGGATATTTGGTTCATCAATTTACTCTCTTTTTTTTAAGGATGGAAGGAAAAATAAAGAATTGATAGTAGAGTTGAGC
Organism: Pinus albicaulis; assembly: GCA_034641835.2. Classification (NCBI taxonomy): domain Eukaryota; kingdom Viridiplantae; phylum Streptophyta; class Pinopsida; order Pinales; family Pinaceae; genus Pinus; species Pinus albicaulis. The sequence goes on along the minus strand of CM076574.1, from coordinate 205,332,109 downwards.
ATATTTGTGGGGCACACGGATACACCTCACAAATATCAGGTGTACCTACCATCTCACAGGATGACAGTTGTTTGTAGAGATGTGAAGTTGGATGAAGAGAAGGCCATGAGATTTTCCCTTGAGAGGGAGATTCAGTTGCATATATATGAGGAGATTTTGTCTCCAAAGGAAGAACCTCAGGATCTTGTGGAGCAGCCACAAGAAGAGGATTAGAGAATGGAAGAACCCACACATGCAAAGACATATAGAGATGGAAGGAAGTTCACTGGGGAAGCTGATAGATTATTGAATGATGCTAGAGAGAATGTGGGAGCACCCACATCATAACCCAGGCAGAGGAGGTCACTAGATCGGTACACTGGGTACATGGCTCTGATGAAGTAGCTAGCTGAGACAGAACCATCCTCATTCAAGGAAGCAGTGTAGCAGCCAGTGTGGGTTGGTGCCATGGTAGAGGAATATGATTATGTAGTCAAGAAGAGTGTTTGGGAAGTCATCCAAATACTAGAGATTAAGTCAGTGGTAAGTTTGAGGTGGATCTACAAGTTGAATAAAATAACATACGAAAGAATCAATAAACACAAGGTCAGATTGTGGCCAAGGGGTTCTCTCAGGTGGAAGAAATTAATTATAAGGATACCTTTTCTCCAGTAGTAATGTAATCTTCTATGAGATAAATTATAACACTTCCAGTGCATAAGGAATGGAAAATCCATCAGATGGATGGGATGACAACATTCCTCAATGGAGTGATTGAGGATGAGGTACACATTGAACAACTAGAAGGATTTCAGACCTTTGACAAAGATTCACATATGTGTAAACTAAGCGAGTGTTGTATGGATTGAAACAAGCACCCCGTGCTTGGTACACCAGGATCGATAGTTATTTCACCAGGTTGGGCTTCACCAAAATTGAAGGAGATGCAAACCTTTACCATATTGTTGTTGAAGGTAAATTTTATATAGTAGTATTATATGTCGATGATTTGATTTCAACCAATGATGAGAATTTGATCAAATATTTCAAAGAGGATATTGCAAGAGAATTTGATATGAAGGACATGGGACTCATGCATTATTTCCTTAGTTTTGAAATATGGAATGGATATGGGGAATTGTTTGTCTATCGGGGCAAGTATACCATTGAGATAATGAAAAAGTTCTTCATGGAGAGTATAAAACCCATGGACACTTCTCTAGCAGAAATTTGGAGGAAAGAGGATCCCACTTTAGGTGAGGAGGTGGAGGAAACTATTTACAGATACCTTGTGGGGTCACTCGTGTATTTTGTGAACACACTAATAGAAATGTGTTATGAATTTAACCAAATTAGTCAAGAAATGTTTAAGCCAATCAAACTTTAATGGAAGGTGGCTAAACATGTGTTGATATACCTCATTAGAACTACTTAGTATGGTATTTAGTACAAACAGAAAGAGGGATTTAAGCTTCAAGGCTTCACAAATTCATATTGGGTAGGCAGTACAATAGATCGGATTACCAATTCAGAAGGAGTCTTCATTATTGAGTCAACAACATCTTCTTAGTACAACATGAAGTAGAGATCAGTTGCACTTAGCTCAACAAAAGCTAAGTACAGGGTTGCTAGTCAAGAACCTTGTGAAGCTATCTGGATGAAGAAGATTCTTGTTGGGTTATTTGGTCATATGATGGATCCTACTGTCATTTATTGTGACAACCAGAGTTGTATCAACTCTTTGAAAATATTTTTTTTCATGATCCATCTATGCATATCTTCATCTGGTATCACCATCTACAATATTATGTGTAGAAGCGGATTATGTTTCTGAAATACAGAAGAAAAAGACATAGATAATTTGACAAAGGAATTGTCAAGAGGAAAATTTGAATTCCATAGAGGCAGGATTGGGGTATCTAATAATATATTTCTTTTTGAGAGGGATTGTTGAAAAACGACAACAAGAAAGTCATGATTTAATTTTTGGTTGAATTAAATTAGGAGAAAATTGTAATTCCATATCACATTATTAACGAAGTTAGAAAGACTTAGTTGGCTGCGTTAATTCGAGTTGAGCACCTAACTTGAGTCATGTAGAGTGGTTCCTACTTTTTAGGAGCCTAGGTTGATTTTATTTTGAGTTGTAATAATTTAATTTAGTTAAACTGAGTTAAAGTGATTTAACCTAGTTCCAATTGTTGGAGGAACTAGTGGGAGGTCAAGTAGTGGGGTATGTACTCATTTATCAACCAATTAACTAATAATTCAGATGAACGTTTCCAAATATGTCATCTAATTGTTGTTTATTTTTAGAAGAATTATCCACATTCCTGGATGCTCTGATTCCTTTGTGTCTTTTGTATCCATTCTTTTCAAATACATCCATAAGTAGGTTTTTATCAGTTCAAAATGATCATGATCTGAAATTCGCATAGCTATGGCTGCTAGAGTGTTGAGAACTCCAAGTTTCTAAGCATGATGGTGGTGAGAGTTGGCGTGAAGGTATTGTTCGGTGTAGGTTTTCTTACGATAGACATGGTGAGAAATGGAACCATCTTGGTTTCTATTAATCATGATGTCAATAAAGGGAATGTTTTCATCCTCCTCCAACTCTATAGTGAATTTGATAGAATCAAATTGAATATTCAAGTCCTGCAAGAAAATATCTAATTTTTCTTTTCCATGTGGCCATATAATGAAGGTGTCATCAACGTACCTTTTCCAATGTTTAGATTTTAGGGGGGAGGATTCAAGGTATTTGGTTTCAAATTCCTCCATAAAAAATTTGGCAATGATCAGAGATAGAGGAGATCCCATCGCTAAGCTACAAGTTTGTTCATAAATTTCATCTTTAAAACTAAAAATTGTTTATTTGAGACCAATTTCTATCAGTTTTTCCATGTCAGGATCAATTATTTTATGGGCCAGTTTCATGGCTTCATCAATATGAATTACTTGTATATATATGTCAATCCGGGTATGTGACCTTGCTAAGTACACTACACCGTATGTGCTATGAAATTAGCTTTCAATATTTATGCATAACTGAAATGAATTGGAAACTTCAAAATAAAATTGGATTTTGTAATATAAACTATGAAAGTACTAAGTTTTTGGAAAGGGAATTAGTGCTAAACTAGAAAAAAAAGACATAAATATTATTGGTCTAAGAAAACATGAGATTTTACCCTATGAAAGCATGGAGATTTTATTCTAAAACTTACAAACTTCAAACTATGGAATCATGAATATTTTATGCTAAAAAATTATAAACACTTAATCTATGGAAAGCATGCTTTTTTAATCTATGATAAGCATAACCAATGAATCTATGTAAAAGAAACCATTCATGAGAATATGAAAGAAATGGAAAGTATATATATTATTCTCACAGATCACTAGGGGGACCTCATGAGGACTGCAAGGTGTTGAAAACTTAGATCAAGAAAAGAGATCTAAATCACCAATTCCATTCAGAGTTGCGCCATATAAAAAATTATATTCAATGAAAAAAATTAAATTTCTTCTCCTTCAATAAGCAGCAACAATTACAAATTAATATCATCATTGACATATTTGATCTCCCCTCTCATAAAAAGACTGAAATTTATAGAATTTTGATATAATTAACAAATTCAGAATTTTTTCTTGCTTGAGTTTTGGTCATGAGATGAAATCAAATAAAATTTCATGGAGTTTTGGATCAAAGATCAACCCAGAACTTATCAAACTTATCTCTATGCTACAAATTTTCCAAAGAACATCTTGTTCAGGTTTTTTTGTTCAGTTTGCATTAAATAAAAAATTGGAAAACTGTATATCCACGTAATCTACAAAATAAGGCTCCAAAGGTCTTCAAAAATATCTCAAATGGTATCAAATTTGAGAAAATTTCTCATTGACATCCTATTTGGGCTCATTATGAAAAAAATCATGTTTTCATTTTCTAAAATTCATTTTCATTTTCTCAAAAAATGCATTTGATGTTGACTGGTAAAAAATGGTGTGTTTTTCTCTTTATATTTTGCTGGAGGTCCACACGTGTGAGCTGGGTGGAATTTGACCAATAAAAATCCATATTGGAACCATTAGAAACAATTTTCATGTGCCATATTTCCTAATAGAATGGCTCTACTACCTCAACCATGGAGACAACTGCAGAAAATGTAGAAACTTGAACTGTCAAAATCTCATTAGTAAAACATCTGCAAAATTCTTCTTAATTCATTAAAAATAATAGAAATAATAATAATAAACCATGTAAACATGTTCGTGGGAATTTGGTGCATTTATGAAGAAATGGGGTTAAAAATGATGACAATGTGTGAATGGAATGATGCGATAATGGATGATTTGATTAGAAAAATCATGACAAATTGGAGGCACAACATTCCCCCACACCAGATATTTTGCATGTCCTCATGCAAACAAAGCATTGCAAAGTTTCATAATTCAACTAGTTCTCGACAATCCTTTATGCTTTCATTTCAACTGAATCCTTGACCAAAGCTACAAGGGATTGGTGTTATTCATATATCTTGGTAATATTTGTTCTTCTCTCCTGTTCAATGAACCAATGAATTCATTCTCCAAAATTACACATCTAGTAGCACAACATCTAGTAGCACAACTCTTTGTTTCTTGATAATTGAAAAATAAAAATAAAAAGAGTTATATGTCCTCTTGTTGAAATTCTTCCCATAGCATGCTACTCATGAATGATATGATACCAACTGAATTGTTCTTCTTTAATAAAACAAAAATCTATGCATTACTTATTAATCCCCTACAAATTATCATATACAATTTGTGTGAAAGATAAGGTTGTCCATAAAGTATCATATCGAAATACTTGTCATTGTTGTTAAAGCCTTTGCAAATTCAATCTTAGAAACAATTTATGAAGTTTTTTTCACTTACTCAATTGTGCACAAATTGTTTAATCCTTGGTAGAATATGCAACATGCCATATTGTGAGGAATGCATCAATAATAATCTTACTACATCCATGTGCTTCCCAACCCAAATAATGAATGATATCCATGTGCATCATGAATGTTGTATGTAAACATACTACCACCTTTTGATCATGTGCTACAATATTTACATGAAGTCAAACTTGTTATATCTGTAAAATAGTTATTTTTCTCAATAAATTCATGTTGATGTACCGTTAAGGAAAGCATATATTGTTCCCACATGAAGGCCAAAAGGTCAGATTGTTCATAGCAAGAATAGAAAACAAGTAAACATAAGATCTCATGGAGGAAAAGCTTATTCAACCATAGTATGGGGCTCATTCATAACAACATTGGTAGAGCATCCAATAAGGTATGAGGACTGAAAATATTATAATACGGATGAAGGATTGAGAAAATGGTTTGAAGAATGCAGATATGATAGGGTGAAATACATGGATCACATGTTTTGCAATAGTTTTATCATTACAATTTCCAAAAAATTTAACCAAAAATAAAATAAAAAAAATGAAGCTAGTTTTACCTCAAGTTTACCTTTTGGAATTGGAGAAGATAACACAATTTTATGGCTGATTTGATGTTAATTTGGCTCAAGTACTTTGTTGCATGATGTGTTGACCATCACTTTGACCTTGCTCCACAGAATGCATCTTTTTCATGTAGCAGACTTGTTTTTTCAATTTCTCTCAAACAGTAAATCAGATTCTCCGATTTTTTTTTTTGAGATTGTTACCATTAATATTATGGATCTTCCCAAAAACAATTTCAGCCAATGGGTGCACAAATCTCGATAAAAACAAGAAATGGTTGTAGGTGAAAGTGCTCAATTTCTTGAAAAATACGCATTGGAATTTCCTGAAATGTTTTGTATTTATTTACCCTACCATGATGCATTTACCCTAAAAATTTCTAGACCGACAGATGAACGATTATTACGATATGGGAAAATCAAAATTTTCCATGTTTTACCCTTCACACTACCCAATGTTATAAGAAAAACATATACCACAAACTCATTTTAAGGCCGAAATGAGTGCCTCGAAAGGGAAACAGTGTATTTTTACCTCTATCACCATAGCATGCCTTTAGAATCCCATTTTGAAGAACTAGAGATGTTATTGTGTAAAAATACTGAAATCTGGCCTAATTTGTCCACTATGGTGAAAAATGAAAATCTTTTGTAAAATCTGCTAAAAAGTCCTAGAAAATTGCACTTTTTGGAATTTTTCCACATCTTATTCAATTAACTATATTCTAAGAAAACCCATAAGCTCAATTTTTTTATATATTTCTGTTCCAATCTCTTGCAATATTTGTGCCAAAGCGCATAACGGAAAGTACTATAAAAAGCAATGTTGTTATAGCAACAGGTACAAGAAATACAAGGGTGTTTTCTCAGGAGTTTCAACTTGATTTGGATTATTGTTGGGAGAAAAGAAATATCTGAGAGAGGGGGGGGTGAATCGATATTTCTTTTATAATCAAATATTTTTACTTTTTCATTCCTTAAAACCCATACGCTACTTTACTTCAGTAAACTAGCGTATATACGCGGATCACCTTTATGAAACTAGCGTATACACAGAGATCTAGATATGTCATTAAATCTTCACTTCTATTATTCCATCATTCATTCATAAGATGTTTAATAAACAGTAAACATGTGCAGTAGAACAGAATAAACCATCACACAAAGCATCACACATGAACACCAGGATTTTTAGGTGGAAACCCAAGTCGGGAGAAAACCACCGCTGCAGTTGCTCAGCCTTCAATATTTTATTACAGAGAAAACATCTTACAACATATGTGCTGGTGCAGACTCTACCAGCACGCAGGCACCCACCTGCGCTCGTTTACCAGCCTCTCCTGGAAGGGAGCTCCAACCCCCTGACTCGTTTACCAGCCTCTCCTGGAAGGGAGCTACGACCCCCCGATCTCGTTTACCAGCCTCACCTGGAAGGGAGCTACAACCCCCTGACTGAAGTCTACAACCTTCAGCACCACCTTGGACCACGTTTCATCAATTTTCACACTGGACCCTTTCCATACTTTTAAGTTCAACCATACATCACCAACAGATACATATCAACACAGATCAGATATCAGAAACACAGCAGAATAGATCAGATGTTTCATACCCCTTGCTTCAGCAAACCCTAGTTTGCATACGCTTTTTCCCTTCACTGATGTCGCGTATATACGCGCTTCCGTCCACACAAACTAGCGTATACCTCAGTGTATATTTTATTGCGCATACGCGCTTTCTCTTCGCTGAAGCCGCGTATATACGCGCTTCCTTTGCGGCGAAGTAGCGTATAGATCTTTAATCATTACAGAGCAACATACTTCATCAGATCAGATATTCAGTTCAGATCTACCCTTTCGCTTCAGACAGATGTTCGCCTAGATGCTCGCCTCATCACAGATCTAAGCCTTCCATAATCAGATCTAGCAAATACAAGAGCAATTCAGATCTAGATCCCCTTCTTCATCATTGGTGCATCATACATTCAGATTTATCTTTCAAGTGTAACCCTTTCCATTCAGATATACTTCAGAGAGAAGTATTCATTCAAGCTCAGACATCTTGCACCCACACTCATGATTTGCACAATGAATTTCTTCTCCTTATATAGGTTTATCCTTTTCAATACCATGAGCCCCTTTTTCAATACCATGGGCCAAAACAATATCATGAGCCCAAAACTACCTGGACGGGGTCAATTAGGCGGATCATTACCCAATACAATGGGTCAATACCATGGTGGTTACCCTTGGATTTGCACTTTTTGAGCGCTTTAGCCCATACGCGACTTGTAACGTTCCTTTCCGCGTGCATACGCGACTTCCCCTAGGCCAATCCGCGTATACCAAGAGACATGCTCTTTTTCATAATTCTCTGAGTACATTCTGAAATCCTTTCTTCATTGCCTTCTGTAAATACTGTAGATACATCAGATTTCCTTCATCAAGGACATATTCTATCAAACACAACTTCATCAAGTAAGCTGTCATCATCTTCATCAAGTGGGTTTCCTTTCAAGTACAACACTCAACATCATATCATCAACAATCATCATATCACTTCAGATTTACATCATTTAACAAGTCCATCAAGTCAAGCATAACTTCATCAGGTGGAGTGCCATCAAGGACAATACATGTCAACAGTCGCATGTCTTTATCTTCATTCAGTGGGTTGCCATCAAGGACAACATCCTGCATCATATTTCCAACAATCTCCCCCTTTGGACTTGATGGCAACCATGATGGTGTTTGGTTACCACAACAGATAGATACATTAAGAATACAATGACACCATGTCATTCTCCCTATTTGCCATGTCACTCTCTCCATTTTTGGCATCATCCAAACACCATGTTACTCTCCCCCTTTGACATCAAGGGCAAAGGGCACATCATTATCTTCATTCAAACACCATGACATCAAGGGCAACGGACGGATCAAAACCAATATACTCTCCCCCTTTTCTCTCATGTAGAAGAAGCGTTCTGCAGATCTGATGTAAACTGAAGTGACCAAGCTCCCCCTGAGTTCATGCTGAATATTTTTCAATGAAGTACATGACTCTATGAACTTCCTATCACCAAAAGACTCATACTTACATCAAATATCCAACCAAGTGGATTTACATATAAGACTCAAGTACCCAACCAAAAGGGTTTACACATTTACACTCAGCTACCCAACCAAGTGGGTTTACAAACATGACTCAGCTACCCAACCAAGTGGGTTTACAAATTGACAAGTCCTTACATGACTGAATATTACAATTTTACAACATGGGTCTCAACCAGACCTTTTCATCAAAGTACAAATATGAATTTTCATAATTAATACCAAAAAGACCTCAAGAGAGATCATATAACAGAACCACCATAATGCCAGCAATGCATTATACTCAGCAAAACTAATGCTCCCCCTGAATCTGTGCAACCAAGCAATCTTTCCAAATGACTAAGGCTCCCCCTTAGTTTGTGCATCCTGAAAAATTCCACCAACAAATCATCAAGGAGTTGAAGTGACCAAGCTCCCCCTAAGTTCATGCTAAATCTTCAAACATATTTTCAATGAAGTACATGACTCTATGAACTTCCTATCACTAAAGACTCATACTTACATCAAATATCCAACCAAGTGGATTTACATATGAGACTCAAGTACCCAACCAAGTGGGTTTACATATTTCAACTCAGCTACCCAACCAAGTGGGTTTACAAAATTTGACTCAGCTACCCAACCAAGTGGGTTTACAAATTTGACAAGTCCTTACATGACTGAATATTACAATTTTACAACATGAGTCTCCACATGACCTTTTCATCAAAAATACAAATATGACTTTTCATAAACAATACCAAGAAGACCTCAATAGAGATCATATAACAGAGCCAACATAATGTATTATACTCAGCAAAGCTAATGCTCCCCCTGAATCTGTGCATCCAAGCATCCTTTCCATATGACTAAGGCTCCCCCTTAGTTTGTGCATCCTGAAAACTTCCACCAACAAATCATCAAGGCATCTTCATCAAAACATTAGAAACATAATTATGAGAACTGGAACATCACCAGAGATACCAAACAGTATCAGAGATACCAAACAGCACTGCAGCTGTGCTGAAGAGAGCTGAACCAACCAAAAATTTCAGCAACCAAACATACGTGGTTTTCTGTGCAGGAACTCGCGTATATACGCGACTGTGTTTCATGAAACCCGCGTATCCAATGCCATCTTCTAAATTTCAACCAGATCTGATTCTCTGTGAGGCAAAGACAATGTTCAGCTTCTTTCTGAGATATTTGAATGCTTCCCTGGACTACAGATAGATAGAACAGTGTAGTGGTGTCTTCAAGCGTCATCCAATGGTTGTAGCATCAACACAATAGTAACCAAGCCTTCAGATTCTTTGCAGCATCAATACAATCTTTCCAAGAAAGTTTATCATACCAGAACAACAACTTCCCATAAGTGTCAAGCAATCATTCATGTGGTCCAACATCACCATGATCTTCAAGATTTAACATGAAGTAACATATGTAGGCAAAATATCTCTCAACCATAGTAACACACTCTGCATGATTTATTTCTGAATCAAATGACATCCAACTCATCCATGTGTGAGTACAAAAGATACTTATCAGCAACCAGGGCTCAAAATCTCATCATAATAAACAATGTACCAAGTCATCATCATTTGAGCATGAGTATCACAAAAACCAAAGAATAAGCAGTCATATTGCCAACAATGCAATCATTAGTATTCAACCTGCTGCTCCCCCTAAACCAGTGCTCTTCCTTAACTTTGTGCAATCTGAAACACCTTCAACAGCAAGTCATCAGCAATAATCTCTTCATGATCTATCCTCATCTATGAATTATAAGACTTTCATCTTGACAACGAATGCTCTTCATCATAAAGCAATCAGGCTTCATCCATAATCTTTAACAAAAATAACCAAGTATCATTTCATTAACATGAGTATAACCAGAATGATGCTAACAGTGCAATCATCAACAGTCAGACTGATGCTCCCCCTGGGCCTCTGCTCCAGATCGTCAGCAATCAGATAAATTTTCTTATCATCAATGCATACGCGGCTGTGTCTGCTGAAACTCGCGTGTATACGCGACTTTTGTGAATATAACCCGCGTATAGAAAGTGAAATATAGAAAATTTCACACCTTCATCTCCTTCTGCAATTTTACCTTCTGTTCCTATCTTTTCTTCACACCAGATGCACTGTCAGAAATACATATAACCAGAATGATCAAATCAAACATGAGAGACATCATACATTGCTCCCCCTGTGACGATACATTACTAATTCTCATAATGTATCTCACATCATTCCTGCAGTCAATCAGAGAAGTAAGCTTCAGAAGCAGATGACTGCAGTAGGGTCTGAATTCCCTACGTTTCTGATCGGTCCTCCTTCTTTTTCCAAATTTGCTTGAGCTTTCCAACAGTGTGCTGAAAATTGTCCACTTTCCTAGATCTGTTCATCCTGCATTCTTTTTCTACATGTCCATACTTATTACAAGCATAACATCTCATGTGGCCAGAGAAATAATCATAAGAATCATAATGAGTATTTCTATTCTTCCTCCATTTACAATCAGCTGATTTATGTCCATACTTGTTACATGAAAAACAATATCCCCCGAAGAAGCTAGAGTACCTTTCTGAGTAGAATTTGTTTGTTTGTGGCTGAAATGATCTGCTCCTGCAATTTACTGCAACATGCCCATAATTATGACATTTAAAACATTCAACGTTCTTGAATGAATTCTTTTGAGAATTCATGATTGTTGGTTGATCTTTTGTTTCTTTCAACACATCAGGTTTTGCATTGAGATCTTCTGAATTTTTGGCACTTCCTTGTGAGATAGATTCTCCTTTAACAGTTTCATGGAAACCAAGACCATGTTTGATAGCAGGAGACCTTTGATTACTCAGAATATTGTCCAGAATATTAGTACTATCATGAAACCTCAACAATTTTACCTTTTCTTCCAATTTACCTTTGAGAATGTTTAACTCAACCTCCAAGGCTTGACATTGCTTTGTCATGCTTTCTTCTTTTCTTCTTCCATCTTCAACTTGATCCTTTAGATTTAAGATCTCTTCTTTCAGCCAATTTTCGTTTTCTTCACATGTTTGTTCCAGCTCTTCATTCTTCTTATTTGATTTTTCTAGATCTTCTTTGAGAGAGATAATTTCTGCTTCAAGGCCTTCCTTTTCAAAGGATTGTAGAGGTTCCTCATTCTCCTTACTTGATGCTTCTAGCTCTGCTTGCAGAAGGATGATAGCAGCTTCAAGTCCTTCATTCTTCTTGCTTGATTTTTCAAGATCTGCTTCTAGATATTTAATTCGATTGGATGCATAAGTATGAAACCTTTGATACTTGTCCACCTGTTCATTCAGCATTTCTATTTGATCTTTCATTTGTGAGATCATCTCTTTATAGATAGTTTCTTGCTTATTGTATGAACTTTGTAGTTCTTCTTCTTTATTCTTGAGAGCTTCTTCTAGATCCACAACTTTACTTTCACTATCTTTACTATTGTTTGCACAAAGAAGAGTATTACAAGTGGCCTTCTCCTTTTTCTTCTTCGCCATGAGTGCTTGTAGATCTTCGTCAGAATCTGTTTCATCTTCTTCAATTTTTGCTATACATGATTTCTGAGATATCTCCTTTCCTCGAGTAACCTTCTTATTTTGCTTCTTAGCCATGAGCACTTTTAGATCTTGGTCAGAATCTTCTTCATCTTCACTGGACACTTCATCATCATCTTCTTTTGCATAATAACTCTTTCTCTTCTCAAATTGTTTCCCTTTACCATGCTTTTCTCTATAAGGACATTTAGCAGCATAATGACCAACTATTCCACACTCAAAACATTTGAAGGGAAGCTTACCTTTGAATCTTCCAGTACCTAGTTGGAGCTTTCTCACGAAATTCGCTTCTTCTTCATCGGATATAAAGCTGGATTCTTTGACAACTTCCTTTTCCTTTCCTTTTGTAGATGCCTTAAAAGCAACTTCTCTTACTTGAGAAGGGCCTCCTTGTCTCATTTCAAAAGCAGTCAGAGTACCATGTAATTGAACAATAGTAAGCGATTGCAGATCTTGCCTTTCTTCAATAGCCGAAACTTTAGAGTCAAATTTTGAAGTCAAGGATCTTAAGACCTTTTCCACCAGAGTAGTATCAGTTATGGTTTCACCCAAATTTCTCATTCGATTTACAATATCATCCAGACGAAGAAAGAAACTGGAAACATTCTCATCACTATGCATCTTCAAATTTTCATATTCAATTCTAAGAGTTTGGAGTTTTGCACTTTTTACCTTTGTGTCTCCTTCATAGCTTAGAATGATTTTGTCCCATATTTCTTTTGCTGAATGTAGCTGCATCACTTTAGCAAATTCTGATTCAGACATGCTTCCTAACAAGACATTCACCGCTTTGGCATTGATTTCATACTTCTTCCTTTCTGCTGCATCAGTAGGAATACTTGCTGGATATTGATAACCTTCTTCCACGATTGCCCATACGTCTGCACCAAGACTCTGCAGATATGATTTTGTACGTACCTTCCAGAATATCAGATTGCTTCCATTGAATAGAGGTGGCTTTATAGACATTACTCCTTCTTGACTTCCCATTGCGACGGATCTCCTTTAAGCGATCAAGCTTCTGCACAAGGACCTCCTCTGATACAAATTGTTGGGAAAAATACTGAGAGGGGGGGGTGAATCAGTATTTACTGCATAATCAAATCTTTTTACTTTTTCATTCCTTAAAACCCATACGCTACTTTCCTTCAGTAAACTAGCGTATATACGCGGATCCCTTTTATGAAACTAGCGTATACACAGAGATCTAGATATGTCATTAAATCTTCACTTCTATTATTCCATCATTCATTCATCAGATGTTTAATAAACAGTAAACATGTGCAGTAAGAACAGAATAAACCATCACACAAAGCATCACACATGAACACCAGAATTTTTAGGTGGAAACCCAAATCGGGAGAAAACCACCGCTGCAGTTGCTCAGCCTTCAATATTTTATTATAGAGAAAACATATTACAACATATGTGCTGGCGCAGACTTGACCAGCACGCAGGCACCCACCTGCGCTCGTTTACCAGCCTCTCCTGAAGGGAGCTCCAACCCCCTAACTCGCTACTGTACCTCTCCTAAGAAGGGAGTTTTCACGACTCTAACAAGCCGTTTACCAGCCTCTCCTGGAAGGGAGCTACAACCCCCCGCTCTCGTTTACCAGCCTCACCTGGAAGGGAGCTACAACCCCCTGACTGAAGGCTACAACCCTCAGCACCACCTTGGACCACGTTTCATCAATTTTCACACCGGATCCAACAACTTCAATAGAACACCACTTGCAGGCCACATTTCATCATATTTTCAAACTGGACCCTTTCCATACTTTTAAGCACAAACATACATCACCAATAGATACTTATCAACACAGATCAGATAGCAGAAACACAGCAGAACAGATCAGATATTTCATACCCTTTGCTTCAGCAAACCCTAGTTTGCATACGCGCTTTCCTTTCTCTGATGTCGCGTATATACGTGCTTACGTCCACACAAACCATCGTATACCTCAGTGTATATTTTATTGCGCATACGCGCTTTCTCTTCGCTGAAGCCGCGTATATACGCGCTTCCTCCGTGGCGAAGTAGCGTATAGATCTTCAATCATTACAGAGCAGCATACTTCATCAGATCAGATATTCAGTTCAGATCTACCCTTTTGCTTCAGACAGATGTTCGCCTAGATGTTCGCCTCATCACAGATCTAATCACTCCATAAACAGATCTAGAAAATACAAGTACATTTCAGATCTAGAGATCCCGCTTCATCATTTCTTCATAAGTGCATCATAGATTCAGATCTATCATCAAACCTTTACCCTTTCCATACAGATATACTTCACAGAGAAGTATTCATTCAAGCTCAGACATCTTGCTCCCACACTCATGTTTTGTACAATGAATTTCTTCTCCTTATATAGGTTTATCCTTTTTCAATACCATGAGCCCCTTTTTCAATACCATGGGCCAAAACAATACCATGAGCCCAAAACTACCTGGACGGGGTCAATTAGGCGGATCATTACCTAATACAATGGGTCAATACCATGGTGGTTACCCTTGGTTTTGCACTTTTTGAGCGCTTTAGCCCATACGCTACTTGGCACGTTCTTTTCCGCGTGCATACGCGACTTCCCTTAGGCAAATCCGCGTATACTTAGAAACATACTCTTTTTATCATACTTTGAGCACATTCTGAATTCCTTTCTTCATTGCCTTCTGTTCATACTGTAGATACATCAGATTTCCTTCATCAAGGACATATTCTATCAAGCACAACTTCATCAAGTAAGTTGTCATCATCTTCATCAAGTGGGTTGCCTTTTAAGGACAACACTTAGCATCATATTGTCAACAAACATCATATCACATCAGATTTACATCATTTACTAAGTCCATCAAGTCAAGCATAACTTCATCAGGTGGATTGCCATCAAGGACAACACATGTCAACAGTCGCATGTCTTCATCTTCATTCAGTGGGTTGCTATCAAGGACAACACTCTGCATCATATCACCGTAAAACGCCGCCACACCACATGCAAGATGCAGGCAAAGAAAGAAGTTTTCCACCGTGTGACAGAGGCAAGGAATTTAATGAAGGGCGGGTTTCCACGCCAGCAGAATGTCTTCTTTCGAAGAAGGACGGATTTCCCATACTGTTTGATTATATGTCGTGCTCCAGAGGAGATCCCCGCTCGAAACACAGTCCAAGGATATCAGAGCATTTGTTGCTCAAGTATGGCAGACCATTCTGTTTTTCATTTCCATTTTGTTTATTCACCAAGGGTACCACAAAGTACAGCGAACCAGAATGCATCGGAGACATATCTGGAATCAATGAAGCCTGACAAAGGTCATTCTTTTCTCCAAAGAGTGCCAAAAATTAATGCTCAGAGTTTAAAACAGAATGGGCTTCGGCCCTCCCCTTCTTTTCTGAGTTTAATGTTATATTTAGTGTTCTACCTACTTCCTCTGCTCTTTTTCAGCTATAAAAACTATGAGAAAATTGTTGTAAAGGTTGTTGATGAGATAGCAGAGAAGTGCAAGCAGTTTCTCTTGAGATAAGTTCTATGTGTATAGTTGTAAGATAGGCTGAGGAAGATGTATTCAGACTGAATGACCAAGCTATTGGCTATGTTGTACCTAATTGGTGTTGATGTTTAATATGATAAGCACATTTCATTGGATCCTGATCTAAAGCTGCGGTGATGTTTTTCTATCTCTGTGTTTATTTCCATTTCATTTCATTTCTTCTGGCTCGCATCAGAAATTTGGCATAAGATTCACCCTTGTTAGGTGCCTTATGTTGCTGCTCTCCCAGCCCTTTATGTTTTTTGCTTAATGTGTTTATCTAAAGATTGATTTCAATTGATTTAACCAGTGTAGTGGATGTTGTTGCCTACTAGTTGATGTATGAATTAACAGAATCTGTTTTAGATGTTCTTGTTAGGATTTAATGGAATGTGTTGAGAACACTGGGAGGTCTAGAACCCTGTATCTGCCTCACTAGGATCTTTCCATTCTGATTAAGCCTTTCCAAGTTCCCTTGTGCTGCCTCTGATTTTGTCCAAGTAGGTCTGGAGTTAAATGACCTCCGACCTGCCCCCGAACTGTCGCTCTTGCGACGAATATGTGTCGGAATAGCGACGAATTGGCCGTCGAAATTTCCGCCAAATTCTCTAGTGATTTTCTTTCGAAATAGGAAATTGTCGTAAAATCTTCTTTTCCTTGATGGGAGAAATTGTTGTTGAAATCCTCATTTTTCCTTCAAAAGAGAAATTGTTGTTTGTATTCTTCATTTCTCGAAAGTAAAAAGCATTTTGATTATTGATATAGTGCACCTAGTTTCTTTTCTACATTCATAACATTAAGGAAACTGAAAAGAAAAACTTGCATTTGCATGTAGGATTGTGTGTTTTTTGGAAAAGGAGCATTAGGAAATCTGCATTTAGTTTGTGATCCATTGATTTTGTTTTTGTTCATTGATTTTTTTTCTCACAAATTATTTTCTCTCTTTCCAAAAAAAGGGCGTTCTCTTCCCTTAGTAGCTAGGTTCTTCATTGAAAAAGTTGAAAGTGAAAGTTTGTTTATCATTATTAGCTTGCATTTTAGGAATTTCATATACATAATCATGGTGAACCTGAAAGGCAAATTGTTAAGCAAGATCAACATAAAATAAATCTCAATTTACTTAAAAATGCATTGGAACCATAACGATAACATTTAGAAGGTATAGGCTAGAGACGTATTCTGGTGTCGTAAAACATAGCAGTTTTCGTTAACTTGTATGCGATACATTCTGAGTGTTGTAGAAATTCCTTGAATAAATTACTTATTCAAACGAGATTATCTTGGTCACATACTATTTGAGCTTCATACATAACACATAATCTCTTCTACGCATTAATCATCACATGCGGAAATAAAAACAACAAGCGGTATTGAAAACATTCACATGCGCACATAGAAATTCAACACACATAACACAGTATGTATACCGGGGAAAGCTTACAGCTGAAAACCCCCTACTGTCTATATATTATAATGAAGAAGAATCATGTAACAATCTCAGTACAATACTCCTCACAAGTACTCAGTACTGTCTCCAAAAGTTACACACAAACTAGCTCAATTTTGAACAAGTCACGGGTTCAAAACTCCTCCACTGTTTGCCTGCCTCTACTGCGCAATCCAAGATGAGAGAATGGATGGAATGAATTCGAATTCCCTTGGCTTTAACTGTGCAATCCTCATTGGCAATCTCCTCCAATGATTGTGCAAATCTCATGCACACTATAGTCACAACTGATAGTAGACTCCACCCTTTCTCCTACCTCTAACACCTGTCTCCACTGAACTGTCCATGCACTGAGTTAACTAATGTGTTCTTTAGTTGAATAATGAGTTAATAATTAGTGAATTAATTAATAATTAATTCACACCACTCATATCTAGTGTATTAGTCATTTTAACTAAATACGACTAGTTCAACTAAGTTAAACCGAACACAACTCCATCAACTGTCTCATCAACTCCACCAAACTCTGCCACTTGAGTTCTAATTGAAGTCAACCATGTAATAGCTCAACTAACCCATAGGAAATTCAAATTTCCTTCTTCCAGCTGCATGTGTCACATCTGTAGCTCAAACTGAAGTGCTCCAAGAGGATAAGATAATGTTTATAGTCCAAATATTATTAAGTGTTAATAATATTTGACTGTTCTATTTTTAGACAGACAGTCTAAAATAGACTTCGACCTGTATGTCTAAAAATAGATGTCCATATATTTTTACCAACTTGACCAATCATCCAATAATAGCATCCCGCAACTCCTAGACCATGCTCCATACGTCTAAAAATAGACATAGTCTAAAAATAGACTTTTCGACAAAAATCACATGTGTGGTCCCCACCTAGATTAGGTGATCACTTTCCAACTAGGATCAGGAAAGATGTTTCAGGAGGCCTCCTTCACTATTTCTTGTTGCCATTTTCAACAAGTTTGATACCTCACTCCACGTACGTAATTATATCGTAGCTTTTCCACGTACTCTCGAGTATATCAAGCGGTGTTACAGTACGATAAGTATAAAGGGGTGCTCTCACTATGCAGTTTTGCATTAGACAACGCTAATACAGACTTGGGCCTCCACGTTACTTCAAGTATATTTGGGAGGAAAAATTTTAGGTGCTATCCATCCATAGTGAACTGAGTCAGCTGCCCTAAAATTATGATACATAAAACAAAACATTCAGGGAGATTACCTGCCCGTACTTCTTGGCTCGCCAGGAGGTATTCTGCAGTTCACTATTTCTTGGTAAACCCTTTTGCCTAGCACTACCCTCTTTTTTTTTTTGGTTAAAATAAATCAGTAATTGTGGAAGAAAAAAATCCTACCCCCCATCATTCACATAGATTAACTTTAAAACCACCTTTACCACCTGAAGTTATTTCTGGTGAGCGAAGGCGATCACGATCTACCGAATCAAGTACAATTCATACGTTTGGCGAAACATCATCATTTAAACCAGAGTTAGCTAAAATTGTTTCCACACATCTCGGTTAATTTATTGTTGTCGAAATGGAGTCTTAATAGATACCCATGGTCATGATCCATTCAATTGCTGAGACCATACCTCCTAGACCTGACATTGTTCAATCACAAATTGATCTAGATCTTGTCTCTTCTTTGCCAGAAAATCTGAATCCTGAACAACTGGAATTTATTACTACCTTGGTCACTCCAAAAATATCTGTAGCCATTGAAATCCTATATCACATAGTCAACCGTCTGAAATATGTTAGAAAAATAAATATTACAGAGCAATGAAACACATAAAATATGCAGAAAACACAAGCACACAAAACACATAAAACCAGAGAGACACAGATATATGTGGTTCACCTAGTTTGGGCTACATCCACCTCGAACAACCAATCCTTCCTTTCTATTATCCAACAAAATGAAGAGACACAACCTACAGCAGATCTGCTGTAATATCCTCTGTTCTCTCTCACAGTCTCCCTCTCTGTTTCTCACTCTGAGAATACACATACCATACACAGCCGCAATACAATACCCTCATAAAAGTGAGGGGTTTCTTTCTAGGGAAAAAACCATAAACTAAACATAACTTCTACCATTAGATCATCCACCTAATTAACGATCCATATTGACTAGAAATTACTATACTTTTACAAGGCAATTTTACATCTGTTCTTAGCTTCAGGGGCGCTTCCCCTGAAACCCCCCACCAGGGGGGGGCTCCATAAAGTCGCAGCCTCCCCCCCTAGACCCCCCAAGAAGCATTTAATTACGGGCGGTGTTGCTGCCCCCATTAAGGTATAGGGGTCCAACGCTGTGATACAAAATAAATAAGATAATCAGGCTCCACACTCAACAATCTCCCACTTGGAGACTGATTGTAGCAACTCCACCGCTGCTTCATTTTCTAGAAAATGACTCCTCTTTTGACCTGGCTGTTTCTCATCTTCATCGTCATCCTTGAAGACCAATTGAAACTGAGCATATTCTCAGTTTCTCCCTAGTTACAACTTTTTTTAGCATATCTGCAAGAATTCAGCTAGTGTGTATCTTTTCCAGCTTCAACTGTCCATATTCCACTACTGACCGTATGAAATGGTACTTGAGCTATATGTTTTTAGTCCTGGAATGAAATGATGAGTTATTTGCAAGATGAATGGAACTTTGGATATCACTGTATAACGTTCCCAAATCTTTCTTCTTACCCAATTCATCCATAAAACTTTGTAAAAAAATCATTTCTTTACTAGCCTCTGTAGCAGCAACATACTCTGCTTCTGTTGTTGAAAGTGCAACATCACTCTGGATTTTTGAAACCCAACTGACAATTGCTCCACCTATAGTAAATACATATCATGTAGTGCTCCTCCTGTTATCTCTATCACCTACCATATCTGCATCAACATTTCCCTGTAGAGCAATGTTTGAATGACCAAAGCATAATGCTTGATTTGTGGTACCTCTCAAATATATGAGAATCCATTTTACTACCATCCAATGTTATTTTCTTGGATTGTTCATGTACTGATTACAACTACCACTGCATGTGAAATATCAGGCCTTGTGCAGACCATTGCATACATTAAGCTTCTAACTGCTGATGCATATGGAACTTTAGACATATATTCCATTTCTTCGTGGGTGTTGGGGCACATCTCCTTACTAAGTTTGAAATGGCTAGAAAAAGGTGTACTAACTGGTTTTTCATTCTTCATATTAAATCTTTGCAACACCTTTTGTATGTACTCATTCTGAGACAATGTTAATTTGCAATTTTTCCTGTCTCTAATTATTCTCATACCAAGGATTTGTTTTGCAGCTCCCAAATCATTCATTGCAAATGAATTTGCCAATTTTCTTTTGAGCACATTTATTTCCTACATGTTAGACCCTATAACAAGCATGTCATCTACATACAATAACAATATAATATAGTTGCCATAATTTTTCATTTTTAGATAAACACAATGATCAGAGTGACATCTAGTATAACCTTGTTCAGACATAAACTTGTCAAATTTTAGATACCACTGCCTTGGAGCCTGTTTTAAGCCATACAAGCTCTTCTTTAACTTGCACACTAATTTTTCTTTCCCTTTGACCTCATATCCTTCTGGTTACTCCATATAGATCTCTTCCTCCAAATATCCATGGAGAAATGTTGTCTTTACATCTAACTGTTCAAGATGTAAATCTTCTGCTCCTATAAGACTTAAAATAGTTATGATTGAAGTCATCTTAACAACAGGAGAAAATATTTCATCAAAATAAATACCTTTATTCTGTGCAAACCCCTTCACCACAAGTCTAGCTTTGTACCTCTGTTTTCCTCCAACTTCTTCCTTCAGCTTATAAACCCATTTATTCTGCAATGTAGTTTTACCTGCAGGCAACCTGACTAAGTCCCAAGTCTAGTTATGCATTAAGGAGTCCATCTCTTCTTCCATGGATAGCTCTCACTTCTTCCTGCATTGCTTCTTCATAACATTCAGGTTCACTAGAATCAGTCAACAATAAATAATATAATGAAGGATAGTATCGTTCAGGGGCTATACTTATCTTGGTAGATATTCTAACGCCACTTTCAAGTGTTTGAGGTTCCTGTTGTTGTTGTGGTGGTTGCTCTTGTTGTTGATTATTATTATTTTTAGGCACCTTTACTTTTTCTGTGATCTCATCAAGAACTGTGTATTCTTTGTTTTATTTTTCCTATTTGTTTTCCTGCAACTGATTCTTATACAAGACCTTTTCATTGAATATTACATCTCTGCTGCTAGTGATTTTGTGATTTTCATAATCATATAAGTGATAACCAAAATAATTAACACCATATCCATTAAAGGTACATTTCTTTGATTTTGCCTCAAGCTTGGTTCTATTTTCTTCATTAATATGGACAAAGGCCTCACAACCAAAAGGATTTAAAAAAGAGTAGTTTACCTGTTTACTTGTCCATGCTTCCTCTGGAATACCACCATGCAAGGAACTTGAAGGCCCTCTGTTTATCAGATAAACAACAGTATCTACAGCATCTGCCCAAAATTGTAAAGGCAATCTTGCATGCAATCTCATGCACCTTGCACATTCCATGATTGTTTTGTTCATTCTTTCTGACACACCATTTTCTTGTGGTGTTCTTGGAATTGTCTTCTCTCTGTGAATTCCATGCTCTGAACAGTACCTATCAAACTCTTTGCTGCAATATTCACCTCCATTATCTGATCTAAGACACTTCAACTTCTTTCTTGTCTCAATCTCAACCAAATATTTCCATTTCTTGAAAATATAAAATACATCAGATTTATTCTGAATACAATAAATCCATTTTTTCTAGTTGTATCATCAATAAAAGTAACATAATAATGAAAGCCACCAAGAGATGATACTTGAGCAGGTCCCGATACATCTGTATGCACAAGCTCTAATTTTTCGCTCTTATTTTCTTTACCAACTCTTAGATATCTGACTCTCTTTTGTTTTCCATAAATGCAGTCCTCATAGAAATCCAAATCAAAATTCTTCAAACCCGGTGTTAGAGAGGTAAATCCCCTCTAAGAACAGAGGCGATCCCTACTAGCCCAGATCGGGTCTAGCAACAATCAGACACGTAATGACGCAGGTCTCTATTTACAAAAATGATAAAATATAACAAGTTGCCTACCTCAGGTCCTACGCAATTGTCGTTGAATAAAGGATGATGCTTCCCGTCCTCCGCTTTGGCAGATCACGATCCTTCCTCTTAACACGTCCGAACACCTACACACATGTGAAGAAACACAACAATACACAACATAGAATATAAATCTTGTAAACATACATCAGTCAAAGAGGATGTAATTCATTGCATCAAGACAAATACACATGAATGAAACCATAATCAAAGTCGTTTATCATTAATAATAACAAAGAAAGATACAACCTAAGGCTCTGACACTGGATCTTCCTTCGGTGGGTCGACAGTGGAGCACGTCTCAATGAAGCTCGTTGGGAACAGGACAAAGCTCTCTCTCTTCAGCTTGGCTCTCAAAGGATGTCTGGTGATAGTCTCCTTGCTATAGATTCAGCTCTTGCTTCTATTACCACTAGCTTTCTAAGGGAAAATGGCAAGCTTATATAGATGGTGGAAGGGGAGTTGGGATCCCTAGAATTGTGGGATTGGCCCTATCCTCAAGGAAGCTTCCATGATAGGTGGAAAACCACCTCCCATACATGGAGATCCGAAGCCAAACCTCCCAACTCATTTTAGAGACTCGTTTAGTAATTGGTTGGAATCAAACTTTCGCCATTTATTTTTAAAAAACAATCCCTATTAAGCTTGGAGTGGGAAATACACTGGGACAGAGTGCCAGTTGGCGTGCCCTCTTTGGTGGATTTTCCCCATTGGCACGAGGGCTGAACTCACTAGTCACGCCAAGGCCAAAAGATCAGTTTTTAGGGTTTTTACAAGGAAACTTTCTTTAGATGAATGATTGTTCTTGTCAAGGGTGATGCCATGAAAGTGGTTTCAGGTTATGTCACTACTCACAGGTCACGGAAAATTCCCTCCAATCTGTGGGATGAGGGGTTGCAGGGACGGTGAAAAATTACTGTGTAACAGATGCCCCCTAAAGCACGAGGCCCGAAAGAGAGAGAGGAGTGAAATGCTTTATGAGAATGTTCCCAACTGAAAACACTACCATTAGAAAACCTGCATAGACAAGTATACCTGATATCTCAAATACATGATATGTGGTATGGGTGCATCCATCCATAATAGAGAATACAATAATCAGGATCTAAGGTATGGACGCAGCCATCCAGAAAGGATCAATAAGCAGACTCAGGTATGGTCGCAGCGATCCAATCAATGAGTCACGTAACCAATCATGATAATCCACAAAATCCGCAGCCTGGATTCCATCAGACAAAACCCAGGGTCTTGCGCTCCATCTTGACTCGTACATAGTACAAGTCCTAGCATGTGAATATGTGAGCTGAATTCAAACATGCAACAACATCATCTGATTACTAGCCAATGATGAGAGCTGTTAACAGATGCGAGAGGAACCACCAATAATGAGGATGGACCTCAAGGTACTATAGGTACAATCCACAAAATGTGAACAGTGAGCTGGCATCAAACACCCACAAAATAATTCGATCGAAGGCCAATGATGAAAATCTTGCGTTGAATGCGAAGAACCTGCCATTGAGGCATGTAGGCTCTAAGGTACTTGAAGGGAGTCTCTAGATCAGCTTCCTAGATAATGAGCTGAAGTCGACAGGAAGTGACCTTGATCGAAGGTGGGCCATAGTGTTTCCCACATCATCAACATGAGACAAAGGAACATAATTTCTGTGAATCAGGATCAGTATAAAATCAGAGGAGGGTTGAAACTACAGAGGTCAACTTATCTTGAACATATTAGAGGCACGACACTATATTTGGTAGTATTTGACATCAAACGATCTGAGGTCATGATGACAAGTAAAAGAGCAGATGAGTGGTCAAAAGGATAACCCAAACCCACGAAGGCGAGCGAATAACAAGATGAGATGTCCCCAACCCGACACGAATGCAGACAAGAGCCATTTTCAAGAGCGACATACTGCCAACATGACGATGATACTGGTTTCATTTCCCCCCACCATTTCTAGCGAGTACCCCAATTATTTTTGGAAAAAAGCTTGAAGGGGATAGCATATGCTTGTGATATAAGTTTGTCCTTCGAACAATTCCAACCTAGTACATTTAATGAGCCCTAGGAAGGAGGAACTTGATCATCGTCATTACGACAAAATAAGATGTAATCAGGTTTTAACGAGTCTGACAAAGGAAGAAATCGGTGTCTTTTCATGTTTAGAGATTTTGAAAAGACAACAAAAAAGTAAACTCCAACAGTCCCTTTTCGTAGATAGTTCCTAAGATCCGAAAAGGTAGAAAACTACGTCTGAGAAAATTTCCTAGTCGCGATAGGCTAGGGTATTCCTTTTTCGTAAATAATCTATCCCAGCCCGAAAAAGGGGTAAACATATACTGGGTAGATGTCATTTTGCAGCCAATTTAACGAGATCAAAAAGACAAGTGACTCAGCAATATTTTCATGTTTAGAGAGTCAGAAAAGAGCTGAAAGATGACTCTAGTAGTGACTTTCTCGTGTTTTTACCGAGTCCGAAAAAGTATAAAATACGACTCGTATCCTAGTCATGTGAAAATTTGTTGCTGCACAAGAAAAAAAGTGTAAAACCCATTTTTCGACAAAATATAATAAAATACCTCAAAACCTAATTTGATCTTGAAAATTTATAAATATGCCAAAAATAGTAAAAACATATTTACTTTTACTTTTTACCTTGTGTGGAAAGCAACAGTGATTTTTTCCTATGCAATCTTGCGGCGACGATTACAGATGATCCAGTGCATCACTTCAGTTCTCATCTTTCCCAGGTAAGAGGTGCTCCCCTTAGATTTGTTTTAATCCATTTTTTGTAGAATTCCATTGTGATTTTGGATCCCTGAGGGGAAATTTGAAATTTTAGGACTCGCCCAATTGGTGTGGTATCGGGCACGGACTCACACCAATTGGGTCCTTTTTGCAAAGGGGTCACACTAGTTGGCGTGACTGTCAGCAAAACAGTCGCACCAATGGCGCAACCTAAATTTCTGCTTAAATTTTACAAAATATGATCCAATCAATCGGATTTTTGAGTGTTAAAGGGATCTAATAACGTGTTTATGACCATTTTGGTGCAGATACATAGTCACAATGCTGATAGAATGGAAATAAAGGGAACATAGTGAAGAAGATGAAATTTCCATGGAGAACGAGGCACGTATGAATGCTCTCTAGGATTGCGGCTTGAAAAAATTCTTCATGACACCATGTCTCAAGGCACAACCTGAGTTACTACAATAGTTGATAAGCGTTTGCGAAGAAAAAAAAGAGAATTTTAGGCTTCGAGACCAAGTGTTGGAGCTCGAAGTATCCGAAGTTTATTTCATAACTGGATTGTCTTGGAGAGGTCCAGTCCCGATTTTTATAGGTACTAGGCCATCTGGTGAGAAAATTGAAATGGTGATGGAAAGAGTGTGCCCAGGGGCATGAATAGGATTAGGCAGTGGGAAGGTTGATATCCACATGGTCCCTAATCTAGCACTCAGAGTGGTGCTCCATAACATTACGCGGGCTATGGGGTCACAGGCACCACATGAGGCTACTACAACACAACTCCTTTTAGTATCGTTCATCTTCAAATGATTACCAATCTTCCAGGGCTAGGGGGCGATAGTCACCGAGCCACCATTGAGGGAGCCACGGATGGCTCGATGGGCAGCACTCATGCCCAGGTCAGGAGGGGTCCATCAAATTTCATGGAGGCCCGAGTTATTTGCATGGCTTCGGTGACAAATAATCGTCACAGAGGACTAGCCCTATGCTGGTACCGACTTCACGGGAGACCTGGGATGAGGAGCTGGGTAAGATTTTTTTTTATTTTGTTTATTTTATGATTTTTTTTAGTTATACATGCATTTCCTAACAAACAATCCTATGTGTATGCAGATGTTGGCCCAAAGAGGCCTGCTGGGATGTCGCCCATTGCATGGAGGACCCCGATTGCCTATTACCCTCAAGGTGAGGGTGGCGAGGGGAGTGAGCTAGTCTAGAACTTGGAGGGAATCACCCGTGGGATCCCAAATTATGCTTGTCTAGCAGATTTCCCATTGGCTTATCAGAGGCACACCGTGGGGGTGCCTAGTCGCCTTCATTGTTTATTGAGGCGGTTGGTGCGGGAAGTGACATGCGACCATGAGCACCATGCTGATTAGTCATCTAGGCTCTTCATTTGCACATTTTTGAGAGACATGTTGTCTCCGAATATTATTAAAATAGACATGTATATTTTTTGAATTTTATGTGATGTACAAAAAATGCAAACATTTCAACATATATATATATATATATATATTTCTGGATGGATCTTCTTACATATGATGATGTTTTTACAAGTTGCGTAAATGTATATCTAAAACCATGTCAGCTACTGCATCTGTTAATGCATTCATGTGTCTGGGTATATGTTGATATGTAATGTAATCAAAATCTCTTTCCAGTAAACGAATACGTAGGTACGGTCGTAAAATGGATGGGTTTCTAACTAAATAATGACCATTGAGTTGTAACACTACAAGCTGTGAGTCTAGATACACAAGTAATGCTCGAATACCAAGGTTAATAGCCTCATTTAATAATTCCAAAACGGAACTATATTCCGCGACATTATTTGTGGTAGGCCCTAGACAAACGCCTTGTAAATTGATTAACTCACTAGCAAGATTGTACATTACCTAGGTTGTCGAGGACAAATTCCTGGTACTGCGTGAGGCACCATCCGCGAAACCGACAAAAGGAGTAATAGACATCTGCACAATCAGGAAGACCCAATCAACAAAAAGACGCTTACAAAGCACACCACACCACACATGCACAAAAAATAAAATCACTCACTTATGTACACACACCACGCAAGAATAATTCAAACATAGTACTTCTTGAGGTACAACCCATTTCTAGGTTGCGCCAGAGGAATACCTTCATAGTTGATTAGCTCATAGGCCCCATTTTTTAATACTCGTTTGACGATATAGCGTCCATGCCACATGGGCTGGAATTTACCTGCTCCAATTTTATCATGTGCTTGGTCATATAAGAGGACGAGGTCCCCTTCAATGAAAGAATGTGGAGAAGCCGATTGATCAAAATGGGCTTTAACCCACTTTTTTTGTGCCTCAATGACAAAAGCAGCTAAGAGACGGGTTTCATTCAGTTGTTCAAGATACAGGAGACATTCTTCCTCCAGGGAAGTGTCAGGCAATAATTCCACAGCCAACTTTAGTGAAGGGATCTCACATTCAACTGAGAGAGTCGCTTCCAGACCATACACCAGTTGGAAAGGTGTGAATCTGGTTGCGCTCTTTACAGATGTTCGATAGGCCCAGAGAGCTGAGAAAAATTGGAGATGCCAATTGGATTTGTGAATACCAATCGTTCATTGAAGCATCATGACCAGTACCTTGTTCATGGCCTCAACCTGGCCATTTTCCTGAGGATAGTATGGCGTTGAGTTGTCATGACGCAAGCCCAACTTTGATGTCAGCTCTGCCATCATGTAGTCCCAAAAATGAGTGCCATGATCGGTGAAAATGGCTTGAGGATCTTTGAAATGTGTAATTACATGGTTGAAAATGAATTGAGCGGTTGTCTTACCGTCGACAGCTAATGTAGGCATCGCCTCAGCCCACTTAGTGAAGTAGTCTACGGTAACGATTATATAAGCATGCCCCCTAGCCAAGTGAGGGTTACATGTCATAAAATATATGCCCCATTTGGAAAAAGGGCCTATGGTAATGACAAGATGTAAAGGGAGGGGGACGCATGCATCTTACGCTAAAATACCTCGCACACATGGCATTTTCGAACTGCAACAATACAGTGCCTGAATATAGATGGCCAGAAATAACCTGCACGCAAAATCTTCTCAGCGGTAGCATATCCGGACATGTGACCACCACAGGCACCACTGTGACAGTCAGTTAGGACTTTCTCAGCCTCTTCCAGGGTCAAGCATCAGTGGAGCATAAAATCAACTCCAACACGATACAAGGTATCTCTGACAATGCAATATGGTTGAGATTGGTGTCGAACGCGACGTCGAGCATCCTTCGTCAACTCGGACCAAAAAGTGGATGTCTGAAGGTACACGATGATGTCAACCGTACCATGGGTCATGAGTGCTGATAAGAAAGAGAGTTTCATCCAGGATATGATCCTCGGATTGGGATGGAGCGGAGTCTATTGGGAGAGAGAAGATAAGATCAGCAGAAACCAATGATTTCATCAATCTGGCGGTTGTGAACTCGAAATCGAACTCCTGAAGGATTAAAATTCATTTGGAGTACTTGCCCCCTAGAAATTATCGAGACAGGATATATGTCATGGGGTTACAGTCAGAAATCATGGTTACCGTACACAATAAGATGTAATGGCGGAATCGTTGAATGGCTTGGACCGCAGCGAGTGCCAACTTCTTGACGTGGGCATAGCGCATTTCAGTGTCGAGAAGATTCCAAGACAGATACTAAACGACATGTTCATTCCCATCATCGTCATCCTGTACTAGAACCATGGCTATCATGCTAAAAGTGGCAACCAAATAAAGGGTGAAATTGTGATGATAGTTGGGAGGATGTATTAACGAAGCATTGACGAGCAACGTTTTAAGTTTATTGAAGGATTGCTGAGCAATCTCATCCCAATGGAAGAGAATGTCCTGTTTCAAAATTCACGTAAACCCCTTGGGCACTTCTGCATAGTTTGGAAGAAAGCGATGTAAGAAGTTGGCTTTCCCCTGGAGACTCTGCAGTTGATGCAACGAGGATGGGGATGGGAGGTTAACGATGGCCTCGACCTTGAGGGGGTCAAGGTGAATTCTATCTTTGGAGACAATGAATCCCAAAAGATGACCATAATCTATGCAGAAGACACACTTGTGAGGGTTGAGCCTTATATTGTAACATCTACAGTGGATAAAAATCTAGCGGAGGTGTTCAGGATGGTCCTCACGCCGAGCTAAATGGGCCGGAAAATCGTCCAGATACGGCTGAACAATATGATGTATGTCATGAAAAGCATAGGAAATAGCATGCTAGAAGGTAGCTCCAGCATTTTTTAAGCCAAACGTGAGCTTCTTGTAAGCAAAAGTACCCCACGGACAGATAAATGCGGTCTTATGTTGATTAGCAGGTAAAATATTAATTTGATTGTAACCCGAGAAGCCGTCCATGAGGGAATAGATCTCACTCCCCGCATAGTCATCGATGATATGATCTATAAAGGGAGTGGGGTAATTGTCCTTAGGCAGGCCTAATTGATTTCTCGGTAGTCAAAACAGACCCTTATAATGCCCTACTTCTTATCTACAAGGACAATATTATAAACCCATTCTGTGAAGGGAATTGGATATATGAAGCCTGCGTTAAGAAGTTTTTCAACTTCTACCTTTATAGTTGCGGCTTTTTGGGGATGCACTGGGCGAAGATGTTGACGCATGGGCTTCGCACCTAGATAGGTGGGAATTTCATGCACCATTATATTGGGATCAATCCCAGGCATCTCTTCATAGGACCATACGAAAACATCTCTGAATTCGCGAAAAAGGTCCATGTATACTTGAATCTCTCTGGGAGAACAACTCCCACATGAATATTCTTGACTACCCCTAGTTTAACAGAGATTTTGATAGGCATGGTTTGTGTGATGTTACTTAGATTTCCCTCCGAAAGAACCTCATGAGTCAATATCGGTGTTTGAAGAGGCAGAGTGGGAACCTAAGATGAAAAGCGCTCTAGACAATTAGACATTGCCCTCAGGCCAGGCATGAACGAGGAACGATGATGGCCATCGATCCATGGTAGATCTTCAAGAGACGTCGTTTCAACGATAGCTTCATCAGAGGGGAAGACATCTCTTAAAGGATCGAATGAATCTGCATCGCCGAGCCAAGGGGATTGAGAATATACATCTAGAGCCATGCTCGAAGGAGCATGTTCAGAAGGAGGAGGATCTGATGCAGTGATGATCTGGAAGTAATTGATCTCAATTGGAGTTAAAGGAATTGATTCTCCGAAAGAGGTCACCTATTTAGGCGAAGGGATGATCCACGGGTCATCTGACCTAGAGATCATGTTAACCTGAATGGTGTTCGGTAGTGGCGCTGGAAAAATACCCATGAGGACAGGGTCCTTGAAAAGACCGAGTCCTACACTGTTGGGGGGATTGGGGATCTAATCCATGTAAGGTACATTGTTCTCATAGGATGAGGTGAAGAAAGACAACTGATCAACAGTGATAATTTTTCCCTCATGAGGAAACTTTATAAGTTGGAAGAGGGTGGACGGAACACATAGCACAGCGTGAGTCCAACTGTGACCAAGAAGAAGATTGCAGTTGAGCTTGGCATCAACCACCTCTATTTCTATGTTGACTGTCTTATGCTGTAACGTGATCGCTAAACTCTCGAGAATACCCAAGGGTTTTGATTCCCTACCATCAAATACCTCTAGGGCATTGGGAGATGAAGTAAGAGCTCGATATCCAATGGCCTTCCAACAGACAGATGCCATAACACAGGTGGAAGCACCTTCATCTACAACAACTTTGTGGATGTTGAGGCCATTGATACCGACTTGTAAAACGAGAGAAATTTGATGCGGAAGTCGGGGGACAAAATTTTGTAGGTCGAAGGTGAGAAGACTAGAATCGGTAGGATCAATTCCACCAATTGTGGACAACAGAGCTTTCGGTTGTGATGGGAAACTTTGAAGCACTTCCAATGTAGACATTGCAGAAGGCACCTGTGCCAAATCCTCAACAATGTTGTAGTGCTGAGTGGCATGGGCATTTGTATTATAGGAAGATTTTCGCAGAACACCTTTAGAAGGTGGCCTTACAATGGGTTCAACGCTAGGTTTCTCAATTTTTAAAGGACCAGAGACAGGTGGGGGAGGCAGACCATCAACGACTTCCTTCCCAACTACTGGCATGATGCAACATATTCCTTCGAATGCATAGAAATCAAAGCAGGTGCAACACCATTCATAATAAAAACATGGGACCCAAATGTTGCAGATGGTGAAGGCTTCTCAACCATCTGGGTCTACTGAGATGGGAATGGTTCTTTGAGAATGGTCCGGGTCCCTTTGGAGCCTTTCAAAAGTTGACTAACTTCAGATCGTCGGGGCCAATCTTTGGTATAATGATCTCCTTCACAAATAAGGCAGGGGTACTTCTATTTGTGTTGGGAACCATCGTTAGCACAAGGTTTAGAAGACTCTGGTTTCGGGGCATTAGGTTTAGATTTTCCTTTGCCCTTCTTCTTCCCTTTGGAGGCCTTTTCCATAGGATTGGCCTGAATAGCATTGACCTCCGCAGTCTTACCAGAATATAGAGGGGCGAGAAGAGCATAATTATTGGAAGAATTCGACTCCTACTTCCCATTAGAGGACTTCCGAGAAGTCTGAGAAATGGAACCACTAACACTATCCACCGATGGGGTAGCTGGTTCTTTAGAGGTCCCTGGCCATAGGGCATCAGTCAAGATATCATATAGCATGCTAGACTGAGAGTACACCAACTCAATGTATTGGGCACAAGCAATGGCTTGTTCTTCAGTCACACATGCCCCCAAAGAAATATCTTGAGCGATCTTGTTAACAAAGGAGGTGGTGAACCAATGGGTTAGAAGTTGATCAGGTATATCAAACTTGATCAGTCTACGACGACGTCGCCACTCATGAATATGATCACATATGTGGGTGGCTTTATCCTGCTTGAGAGAAGTCAGGAGATGCGTCTCGGATTTGTAACGAACCGGTAACTGGAAGTGTGTCAGAAAATCCATAGCTAATGTATTGAATTCTTGAAAGATACCACGGGGTAATTCTATATACTGCTTAGCGACAGCATCGGTAAGAGTGCACTGGAAAAGATTCAAACGAATTGAATCATCCACCCAAGAGTTCAAAGAACAGCACAGATGGTAGGTCATGACATGAGATTGGGGTCCTCTCTAGCTTTACCTTCAAATTTAGGACAGTCACCAAGCACCTTGGTGGGAACGAGAGGCCAATAAGGATTCTGAAGAATTGGATCATTGGAAATTTAGATACGTCTGGCAATTCCAATGTGGCAAGGAAAGGTAACTGAGGATTGAAAGGCATACTAGGCCCTCGATAAGGACCTGTACTTGTACTCCACCCTGATTGAGCATAAATTTGCTCCCATTAGTTCTGTGCTTGAGGATTCTAACCATAGGGGGTATAGGCCGTATAATTGGGCTAATACAGCTGTTGATAACCAGTGTAAGGGGGTTGATAACCAGGGTACTGACCCTGATTTTATGTAGGCCCCATTTGAGCAGTGTATGGATTTGACTGTTGAGTATAGGTATAGCCTGGTTTTTGAAGTTAATAACCACAACCTTGGGGAGGGTTGTAAACCGGTCGAGACTAACCTTGAAGGTAATAACCGCCTTGGGGTCGAGCAAGATATTAGTAAGTGGGACCCTGCTGAGCCTGATAAGCTGGGTGCACAGGCGGATTCGGTTGCGGCATGGAATAAGTCAGCTGTTGAGCAGGGTTGACTGGATGTCGAGGTTTTCTTGGTTGAATAGGTTGACCTGACTGAGTGGGCTGCCCTGGTTGAAAAAGTTGACTTGGGTGCACAGGTTGTCCTAGTTGAACAGGTTGACCTGGCTGGTGAAAGACACTAGGTTGGCCCGACTAAGCCAGTTGGCCTGATGGTGGGATAGGGCTAGGTTGTGCCTAATAGACAAGTTGACCTATGGAAGAACCATAAGATGGTCCCGACTATGCAACATTTAGACCGATGGGAAACTGAGGTTGTTGAGGTTGCACCATAGGTTGGGAAGGGTGGACTTTCCCCCTAGGACCATATAACGGTCTAGGTTGATACCCCGGTTGGCCTGTGGGTCCTTGAGGTTGCCATGGTTGGACCACAGAGTGAGGCTGTAAAGGTTGACCTTGTGGGTTTTAGGATTGCCTTTGCGGACAATACAAAAACCCCTACTAGCCCGAAGGTTGGCCCTGTAAGGGTTGTCCTTGCGGGTCATATAGATAACCAGGCTAGCCCAAAGGTTGGCCCTGGAAGGGTTATCCTTACGGGTTAGAAGGTTGCCTAGGCTGTGCAGACAGAAAAATTTAAACATATTGATAAGCCTCTAGAGTAGGAAAACGTAGAGGGTTTCCCTACTCATCATAATGGTATGGAAAAATGTAAACAGGAGTACCATCCGGTCCATAATGGGAAAAATAAGGACTGTTGGGATCTTGGGAGGACTGACCAACCTCAGAGTTTGACAGCTATAAAGACAACTGATACTCCTTAGGAGAGATATTGTTCGAAATCGCAGATGCAATGTAGACGTCTTTAGGGAGTGATGCGGTCCTAATGGACTGAGTAGTAATAGTGGGTGTAGATGCGGCTATGGAGACGGTAGGCCTAATAGGTACTGATGTGACCTGAGGGGATGATGTGAGAGGTGTTAATGGCAACATCCGTAATGAAGGTATAACGGGCCTCGTGGATGGAGTCGACACTCCCATGGAGGCCATAGCGGCCACAATCTGACTTAAGGATCTATATCCCGCTAGAAGCGAAGGACTAGGCGAAGACATGACAGAAGACTCGGGGTTGTTTTCTGGGAAAAGCTGGTAATCCTCACTAGATGTAGGAATTTCATCACTAGGAGAAGGACTGGGTGAGTCCATATCTGACCCTGCCAAAATATCTTCCTAAAGACGCCAAGGACTAGGAGGTATAACAGCAGCTAAAAAAGGTGAACCTGATGTAAGAGGAGGGAAATATTCCCCTACTCCAAATCCAAACCAAGCGTTGGATAAGGGCCAATTGAACTCAACTGGTCCTCCAAAGTGAAGCTCAAATAGAATCGGTCCCCCGTCAGGAAACTTAGAGACAATAGGCTGCTAAGGTTCAGCAAAGGACTGAGAGACCTCTGACGAATCGTCTGTGTAAGGACTACCAGTAGACGAAACTAAGGGTTCTTCCACTGTGATAGTAATGAAAGTGAAAGAGATCAAAACAAAAACACATGGGCTAAAACCAAGGCAAACAATCAAACGGCCAACAAACAATCTCTTAAAGGGCGTGTGATCGTAGGTGACTAATTTTACCATATTGAAACTTGGAAATTTTACCGTTTCATGTTTTAAGAGTCGAGAAACAAGTAAAAGATGACTCTATCTCTTTCAATTTGGAAACAAGCGTGAAAGGATAGGCGCTTGATGATCCTTTCAAATTTAATGAGTCAGAAAAGATCGAAATGACTAATCTGGAACTCTAGGCAAAAGGGTGTACCAGATATTCGTGAAATGCAATATAGACCTTGGTTCAAAAATGAAAAAGAAATCAACCAAGGACTTGACGTACGTGCAAGCAATCTCCCCAAATGTTGTGTCTAGTGTATCACAGGTATAAGGCAGCAGACTTGGCTTCCTATGGATAAAGGATAGCAACCTAGTGGGGTCTCCCTTTATATACACGACGGTACGGGGAGCACAAGTCCATACTAGTGCTGTCTAAAGCCAAGAGGCGAACGACAACTACTAGGTTTAACGATGCCGGAACACGTCACTAGCCTAGACCTCTAAATATTTCATTAATGTTTCAATGCTGACTTAAGGTAAACTGAATAAATTTTAGAGTTTATATTCAATTATTTTTCAATTTCAAGCCCTACCGAATGTTATGTCTCAAAAATCCTCTAAATGCACACTACATGCCACTACAAATCACTTTGTTCAAAGAATAGCTAACTACGGGAAGGTTGAGAGATTTTTCAAACAGTAACAAAATGATCACAAAACAACCACTAGTGTCTCTAATGCACGCTAATGAAACTAAAATCTTTTTCTTTAGAGTTATATAACACTAATAATGCAGAAAAGTTTCCAATTTTCACTAACTAATCAAAAGCAAAAAGAATTGTTTTTTTTTTGTATTTTCAATGTTTTAGAGAAAAATGCATCAAACGAAATGAAAACTAATAAGATACCAATTTGAGAAATGATAACGAAAGAGTAAAAGCAAGCAAGTTCACTCAATACACAATCATACCTCAAACTGACGGAGAAATCCTTCAAACCAAAGAGGAATCCCAACAAAAAACCCACACGAACCATGTGATCTAGGCTCGAAATGAGACAAAAGTGAAACTTGAATGAGAAAAAGAGTAATTACTCAAATAATGCAATGATATAATAAAAACCAACCAAATGAATGCAAGGAAGTAAAAACAAAGTTGACTGAACAAGCGAAAACCAAAAACTCCTATGGGAGGCTCAAAACACAATAACACCTAGATGCCCTAGGGCCAGAATGTAAAACTGAAGGTAGAAGGCAAACAACTAGAGGATGGAGGTTTAAAAATATCAACAAGGACTTCAAGGCACCCAGACAGTCGTAAAAACAACACCAAAACCAAAATTCAGACTTAGAGGGCTTAGAAGAAGCAAACGCAAGCACCACACAGGAATGGCGCGACTGTTTGGCTGCATCTAGCGCCAAAACAGGGTTGGCGCAAGTGCCTAACTAGCAACAAGCGCCAACTGGCATGACTGTTAGGCTAAAAAGTGTGCTAATCGAGTTTACTAATGACAGGAATGAAAAAAATCAAGCAAAGAATAGGTCAGGTATGGTGGGAGCTGAACAGAGGTTCTACACCAGAAAGAGACAGACCATAAGAGCAAATCAAGCAGACAGAGGCCCAAAGCAATCATAAGGGACAAGACAAACTCCAATCAATTCCCCAGTGGAGTTACCAATTTGTTAGAGAGGTAAATCCCCTCTGTGGACAGAGGTGAGCCCTACTAGCCCAGATCGGGTCTAGCAACAATCAGACACGCAATGACGCAGGTCTCTAGTTACAAAAACGACAAAATATAACAAGTTTCCTACCTCAGGTCCTACACAATGGTCGTTGAAGAAAGGATGATGCTTCCCATACTCCGCTTTGGCAGATCATGATCCTTCTGCTTAACACGTCTGAACACCTACACACATGCGAAGAAACATAGTGTTACACATCATAGAATCTAAATCTTGTAACCATACATCAGTCATAGAGGATGTAATTCATTGCATCAATACAAAGACACATGAATGAAACCATAATCAAAGTTGTTTATCATTAATAATAACAAAGAAAGATACAACCTAAGGCTCTGAAACTAGATCTTCCTTCAGCGGGTTGATAGCAGAGCACGTCTCAATGAAGCTCGTTGGGAATGGGACAAAGCTCTCTCTCTTCAGCTTGGCTCTCAAAGGCTGTATGGCGATAGTCTCCTTACTACAGATTTAGCTCTTGCTTCTATGACCACTAGCTTGCAACGGGAAAATGGCAAGCTTATATAGATGGTGGAAGGGGATTTGGGATCCCTAGAATTGTGGGATTGGCCCTATCCTCAAGGAATCTTCCATGATAGGTGGAAAACCACCTCCCATACATGGAGATCTAGAGCCAAACCTCCCAACTCATTTTAGAGACTTGTTTAGGAATTGGTTGGAATCAAACTTCCGCCATTTATTTTTAAAAAAAAATCCTTATTAAGCTTGGCTTGAGCAATACACTGGGACAGAGCGCCAGTTGGCGCGCCATCTTTGGTGGATTTTCCCCATTGGCGCAAGGGCTGAATTGGCCAGTCACGCCAAGGCCAAAAGATCAGTTTTTAGGGTTTTTACAAGGAAATTTTCTTCAAAGGAATGATTTTCATTGTCAAGGGGGATGCCATGAAAGTGGTTTCAGGTTATGTCACTGCTCACAGGTCACAGAAAATTCCCTACAATGTGCAGGACGGGGGATTGCAGGGATGGTGACAAATTACTGTGTAACACCCGACAACAAATTTCTTGACTGAAGAATATTCATCCCTTTCTCACTCATGTCTCCGAGCCTATGATGCCATAATGCTGCATCTACTCCTTTGGATGTTAAAGCATTAACATAGTTAGAAATAACATTGCATAGATACAATGTACCAACATTTTCTCCTTTTGCTATTACCAGGGCTCTTTTGGTGACCTTCCAAGTTTTATCTATGAAATTTGTCGCAAAACCTTCACTGCCTAACTACCCTGTTAAAATTAGATTTTTCTTCAGATCTGGAACATGCCTTACCTCCTTTAATAGCCATTGGTTTCCATTCTATTGTTTTACAAGAACTTTACCCATTCCAACAATTTTATAGGGTTTATCATAACCCAAACGAACTTGTCCAAAATCTCCTTGAACATAGTCATGAGAATATTTCTTATCAGGTGTGGCATGGAATGAAGCCCCTAAATCTACAACCCGAGAATCAGTAACATTTTCAAAAGAAGGAATCAAAGCATCTTGTAACACATCACCTGTCACAGTTGCTTCATGATTGTTTTCTTGCTGTGTGTCTCCTTCTTTTCCCTTTCGAGATCTACAGTCTTTCTTTAGGTGTCCTTTCTTTCCACATTTATAGAACATTGTCCCCGATCTAGACTTGGATCTGCCTTTTCCTGATTTACTGCGATATCCTGAGCTCTTTCCTCTTTCCATTTTTCTTCCCCTAGACTCTGCACTCAAAGCATTACCCGATGTCTCACTGGAGATTTTCCGTCGCATTTCCTCGCTAAGGATAGCACCGACAACATCATCAAACTTTAAAGTACTAGATCCAGAGACAGAGTTACTAATGGCCATAACTAAACCATTCCAACTTTCTGGCAATGAGCATAGAAATAAAAGAGCCCTAACTTCATCATCAAATTTTACCCCTACAGAACTTAACTAACTGGTAACTGTATTAAAATCATTTAAATGATCTGAAAGAGATCCACCTTCCGATATCTTCATTATAAATAAATGTTTCATGAGAAATACCTTGTTTTAGGCCAAGGGTTTTTCATATAATTTCACCAATGCCTTAATCAAACCCTATGTTGTTGTTTCCTTCAAAATATTGAAAGCTACCGATGCCGCAAGGCACAATCGTACAGTTCTGAGTGCCTTTCTGTAGAGAATCTCCCATTATACGTCTGTCATAGCCGTCGGCTTCTTTTCTTTTCTACTCAATGGTAGGTACAGATCTTTCTGATACAGATAATATTCCATCTGCATCTTCCACAATGGGAAGTTTTGTTCGTTAAATTTCTCGACTCTAAACTTACCATCTTCCGCCATTGCTCCCACTCGAACCAGGAACCCTTATTTCCTGCGAGTTTATCAGCCAAATAGACCTTTGGCTTTGATACCAGTTGTTATAAAATTAAATATTACAGAGCAATGAAACACATAAAATATGTAGAAACACAAGCACACAAAACACATAAAACCAGAGAGACACAGATATACGTGGTTCACCCATTTTGGGCCACATCCACCCCAAACAGCCAATCCTTCCTTTCTATTATCCAACAAAATGAAGAGACACAACCTACAACAGATCCATTGTAATATCCTCTGTTCTCTCTCATAGTCTCCCTCTCTATTTCTCACTTGGAGAATACACATACCATACACAGCCACAATACAATACCCTCATAAAAGTGAGGGGTTTCCTTCTAGGGAAAAAACCCTAAACTAAACATAACTTCTACCGTTAGATCATCTACCTAATGAACGACCCAGATTGACTAGAAATTACTATAATTTTACAAGGCAAGTTTACATTTGTTCTTAGCTTCAGGGGCACTTCCCCTGAAACCCCCCACCAGGGGGGGCTCCAGAAAGTCGTAGCCACCCCCCCTGGACCCCCTAGGCGGCGTTTAATTACGGGCGGCGTTGCCACCCCCATTAAGGTACATGGGTCCAACACTGTGATACAAAATAAACAAGATAATCAGGCTCCACACCTAAAAAAATATATTTTGGTCCTGACGGTGAAGTTCTTCCTCCTAGTTTAATTGCGATTGAAGAAATCCCACAACCTGATACACCTTTAAGTCCAGCACATTTTGGGGGAGACCTTTACCTGTACCAGTCTTTTACTCAATTGTTTCCATCTGATTTTGTTGATCCCATGGCCATTCAATCTCCCGTTGATTTTGGAGAGTATACATTTGGTCATACAACCATGTCTGAACTGAAATATTCGGTTGGGTCTTCTGTTCCAATTACGTCAACTCCTACCCTCGCTACTCCGTTGATGTTAACAACCTCACTAGAGTCATATTTTCACGGTGGCGCTTCGGTCCCAACAGGTTAGAAATCATTATCTGGCACTTTATCTGGTACATCTTCAAGACCATGGTATTTACCAATGTCATCATCTGGTGTTTTAACTGGTAGCCCTATAGTCAGTACTGAACGACATGATACATTACACACATTATCAGGGCAATATCAAGTCGGTCCTTATGGGTCAATTCCTTTAAGTACCATATCAACTGGGCTCCCAACATTCGGGGAACAATATTTTCCATCTTATTATCCTCCTTATGCTGGGGGGCAACCTTTGGTCACCCAATACGATAGTACTCAGTCACATTTTGGTCAAACTAATGTTGACATGAATTTTTGTCAATGGCAACCCACTCTACCTATCCAACCACAAACGGTTGTACATTCGTATCAACTAGTTCAACTTGTTACCCCCACTTCAATACCACTTGTTAATACATCTATACCCCTGTTACAAAATCAAAATATTGTACATCAACCTTATCAGGAAAGTTCTTCGACTCAATATCATCACATGTTGGGTCAACAGACTCAAAATCCTTTGGTTAATCTACAACAACCTGTATCAGGGATCATTTATTCACAAGACAGTGTACCATTTTATGGGATGTCACAAACGCAACATGGTTATACATATCAACTGAATTCAACTTACACTAATTTGGGTTATAACATTGGTGGCTAGAATCCTTGGCAGCCACAGGCATAAATCCCTCAAACTTCATTTCAATAGGTATCATATCCAAGTTTTGGTCAACATAATTCTCAAGCGTTTGCTATGAAAAAAAACCCCTATCTG
Organism: Pinus albicaulis; assembly: GCA_034641835.2. Classification (NCBI taxonomy): domain Eukaryota; kingdom Viridiplantae; phylum Streptophyta; class Pinopsida; order Pinales; family Pinaceae; genus Pinus; species Pinus albicaulis. The sequence continues at coordinate 205,291,857 of CM076574.1, read as the reverse complement.
GGTTACTAGCAACAAATTCCATATGCTGGTGCTCAAAAACTTATTGCCCAAGAAATTCCATCTTATCTTGGTTATGCTCAACCTGATCTTAATCAACAATTGCCTTTTGTTGCAACCTTGGAATTACCAGATCTAAACCGGTTAACCAATGATCCTGCCAATTATGCTCCTTGGTGGTCGGTGATACCTCATAAATTACCCTCCGATATTCCTAAATTCAATGGAAACCCTGGAGAAGATCCATCAACTCATGTTATGACTTATCATTTATGGTGTTCATCAAATTCCCTAAATGATGATTTTGTTTGATTACGTCTTTTCCAACGAACACTCATAGGTCCGGCAGCTAAATGGTACATTGAATTACCTAGAGCTTCTTTCGACAATTTCACTGCCTTAGCTACTATATTTTTGATCCATTTCTAGTTACTGATCAAATACGAAACTGGAATGGAACTCTTGACCAATTTCAAACAGACTAATGCTACTCGCATTTCCGATTGTATTCATGAGTGGCGTCGCCATCGACGAATGGTTAAGAATTTTTTTCCTGATTAGCTCCTTGCTGAATGGTTCATTCAGTCCCTATTACCATCTATAACTAAGGATGTGGCGAAAGGTGGCGTCGTCACTGAAGAGAAATTTATTTCTCGTGCCCTATATTTAGACTTGATTTAGACTCAGTCTGGCACACTTTATGAAAAAATACCAAATGTTCCACGATATAATTTCAATGTTCCTCCTCAAATAAAGGACTCTCATGCCAGAGACGGCTTGATAGGCACTACAAACACACACCAAACTACTGCATCTAATCCTGCTCCTACTTCCAAAATTAATGTCGCGTCATTTGACAAAGGAAAAAGTGATAAGCAACCAAGAAGTAATAAAAAGAGGAAATCAAAGAAAAAGCAAAGTTCTAACTCACAAGAACGATCATATGATCAATCGTCTGGACCATGGAAACCTTTTTATCCATGCATAATCTGTAACGAGGAACAATTTGTTAGGGATTTTCCTCACCGTGTTGAAGTCTCAAAAATCATCAAGACTTCTCATGCATTAGCTATGTTGACAAACCCATCCCCAAATCCAGACACAAATTTGGTTGCTACAGATCCAGCTCCTAGTTCCCAAGTGTTAATGTTATCCACCACAAAACCTTCACAAGATGTTTTGGTGTTGACGCAGAATAAAGACTATGGTAGTCCGGCCATTGATCAACCTACTACCTCGACACTGAATCCATCTAATAAAGGTAAAATCACATAAAGGTACAATCACAGTCATTAATCATAAATCGACTAATCCATTAGATGGATTCGGTACAATCACAGTCATTAATCAATTATCATTTTTTGTCTCCACTTCGTAGGTAACTGGAAGCGTTCCATATACTCACTTACCCAAACTAGAAATCCAGAACATTGGTGTAGGACTCTTAAAGGATTCCACTCTTATGGGAACCTTTGAATTATCGCCACTTGTGACATCAACAGAAATTGCAAGCATAGAGACCTGCGACATGATCTCTTCCACTCTATCTAACTTAAGGAAGAGTACGAGTGATTCTAACATTTCTACGTTGGATGATGTTTTACCACTCAGCCCTATTGAGCTACAATAGCAATCAATCTATTTGGCTTGGGTGGCAAATCTAAAATTAGTGTCACCGAGTGTTTGGGTTGATCTTTTATTAGATTTTGGAACTCCATATGATCCATTTTCCTCAAAATTTTCGACAGATGAAACTATTTTGGAAGCTATGATGGCAGAAGGAGAACCATGGGAAGATTATCATCATCGTTCCCATCTTCCAGATTATGAAGAAAATAATCTTAGTGAACTATATCACCCATGCATTCAAACTTTCTTTTTGAATTCTTTTCCAATTAATGCAATTGAATCTGAGCGACATTTATCAAATATCGAAGAAATGATTTCTATCGATATTTTGACTAAACCTGGCATTGTAGAAAACATTCATGTCATTGTATCTTGTTCTCCATTAGAGCTTGATTCATATCACTCTCTTTTTCATGAATTTCAAGACGTATTCGCTTGGTCTTACGAGGAAAATCCAAGGATAGATACTAGTATAGTTGAACACACTATTAATATGTATCCTGATGTCAAACCGGTGCGTTAACAATTTCATCCTGTTCATCCAAAGAAAGCCGCTACCATCAAAGTAGAAGTTGAAAAACTTTTGCATGCTAGTTTTATTTACCCTGTACTGTTAACTGAGTGGGTTTCCAATATCGTTCTTGTGATGAAAAAACAAGGAACAATTAGAGTGTGCATCGATTATCAGGATGTCAATCAATCTTGTCCAAAATAAAACTATCCTACTCCCTTTATCGACCAGATCATTGACGATTGTGCTGGATGTGAAATATTTTCATTCATGGATGGGTATTTCAGCTACAATCAAATCAATATCCACCCAGATGACCAACATAAGACAACATTCATCTGTTGTTGGGGCACATTCACATATAGGAAACTCTCGTTTGGTTTAAAGAATGCTGGGACAACTTTTCAGAGAGAAATGGATTATGATTTCAACAACATCAAGCACATTGTTCAACAATATGTAGACGATTTACCAGCGCATTCACGAAATCAGACTGATCACCCAGTGCATTTGAGAGCCATTTTCTTACATTGCCAACACTACAAGATATGCCTCAATCCACACAAATGTGTGTTTTGTGTTAGTTCTGGTCAGCTGCTCAGATTTGTAGTTTCAAAAGAAGGAATTCAAATAGACCCACTGAAGGTACAGGCCATTCTTGATTTTCCTACACCATCAAACTTATTTTAGATACAGAAACTTCAAGGAAATGCCAACTTCCTGAGAAGGTTCATTCCAAAATACATCGAAATGGCTAAAGGATTTACTCAATTATTGAAAAAGGGGGTTCCCTTCCATTGGGTCCAAGTTGCGCAAGCTTCTTTTGATGCTGTCAAGGACCATCTTGTCCTAGTGTCATTAATGTATCCTCCTAATTATCAAAATGATTATTTCCTATATATCGCCAAGGCTGAAACGACCATCGCTATGGTTTTGGTCCAAGTAGAAGATGGAATTGAACATCTGATCTATTATTTGAGTCGTAATCTCAATGATACATGAGTTAAGTACTCGTACGTGGAAAAGCTTGCCTTGGCAGCCGTTCAGGTTGTCCAAATATTTCGCCATTATATCCTACTCCAAAAAAAAACAATAGTTTCAAATTGAAACCCCATGACTTACATATTATCATGTCAGTTGCTGGGGGGAAATATTGAAAATGGATTGTCATTTTATTGGAATTTGATTTGGAATTCATAAAATCCAAGTCAAAGAAATCTTTAGTTTTGGCTAAGCTTCTCTGTGACCTTCCCTTTGATAGTACTTCAACTACGTCAGAACCATCTATTCTAGACGAGTCTCTATTTCTAATTGGATCATCTGATCCCTGGTATGGATATTTCATCATTTATCTCCAAACCCAAACTTTTCGACCTAATACCTCTTGCTCTGATCAGCGACCTATTCGATACCAAGCCAAATATTATTTGATCATCGACGATATATTTTATCGTCGTGGTGCCGATACCATTTTTAGCAGGTGCCTCACTCATGAGGAGGCTGAAAAAGTATTAAATGATTGTCATGTTGGGGCTTGTGGTGGACATTTATCTAGATATGCTACTGCGCAGAGGATACTCTGCATTGGTTACTTTTAGCCTACTATTTCTCGAGATTGTATCCTTGCAGTCAAAAGTTGTTATGCATGATAGATTTCTAATCATAAAATCCACAAACCACCAGCGCCAATGCATCCTGTTGTCTCTGCTGGACCATTTACGAAATGGGGTATCGACTTCATGACCTGTGACCCTCCTTCGTCTGGGGGGCATGGTTATATTATTGTCGTGGTCAACTATTTTACCAAATGCGCCGAAGCGATGCCTACATTCAACAACACAGGACAGACAGTTGCATTGTTTTTTTTTTAACCACGTTATTGCACGGTTTGGGGTCCCACAGGCTATAGTTACGGATCATGGGAAGCATTTTCACAACCATATGATGTCTGAATTGACTTCCAAGTTAGGATTGTAACATTATAATTCTACTCATTATTATCCACAATCAAATGGACAAGTCAAGGCTATTAACAAAACTCTTAAACGAATGCTTCAACGAATGATAGGAGTCCATAAAATTAATTGGCACTTGATCCTATACTCCGCCTTGTGGGAGTATCGAACCTCGGTGAGAAACGCAACCAGATTTAATCCTTTTCAATTGGTGTATGGTCTGGAAGCTATCTTACCATTCCAATGTGAAATAGCATCATTAAAACTCACAATAGACTTGTTACCTGACACCTCAGAATAAGAAGCACGTCTCCTTAACCTCATCCATCTAATTGAAACACGTGGTGAAGCCCAATTGGCCAACGAAGCACATAAGAGACGTATAAAGGCACAATATAACAAAAATGTCTAGCCTCGCATCTACTCAGAGGGTGACTTGGTCCTTCTTTATGAACCAAGAAGCTGATGTAATCGGTACAAGGAAATTAGAACCATTATGGCATGGCCCCTATATTGTCAAAAGAGTTCTTGCTAAGGGTGCCTATGAGTTAGTTGATTACGATGGAATTCCATTGGCACAGCCTAGAAATGGGTTGTATTTGAAATGTTACTATGCTTAATCATGAGCGTAGTAATTTTTTGTATGATATTGTTTATATGTTGTTGATTTGCATTCACTATCTTAATTTGTTTTTTAGAGTTTTCTTGACGTTAGTAATCCACTTTACATTTTATGGCAAATGTCTGAATCTTCGGAATCATTTGTTGGATATGTTGATGGTGCTATTCATAGTACACAGAATCTATCCTTTGCAGCGTGGGCCATTTTCACTCCGAACGATGAGTTAGTGATTTTTCAAGGGATTTGTATCGGTAGATCAATGAATAATATCACTGAGTATAGCACATTGATCGAACTTATCTCTGATGCCATTTCATTTGGAATTAACCGCATAATCATAAGGTTAGACTCACAACTTGTGGTACTAAAACTTACTAGTATTTATTCTGTTAGAAATCCAACACTTCTTAGATTGTTCCTAAGAGTTCAAATTTTGGAAAGACATTTTGATTTCATTCAATATTAACAAATTTCTAGAAATTTGAACACTTTAACTAACTCATTAGCTAATCAAATTTTAGACAGACATTTGCGACATAGATAAAATAAAACATCCACATCATTGAATAGGATTACGCATTAAACATAGGAAATAATTTGAAAACATATAGATAGATAGTTACAGGTTTTTTACAAAAAAATTTCCCAAGAAACGTTGGTCATATAACCCCAAAATGTACACAAAAAGTCATAAGTAAACTAGTGGTGCTTGTGGTAACATGCTATAGATCTAGAAAACCTATGAAGCAATCACATCCAATGGTTAGGAACCATAATAGTGTGTCACTGTAGTCACATGGGTAACTCTTCGAGCCAGCAATCCAGAATCCTAAAGGTTAATCCCTCTATGTGCTGCTGAAGCTCAGCTAGAGTCTCAGCCATATCAAGGTCCTGAAGGACTGCTCTCCCGACAACCGTCTCTGCTAGTGCATCTACCTCGTGCTCTAGTTTCTATATTGGTTGAACGTGACCAATATCTGCATTACATTAAACCTTTAGTTTAGTCTTGGAAAGAAATTACAAAAAAAAAACATTGTATAAACCTTAGGAAAATAAAAAAACATGGTCAAATCATTCTTACCTATTGCACCCCACTGAGTGCCTTCTGGTAATACTAAATCTGGATCTCCTCGAAAGTCGATGCCTGCGTATGCATACTCATCGATGGCAACGATCCGTTGATGGAACCAGGTGAACAATGCAATCGAGAACACAACAGTCAATTGGCATACATGTCGACCCATGAGTTCTACCCATCTCTACATTCGAGGATCCAATGTTACATGTTGTGGCTGCATCTGTGGAATCCGTTCCAAAGCGAAGGAGATAAGGATTGAACGATAGCTAAATTTTTTTTTCCTTCCTCCCTTTGCTTTATTCATTTGTTCCTTTATCTGAGATAAAACAACTTCAGACCAGTTGAATACTGTTGGCTCTAAGCACTCTAGCGCATACTGCATATACGATCTATTCGCTACATGGAGTGTAATGGTGCCATCTATTTTAGCGATTGTGAAAAGGATGGTTCTCAAATGAAAATCCCTGACATCCCGAATGTTTATTTTTCTATATCTTCTAGGCTTTGACCCTGGATAGCAATACTACATAACATAATCCCTCACTGTCTCTCCTCCAACGGTAGACCCTGTGAGAGAAATGGGCAAACCTTTCCTCGACAAACCTGTGAGAAAATGCACATCCTCAACTATTATGGACAACACTTGATTTTTTATGTAAAATTCCTCTATCGTCGGATCCCATGCTCGAACTAAGAACTCCAAGAGTTCTATTTTTTGCCTCATTCCCTACAATTTCAAGTACTTAGGAAGCCTGTAATATCTGAAGCTCTTACACTACCCAGATCATTCAAGGCAATCATATCTTGTTCTTCATGTTCTCTTTCTCTTCATGTAATCGTCATTATAATCCGATGTAAACTTGAAAATAAACCATAAGATCCATTAGATACCATTCATTGCAAAAAACTAGGTAAATTTTGGACACAGCATGAAAAGAAAATACTTGAACTATGCCCAACACGCTCCCTGAGCTGAGAGAGTGCATTGCACATGCAGTTACACTTCACTGTACCTACTATATAATGCAGGCTTCGACATTCAAGGGTGCGTTGCCCTCAATTTGTGCAGAATTTACCCTAGGGGCTTCAAAACCCTAAAAAATTGCAAAGAATGGGAATGGAATGAATACTGAAAGAAAGAGGAGGTTCATGGCACTAACCTGGATCAAACGGCGATGAAATATGTCCACAAAAATGACTGCAATCAACAACTAAAGTTCAGGGGAAAAATCAGGTTCAAAGCTCCAAAATGCAAATGGTAACTATGGAATGGTAAAAATGAATAGTGAAACTACTTTTTATAGTCATTTTATTATTTGCAAGTTAAATTTATTGCTATGACTATAGTTTTATTATGCTTTTATCATGAAATAGGTATTTTTAATCCATTTGATGTTGTTTTGAACAGGAAATACATCTGATGAACAAATTAGTTGTGTAGATTTATTCAAAGAATGACTTGACCACAAAGCATGCTTTTTCTCCTTATTTTTAGAGCTTTGATAAAAACGAAAAAGGATTTGAAGCGCACTTTTATCTCTCTTTAGAGCTTCGATAACAGCGAAAAAGGAACCCCTAGAGTCTTCTTTCAGCTCTTTTCCGACTCTGATAATGTGAAAAGGTTGCCAAGCACTTGTCATTTCGAGCTCGTTAAAGTAAATGAATTGATATCTACTCACTATAATTTTAACCCTTTTCCGGACTGAGATGGATTATTTACAAAAAAGGAACACCTTGGTTAAACATGACCAAAGAGGTTCTCTCAGATATCATTTTACACTTTTTTGGATCTGAGTGACAAATTTACGAAAAAGTACTTTTGGAGTTCTCTTTTTTCCTCTTTTTTAGACTCTCTAAATATGAAAAAGGACTGGGCTATCACTGTTGTTAAGCTCGTTAAAACATAAAATAGTGATGATCTTGTCAATCATGGCAAGAATCAAATTTCATTCATCGCTAGACTCATTAAATTATTAAATAGCGATACTTTATTCACCCGAAGGGTTGAATTGTAGATCAAGCAAATGTTATCCTCCTCAATCTTGTTAAAAAATAAAGAGGTATGGGTCAACAAATTACCAGGGAAAATTTGGGAAAAGAAAGAAAATTTTCTTTTTGGTAGCAAGTCGCTCTTGAACATGACACTTCTTTCACTCCATGTTCGTGACTGTTTGGGTTGGGTAATCATCTTGACGGTTCATTCACACCTATGCTTCATCATACCTTCACTTTGGTTTTGGGTCAATGCTGCCAACTTATCACAGCATCGTCGATATGTTCAAGAGAATTCATCTAGTGATTAAAAACTCATCCATCTACAATACTCATAAACCTTCATTTTCATGACCGTCATCACTGAAAATTGGTATATCAAGTCATACCCTTGTCTTCGAAATCAGTATCTCCTGTTTTGCAATAAGGTGACTTCCTCTCGACAAAAAATAAATATCTAAGAAGTTCACTTAGGAACATCAGATTCCAGTGCCATGAGGCTTGTTACAAGATTGACAAGATCCTCGCATCCAGACCTTTGAACGAAATATTTTGTTTGGTGTTCGACATCAAATAATCTATTCACGCCTTACAAAATTTACTGCAGTACCTTGAGGACCATTGAAATTAATGGTGGTTCTCTTGCGTTTGTTAATAGCTCACATCACTAGCTAGTAATCAAACAATGTCTTTCCATGTTCGATGACAAATCATATAATCGCATGGCTAGACTTTTACTTGAATGATCGAGTGAATGAGATAAGAAGACCTCAGATCTAGTTTTAGCCATCCAATCTGCAATTTCAGGATTGTTATATGCATCATCTATATGGTGACCTTACATACAGATTGCCATCCAAACATGGGCATATATCTGTAGGTGTGTCTGCATTTGGGCAACATTCCAATGTAGACGACTTTCTGAATTATGTACATGTTATTAGATTGTTTTACATGTTGACTATGGGAATTCCTACTCTTAGCAATTATGATGAATAGAGGATATATCATGATTTAATGTATTTTAACATTGATGCAGGTGACATTTCGCTTTGTTTCCAGGCTCATCACAGAGTAAAGCATCTCAATAAAATGTTCTTATTATTTGGATCTCATGCTTTAGGGGGCAATTGGTATAGGTCAATTTGGGCATCATCTCCAGGACTGATGATCAAGGCTCTATCATTCCCTATCATTTTAGTTTCTACATGCCCTAAGACAAGAAACAAGATAAATCAAGCAATACTTTCATCAAGCAAAGGTTTCCATCGTTTGAAGCTTATTATATAGCATATGAGAGTTCACCAACGCATGCTCTAAGGGGCCTAAGTGCATTGCATATGCAGGTGGCCCCATGCAAGGCTGATCCGCAAAGCACTTCCCAACATTCACAGGTGCGTTCGTCACATTGGGAGCGAAATTCTCATTGTTCTGGAATCTCCACTTGGCCAATGCCTTCTAGAAGAGTTCACATGTGTCAAGCTTCGGATCCAAGTGTCCATTTGACATCTACATGACTGGAAACATGTCTTGCATGTTTTTGGAAAGCTATTGATTGAAAAACAACCTACAGTTCATCTATAAATGGAACACAGATCCAAGTGTTTGAGAAGGAATAATTTGAGTGTAGAAATGCTGGAGAATTTTCAATTGGGAGCTTGGTTTGTAGAGCTACTGCTAGAGAGATTTATGTTGTGATGAGACTTGGGAACTATGCTGGAAGGTCACTCCAAATCAGTCACTAGGTTGTAACCTCTCCTTCTATCATCAATAAATAGTACTTCTTATTTTTCCCTACATGCATCTATGTTAACTTTGATTTTCCATATTGTAAGATCTTCGTTTATGAATGTAGTTTATGCTTAACTTATTTAGCTAACTAGCTTGAATAGATATCTATATTATTGCATATTCTGTTGTTTTGGTGTTCTTTCCTGCAAGAAGCATTCAACTCACAAACCTCTTGAATTTGAAGTTGCAACAGAAGCGACAGAAGGAGCCATTTGGAAGCGACTGAAACAAGTAAGCCTCCAATCCTCTCTGTGTATCTATTCTGAGTTAGGAGAAATGGTAGTATAGTATTTCACCTATTTTTCTAGACTAACACCTGTCTAGGGAATCATAATTTATCTGTAGATTACAATTCTGAACCAACATTACTAACACATTTTAGATAAACCCCTGTCGTCCATATCGCGGACCATCTCCACTAATGGAGGCAGCGTCATAATTTATGTAAAGCTAAACTCGATGACTGGGTTCTCTTAGATTTTTTCCTGAAAACCCTCACAAAAAATGTTTCAAAGGATGTGGTGTAGAAAAGGCCCATATCCGTAGACAACGCCATCAAAAAAGCCCAACAACTTGAGCTGATTTATACGCAATCAGGATAAATTTATAATATCCTTCCCATTAACGCCCCACACCTGCAAACTTATCAAGAATTTCCAGACGTGTCAAACTCTCCAAACAAAATAATTGGGTCGTTGACCCAAAGTTAAATAGGCAACAATAGTCAAAACCCCTGTTACATGTATAGTTCTACCCAGAACGTACCTCAACCTGGTTTTCAAAGTCATCATATACCTTAGCAAAACTTGACCAATAGGGCACAATCGTATCACCAGGGAGGACCCTATCCTCCATCTCAAGGGACCCAATACACAGAAATAAATACTGATGGAAGAGCTCCCCTCCAAAATCTAGGTGCAAACCAAGGACCGTGTTATGCTCAGTCCCCAGCACAAGACCCGCCTGTGTAGACCAATGCACAAGTAAAATTTGTGCATCATTCCTAGAACCAACCACACCAATATAACCAAGAGAAATACCCTCCTAAAATGGTGAAGAAAAAATGAAAAAACAAGCTCAAATGGAATCCTGGATAGGGGGCAACAACCATCAACGCCCGTCGCGATCCAAGGCTAGAGGCAACTCCAACCGAAATCAGAACTAGGAACCAAGCAATGCCCAATGGCAGAGAAAAAGGCCACCTCTTTGAAAAAACCCTTCTTGTTCGATATGTGGTGAGTATGGCCATTATACTCACCATTATCCTGATCTCCCTGAGATGAAGAAGCTACAGAGTAACTTAGGACAAGGAGGATCTTCCCAACAAATCGCTGTGATGCAGGAACCTTTCCCCCATCGAGGGACAATACACACTCAACAACAAAATCCAAATGAATCTGATAAAATTAGCCATGAAATCTACATGACTGGTGAAGAGATGTTTTTCTAAACACAGAATCACAATTACGACACCCCGCCAGACACCAATGTGTCAGGGGAAAGTACTAGTGCACTAACTACACCTTTGACCATTTCAAAGATGCCTGTCAAACCATTGCCAAAAATGGCAAAGGGACCCAATAGGTGAGTAGGAAACTACTCCAAAGTGGCCCATAATTATAGTATCATGGACAATTTAGCACAATATCCCACTACTATGTCAACTTTGGAAGTATTTCAGTCATGCCCAAGAGAACTGAAAGCCCTACTTTCCATGTTAGTCACTATCGACCCTGCCAATACATGCCTAATGGCTTTTGACTTAGACAAAGCCACCCCCCAGATTCCTTCCATGGCCACCTTCTAGATACTAGTGTCGGTCTAGAATATCACCATTCACCAATGTGTCATTAACGAGGGTGCATCCACTTACATTATGTCAAAAAATGTTTGGCAGAAGTTACAGACTCCTGAACTAAAACCTTTAGTCATCACGCTTAAAGCATATGACAGTTGTCCTTCCACCCCCGTCGGCCTCTACCAAAACGTCCAAGTCTTCTTAGTTGGAAAGGCATTCCACATAGACATTGAAGTCTTGGATGCTCACTTGGATTATAACATACTCCTTGGATGAAGGTATATGTATGCCATGTCAGCCATAGCCTCCTCTGTCTTCCACATTATGGTTTTCCCCCACGAGGACTGCATAATTACTGTACACCAATTGACGCATAGAGAGAAGCAACCCCTAACAAACACTGATGTAATTCTACCCTATGTAGATACATCCTCAAATGCGCTTTCACAGTACTAAGAATATGGCCCTAACCAGTTCAAACCATCGTTTGTTCGAGGATCATTCCTAGGAGATCCTCCCATTATCCCTTAGTCATCACCGAATGTCGCAGGGGCTCCAGTGTTCATGATGTCCACATCAAGCACTGAAGCTAGTCAAGACACGGACATGAGTAGTAATGGCACCGAGTCATCGGCCACGGTAGCCTCTCTAGCCTACGTTGCTTCCCAAACCCCTTTCCTTACCCCCCAACTGGTTTTGTCTCCCAGCAGGTTTTGGCAACACTGGTGTTACCAAACATATCATTGGAAATACCATTTTGGTATCTCATCCCCCCTACGGGAACAGGAGCTACTCACATCACTGCCATAAGGTTGAAGCCCCTTAATCCCAAGGAAGCCCATCCCATCCAAGAAATGGTCGAAACCACCCCTAAAAAAGAAATTTTCTTTGCAAAACTGGTGATTACAGGTAAGAAAACTAAGAAGAGAGGAAAGAAGAAGGAGACTCTTTCCATACAATGGGAAATAGCATTTTATGCCATATACAACGTAATAGGACATCACACCCATATCTTACCAGATCTGGATGAATTGAAACCACTCCTTGGCTCTGAGACATACATCACGACACTGTGTTCCCTTAAAAAGGAACCTACCACTAGAGGTAAGGGCAAATAATTGCATACCAATCACACATACTCTATCTGCGGCAACTATGGGCACTATACCCATCATTGCCCAGATATCTCGTAATATAGGGATGCCTTACATGCCATCAAGTGATCCTATCAAGACAATCCCTCCACACAGGCATCCAGAAATGAACCTCGTACCATCATGTACCTACAAGAAGAACGAAGGGCACCAGAAAGACCCCCAGTCATGCCCCCTCCTGTTATACGCTACACACTTTGTGATGAATGTGGTCACTTCCTTGAAGAATGTGCAGCCCTGGAACTCATCCATAAATGGTATCCTATAGAATGGGCTTACTACACCAGATTATGGGCAATGCAATTCATATTTCCTTTATGCGCTGACAATCACCTTCTGGAGAATTGTCTCTATATCCCCCGATTCTGGCTAGCCCTCACTAGTCTATGCTCAACCATAGTCTTCCTCTCCCAAGAAGATGACATGGACATAGAAATCGACAGAAAACTCCACAACCCAAGAGGATGTGATGAGAAAATCCATCCTATTCTTGTTAGCTAAAAATTGACCAATCAAGGAACCCCTAGTTACCCCCCCACTCTCTACAGAGAATACCAACATGCGCATTATGCAAAACACCCAACCATGTGGTTGCCACTTGCCCTGATTTAGTACAATTACGATGCTGGTGCCCTACTAGACCATAAATTGAGAACAATGGGACCCCCATATCTAGGATATTTTTCCTAATATGTCAAGGCAATCACTATGAACAACATTGTAATTATATGTCGCAAATTCATCCCACCATTGATATGATTCATACCATAGAGAAGAAATAGGACGATCTTCGTGAGTGGTATAGAAGGTAAACCACCTCTAGGTCAACGACCCCACACCCACACGAGCATGATGTGCAACCTAGGACCACACACCAACCAAGCATGACCCACTCCAAACCTAGGATAACATGCAAACTATGCAACTTGAATGACCATCGGGTCAATCAGTGCAGAGAGCTGAAGCCCCTTGAAAAAAAAATTCACATAGTCTCTTCTCTCCCTCATAAACTTCTCTCTAACCAAGAGAAGATCACGCATACCTATTGTCGGATTTGTTCACACTTTCACCATACGATTAAATGTGTGAATCTCCCCACTCTAATAGCGGCAAGAGCAGCGTTGAGTCTACACTCCACCAAAGAGTTAGACACACCCAAGCCAACAATACAAAAATGGAAGCATAAAACCTCATTTTCTACAATAGATCCTTTCCAAGCGTCCACATCAGGGACAACGAGTAGTGTCGATTCCCATACAATCTACTTAGTTGGCACAGTGATACCATGCACTATCTTCACTGGCCAAAATCACGCACCAGAGGTATGCCCGCTAATGGGAACATTTAGGCACCTCTACTGTAGGAAAAATTTCCACCCACGGGAAATTGATCATCCTAGTGGGGAACCCAACCTTGCACTTATGAAACCTCCCATCACAGAGATTCTTCCCCCACCAAACGTCGATGACAAGGTTCACCATATAAATTTTTTATCATCGCATATTGGAAATAGGATTGTAGCCGCCCCCATGTCCCAGGATTTCCACCTTATTCCTGTCGCAAAACATCAAGGTACCTTGTGCTTTTGCATTTATTTCCGCAAGATCCCAAATTTGGATGACGCTATTGAACTACTCGACGATACCCAGCCTCTAGAACAGTGTCTAGTACAACTAGAGATCATTGAAAAAATTTGACGATAGTCACTGCAACACAATGAGACCCATAAGAAAAGGGTAAAAGCATCATTCGACCGCCACATCAACCCTCGCTCATTCACTGAGGGATAACTAGTCATTCGGTATGATGTCGCGAAAGAAGCCCTAGGGCCAGGGAAGTTCAAAACCTTGTGGAAAGGACCCTACATCATCAAACATTTCCTTCGACATGGGGCATACATATTGATGGAACCGGACGGGACATGCCTCAGCAACCCTGTCAACGGCCTTTACCTCAAGAAATTTTACCCAAAAGGGCCAAGATGGCCCTTCCCTAGAGTGAACATACACAAACTTGAGAACTAAATTTTTTTTGACCAAGATAATTATTAAACACACTCAAAGTGCTACCATGGATCACCAACCTGAACCTTATATCGGATTTGCTGATGGTGCATCAAGATGGTCTCAAATTTTAGCCGTAGCTGCCTGGGTCATCTGCCACCCTCACCGATCGCCACTCTGGACAAACAGTGTGTGCATCAGTTCAGAAAGAAACAATCAGGAAGAATATGACACCGTCATTGGACTTATGTGCGACGCCCTCCATCAGGGCATATGCCATATGCATGTCTACCTCAATTTCTAGTTAGTAGTGTTGCAGTTAAACAAAAAATTTGAGACAAGAGATACAAATCTATTTAGAAAATATTTCCGTGCAAAAAGATTAAGCAGACAATTTGAATATATTACGCTTACACATGTACCAAGGATTCAAAACCAAACAAATGATCGCATAGCTAACAATATCCTAAAGTAGAATGCATCTCGGATAAACCATCATACATAAAAAACCAAAAATATAGATATCCATCAGCATAACATCATCCATAAACTGAAATAGGTGACACAACATGTAGAGCCGCAAAAAATATCTCTCATATACATATATATTAAGATGTATGTGTCTGAGTAAAAAAAATAGTTGTTGACCCATTGGCTAGCCCAAAGATACACAAAAGTCATCAAAAATAGGGGAAGCATCCTCATAATGGCTACTTTCCCCATGTACAAGTATAATCTAGGGCAACGCCCTTTTAGGAGGGGCACCTAGACCAACAACTTCTCTCGGTATGACCACTGGAGCCGCCGTCACAACTGAGACTGCCACCCGAAGGTCGATAGTCCCACTCCTAGGTCATCACTATCTCCAGCCAAACCTCCTCTAGGTCATTCATAAAACCTCGAGAAGGAATCCCTTTGGTTAAGCGGTCCACTCAACCCCAAGCATCCTATAGAACTGACACACGAGCATTCAGTTTCACATTGCGAGCCTCCACTACATTTGCATGTGTCGCCTATGTATCAGCACGAGCTCGACCCTCTCTGGAAGTGCCAACACCACCACCAGGTCCTCCAGCAAAATGTCCTCCCTACCCTTTTAGATCACCCCTAGGTCTCCAAAGAGGACCGTGGCAGACCAATCGAGGCACGAGGTGACCTACCTCGCCAACATTTGCAAGAGTAACCAAAACTATGTCAGTGTCACTAGAAAAACACATAAGGACATATATACTCAAATAAATGCAGAAAACATGAAAAAAATCGCACATGTTAGTGCCCAGGCATAACCAGGAGGGAGACCCATCTCTGGATCCCCCTAGAAGTCCATCCCTACATATAGGAATGGCAAGAAAATTTGAGGGTTCACCTCAAACTAGGCCTATGTTGTGGTGTTCCAATAGCACCCCACCATGCCCCCACCTCCTTGTAGCATCACCGAAGCCCACCTCCTCATACGAGGCTCCCGTTCCCCCCCAGGAGGCACCGCCACCACTGGTCTCAGCCTAACTACCCTCTTGTACATAATGCTGCACAAAATGATGGCGTATGAAAACAACTTAGAGCCATTGCAGACCTTGTTGAGCTGCGTCACCATCCCGTCATAGCAGAAACGGGAAAAATCATAGAAGAGTCTGGCCCTAAGTTGGTGCAAGACTCCAACTGCGGGCCAGATGCTCGATGCAGAGCCAACAACTCTGCAAGTCACACAATCACCGCTAGAGCACATCACTCTGCCAGATCTGTCACTGATGCAATGCTGATGCACCCATCCGTAAGAGACGCCCTAACACAATGACGTCTCTAGAACCTCTCCAAATCCACCCTCCTAGAAGGGAGTGGATACCTTAGTGCCTCACCATGAGGCAGTAACTCGGTCAAAAAATATACATCCAGCTCAGGATGGATGGCCAATTTAGTCCCACGCAACAAAAACATGTTACACCTCTTACGCCAATGTTGGATCAAGTAACGAAGCAATCGGTCATGCGACCAAAGAATCTCGTTCTTCGTGAACTTCAGGAGCCCCCATTGCACCAACTGATGGCAAGCGCCAACATCAGTAGCTAATGCAGTATGAAGATTCGGCCAATATTGCTCCCTCCACAACAACCTATCATAAAAAATAGGAACCCATTAGCAACAGAAAATACATAAAAAATAGGCAAAAATCAAAACTTTTTTGCCTCAGCCTTTTTCATGCCTGTCCCTAAGACAGGCACGCTAAGGGCATGCCTGTGTTTTCCACAGACACATTTAAGGTGCGCCAAATAAGGGAATGAAGTGCTTCAAGTTCACTTATCCCCGAAAATGCACACAGAGGGAGCGCTTTTGCCCTGATCGTCTATGCAATGTAGGGAAAAAATCACTCAAAATCTGCACAAACAAACTTTGTACGAACCCCGACACCATCAGAATAAAAAAAATTAGAGTGCAAGACATCATGGAGGTTACCTGGGCATGATATCACTAATCCCTGGTGCTTAGGCTGACCGTAATGACAAGAATTACTACATAGAAGCCTCTGACCTCTCAAGAACTCAAAAAGTACAAAAGAATTGAATTAGAGCCATATTCATCTATATATTTCCCTTTTCAAAAAAGTTGGGTGAACCATAATGAGAGATCAGAAGGTTCATTCTCTGAACCATAAGCTACATCCTGATTAGCACTCCATGAAAAACAGAGGCGATGCCACACATTCACACTCCTAAAAGATATTTTTTTAGCACTAGTAGGTATTCCCTCTCTCATCTTCTTTTTAAAGCTCATGAATTAAAATAATAGTTGATAAAGAAGATGCTTTCACTTGAGGTAGTTGTTTTTGTAGGAAAATCTCGCAAAATATTCACAACTCCATCCACTAAAAGTTCCAGAGCAGGTATCATTATACCCCCAGCATGATAGAGTCCCAGAAAACTCTGCATATCCTGACATCATTTCTCCATAAAAAATCAACCATAGGCCCCACATATCCGACCGTGTTTATCATCACCTCACCCTGCACATGATAAAAATCCTCGTTGGTCAGTAGAGCCTCTCGCACCCCCCTCCCCCCTACATGGCGCTCGTCACCCACAGTAGACCATATATCACAGCTAAAGTGATGCCATGGCCATACCACTTTAGTCTAGGAAGCATCTCATGCCCATCCATCCACCATGCATAAGGTCAAGTTTTACCATACAAAATAAAAACCCCCTTCCTGGATGACCAGGTTGTATAAGCATATCAAAAGTGCACTACTGCACCTTGCATTTGGCCCACCATACCTCCACTGGCATAGTCCCATCTATGATACTTTTTCATTCACTTCATTGACCCCACACATGGTACCAACAAATGGGGCCCCCACCCTCAACAAAACACCTTCTTCATAGCATTAGTGAGAAAACACTTTCATGTTTTGGGGCACCCCTCTCTGTGTTTTGTACAAACCAAACCCCATTATTTTATTCTTTTCGTAAGTGTACAAAGACCACAAACAGTGCACTACTCCCCCACCCTCTCATCCATATTTTCTACCATGGCAGCAGTCCCTCAACACCTTCGGTTAGAGTATCACACCCCCAAGCACAAGCCACCATGACATTCATAGCCAACTTTTACCCACCTTGGAAGTCCTACTGACTCCAGGGATTTCCCCATTATAAATAACTATCACTGTCGCCAATATGCTCAGTACACTCTGACCTTGGGCCACTGAATCCCCATCACAAGTTTTTAGTCACCCCTTTACAACCTGCCTATGTTAAACCAATCACATCCAGGTCTTTGACCCTTCATTTCAGCGACCCCTCATTCGGTTGATGCTTCCTTTTTTTCGAATTCAACACCTATTTTCCAAAAAGGAAACAGTACCTTGGATCACCCCTCTCCATAAAAGGGGAATCCTCGGGTGGCATTGTGGGAGACATCATTTTCCACAGATGTCATCAATCCTCCTAACATTCAACTACAACAAAAGCTTTCATGTCAAGATGGTATCATACCTTACAACCATTACACTTTGATCAAATTCGTCGAAGACCCATGCCTTCACAAGCATCTCTTTCAGCAATTCTTACACGGGAAGGTCCCGACTAGCACCTTATATGTGTACAATGCGAATTTATTTGCCATACAAAGTTTACACATATGGGTACCACATTCCACCTATTTTCAAATAAAAATTCCACGGAGGGTGTCAACATTTCTCGTCAGCAACCACTAGATCACTACCATATTAGTGAGACAGACAAAACATATATATGTCAAATATATTTGTTTAACTAGCCACAACATCACGAGCATGGGACATGCCCGCCTCATAGAAAATTTTTATATATATTGTATTATGTTTGCTTACAGGGGTCCCCATAGTGCATGGTCATTCTTCTAACTAGTGAAGGGTGTTTCCAATTCCGAGCTTCATGCATGTCTCTTTCTACACACAAATATATAAAAACAAAACTATAATGTATTTTGGCTATACAATTCTTCCTAGATCTCACACATTAGGGGGCAAATGTTAATATTGGAAAATCATACAAGCATAAGATGAAATTATTTTAATGTCAAGCATAAGGATTTATAGGGTTGGAAGACATTAGAGAATCTAGAAATTATTTAAAAATCTCTAAGGTATGAGGAAAAATAAAATTTTAGCATGTTGGTGTTCCATGATTTGGTAGATTGTCATACCAAATGACAAGGCAACATGCAACCAGTCTTTGGAGTCCTAGGACCTAGCCTTCCTGGACTCAGAGAGGGATCTCTCTATTTGTTTGCAAAGGATATGAACTTGTTTTCTTTATAGGTTTGATTTTATGCTAGTTATTAAGTATGAAGTTTGTGGTTTGTTTTGGTTGGGTGTAATGATCAAGAAGCATATCTAGAATGAGGAAATATCTAAGCCATTGGGCAATGGAGTCTAATGGAATTCATGATAAGTTCATCAATGGATCGAGGAGCATCATAGGGAAAATCTAACTTGGCCAGTGGGTTTTCAAGTTTTAAGGGTAATGAGATGGACATCAATTGTAAGAATGAAAAGTAGGGTAAAGGGAAATTAAGAATCCTTTATCATATGTACTCCTTAACAAAGGGACTGAACTATCACAAAACATGAAGAGGCAATCAATAGACAGGGAAAACCATAAATTCTACAATTCACACTTCAGCAAATGATAATTCTAGACAAACGTTTCCAATGAAATATAGAAGGCGAGAAACTGATTTAACTTCTTGTGATTTCACCGTCAAGGACAGAAAACACTTAAGACATGCATATAACTGTAATCAGAGAAGAGGGAACTCCTAAACATCATTCATTATAGTTATGAATATCTCTAAAGGGTATGGTTGAAACAAAACCTCTTTGGCAGACTTAAAAGAATGGTACTTTAGAGAGAAACTTCAAAAAAAGTGTTTAAGTGGCAGCAAGTAAGCAAGGAAAACCATAAATCATGCTTGATACCAGCTTTATTCAACTATTTATGAAATAAACAGGCTTACAAGGTCTATAGAGCAATTAAGAATTCTCAAAAATGTCCTAGTAGAAGAAAACATTAAGGCAGTGAAGAATAAACATAACTAAGGTGCTTTTAGAAGACTTTTCTTAGCCTAAAACTTTTATTCTACTGCAACATAGAAAGGTGGAAAAATAATGAAAATATGAAATAACAATAATAGATTAGAAACACTTCACCAAAAACCAAGTTCATGGATCCAGTGATCTAGCCTCCACCATCAAAAGACAAATCAAGGCATCCACAAGTTCCAAGACTTCAATTTATTTTCAACTTCCAAGAGACTATGTATTACTTCAAAGAGTCATCAAATCCCAACAAAGTAATGAGTTCAGATGTAGTATTTATGCTCCAAATGAGGAGGTGAAGTTAATCTAGGGTTTAAGTGTCATTTATTACAGAGTTAATGAATTCCTAACCTTGAAGACCATGCAAGGCTCAAGTCAGGAATATCTGCAAATATTTCTCTGAGCACTAGCTTCTATCTTAACTTCCTAAGGAAATATAGGTGAATTGTTTGACTTTAAGGCCCTTTCATAACTGTTACAATAACTGTCTGGAAAATATAAATATCTCTGACTTAGTTCAATAACTTCTTAGTGCTTTATTGAAGGAACCAAAGCACTAAGTGCCGAAAATATCTTTTGAGAGGAGTGAGTGCCATAGGCCGAGTCATTTGAATTTGTCTTGGGTTAATCTGCCCTTTGTTTCATTTTTAATTTTTGTCATCTAGGCTTTAAAACTCCGTCTTTATCTTTTACTGCCTGCTCTTTATCATTTTTTCTTCAATCTGTTTGATCTTTCTATCCAGTTCCTTTGATTTTGATTTGCTTCTTTTGATCCTTTTCCTTTATCCTTTTTGTCTTTCCACTGTCTTATTTATTTCTTTTGACCTTCATCAATCTACCTTTTCTTTAATCTTTTGTCTTAATTAGTTAACCCTTTTTTTTGTCTTTTAATTAGGATTAACCCTTTAACTCTTTTGCTTTCTTCATTTGTTTTTTTTCTAACTTTTTGTGTCTTAGGTGTGCAGGGGAGGCCGCTCTTTGTAGCTGGAGTTTCATTTGATCCATCGATGATCATGTGTTCATTGATGATCAATCTTGATGTAGGGCCTCTATCCCTTTTATGTTGAATAAAACAAACTCGATCGTCACCCAGTATCTAAATCAACTTTTTGTACAATGGGAGAGTATGGTGGCCCTTTCTACCATTAAACCTGTACAAAACACAATTATTAGTTAAAACCATGCAAGAGAGGGTTTCACTACGTTTTTTGGGGTTTGGAGCTGTCAGGAGGCGATTGCAGAGGGGGAGAGGGTGTAGGAGGCAAGGTTCCAGAGATGGAACCGTGAGTAATTCAAATGGAGAAGTGAAGAGCTTTGAATTTTGGCGTGGAGGTGAAAAGTGGTTTTCAAAAACCATAAGTGGTTTATCATGCAGGTAGAAGGCGGTAAGTTGTTTTGGGCGATGTGTGCACGATACAACTGGGCGATTGACGTGTGGCAGGTGGAAACCACCTATTTCGCGTGGGTTGGGAGTCATTAAACCCATCACGACTTTTTATGCGATATGCATCCTGGAACGTCAGATCTCGGGGAATGAGATCGATGGTGCAGAATGACTTGGGGTAGCAGCGAGTAGGTGGTGGGAGCAGAGTGGAAGACAAGTGTTAAGAAATGGTTGGCCGGTAGGGTTTTAGTGGAAGCTGGGGCCCAGGCGAGAGCTAACATGGCGATCCTTTGTCGCATAACACGAGGTTTAAAAAATACGTGGGGTTGGTTTATAAATGGGGGGGAAGGGAAATGACAGTTGTTGGATTGGGAGAATGGATCCCCGATCAATGACAAAGATGATTTCGGCCAGGGGTGGGTGTAATGAAAAGGAGGGCTTTTAATATTTCGAAGGTTTGGGGTTTTATACAAGTTTGGGGGGTTAAATAAAATGAAAGGGGTAGAGGTAATGGAAAGGGCAGAGGTATGGTTTATTCAAGGAGGGGCTAAAGGATAGCAGAAGGTCAGGGTTTTATGGGTGTGAGGAAATGGGGCTTAAGCAAAGAGGGGATAAAGGCCTGATTTATACAAAGAGTGGGTTTTTAACATAAAGAGGGCTTTATGATAAAATTTTAAGGACCTGATAGATAATAAATTGGTTTTAAACAATGTAAAAAGAGGACTTTTACACTGTTCAATATGTTTAAAGGAAAAATGATGAATGAAGAGGTCTGATGAGGGTTTTGAGGAATGGAAAAAGTGGGCTTTTCAGAGGAAGAGGGTTATGAATGAGGATGATGGTGAGGTGATAAAATGATGCAAACGGGCCCAATAATTAAGTTCATTTTGGTAGTAGAGGGGTAGACTTTTTTAGGAGGCAAATAGGGGAAAATATTAGTGAAGCATTTTGATTTAGGATAATGAAGGCAGTGAGATTTATAGAACTCACAATATTTCTCAAATATTGTTTCTAGAAATATAGGATCATAATTTAGTCATATTTTGATATCAGCAAAAATTACTGATGGCTAACAGTGGCTCCACTTGGGGAGGGCAGCTCCCTATTTGGAGGTGTCTAGAAATTTCAGTTTATCAAATCTCTGAGTTTTTGTAGGCCAGTGCCTTTCCATTGAGAAGATGTTTTAGGGCCACTGGCATAAGTACTAGGGAAACTTGGATCAACACTTTGCTGGCTGATTTTGTCTTTGTTTAGATCATTTTTTTAAGCTACAGTGTTAGAATTGTTTGTTGTCTTTGTAGGAATATTTTCTCAGGTATTCCTAACAACAGTTTCCGTGTTTTTATTCTTGAAGGTCTCTTGGTTCTTTTTTCTCCTAAGATCATATTGTCCGTGGACCTCCATAATAGCATTTTCAAACCCCAATTGGTAATCTTTAGAATCCTCATGATGGTTTTCAGTTTGTTCTGAGGATAAGAATCCTTGCTCTTCTTCAGTGAGGAAAGCATCACCCTAACTGTCAGATCCTATCAAATTCACATGATTTTCTTCCAACCTTTCCGTCTCCCTTTATTATTCTTCATTTACATAGTTTTCTTGGAAAGGAGGCCTAATTTGTTGGTCATTATCTCTTTATCTATTTTGAATAGGATCTCTTCTGAAATTTGGATTTCCATTTCTGTTTTGGGGATTCCCTTGGTTCTCTCTAGGGAGTAATGTATTAGTTAAGTTTATCTTCTCCAACATTATTTCCATTACCCTCACTAAGTTATCAATTTTGGCATCAGATGATGAGGTTGATGTCATTGTTTCATCTTTGTATGTCACTCATTTTTCAGATTTCAATCTTGATTTTTTCTCAATCAGATTTTCTTCTACAGTTATAGCTCCCCTCTGCATATCTTCTAAATTTAAGGGGTCTCTTTCTCGTAGCTGATAGGCCATGTCTGGGTCAAAGCCCTCTAGAAATTTTGCTAAGGCTAAGCCTAGTAGACCCTGGAGGTTTCATGTTTGGGGGAATTGCATTGTAAACACTATTGAATCTAGTGCAATAATCTTGGACACTTTCCCCAGTATTTCCTTTAAGGTTGCTATAATCTGAAAGGATTTGGAGAGGTTTATTTTTAATTTCCCATTTTTTTATGAATGTTTGGTATAAAGAAGGGAGATCATTTATGCTATTAGGAGTTAAGCTTTTAAACCATTTTTTGGCTTCTCCTCTTAAAATTTGGGCAAATATTCTGATCTTAATGGTCTCTTCTTCTATTTACATGTAATTGAAGGGATCATCCATTTTATCTACATGATGTTGGGTAGTAGTAGATTTAGTTCTAGTGAAATGGGGAATTCTGGATCGATAATCATTTGGTAAAGGAACCAAAGGTTGTGATAACATTAAGGTAGCATAACAGGTTTCCATGATAGGAGTGAATGGGAGATTTAAAGAGGTAGATTTGTGGAAGGGAAAGTTGAAAAAAATGGAGTGTTTTTAACGGTGGATGTGTAGATGGGTGTGCTGGAACTAGTTGGACCAGAAAACTGCTTATGAGCAGATTTGTTATGAAAAGAGTTGAAGTGGTGGAGAAGCTAAAAATAAGGAGGAGTGGAAGGAGAGGCTTCCCTACTGGAACTTTGCTGCAAAGCTGTGGGCTCAAGGTTAGATTGGTCAATATCACTGTGTGACTTCATTCTAAATAACTTGTTTGAGTGGCACAAGTCAAATTGAGGATCTTTCAAGACTGTAAGGTTTTCAGGGGTAGATCTTGCTCTTTGGACAATCCTATTAGTAGTTAGATTTCTAGCTCTAGAATTTTTCCACAAAATGTTTTCTGGATCATCAACTATAGTAGGAGCATTAGGGTCTGGATGAGTTCTAGTATTGATCCTATGTGAAGCCAGATTTCAAACTCAAAATTTTGGAGAGGCTGTAATTTTTAGGACTATTTTCATAAGGATGACCTCTCATAGTGTTCAGTAAACTTCTAACATATGGGACTAGGCTTCTAAACTTCTTGGGACTGATTTAACACAATCCTAAGAGAGTCTAAAGAGAAATAGTGAAGTAATAGGCCTACTGGGGCTACTGGAGTTGCCAAGTGGAAATTTTTAGTTGTTTAGAAGGTAAATGTGTATGGTCCACCACCAATAATTGACAAAAAACTAATCTAGGGATGTTTTCTTAGGGTTTTCTGAGTTTCTTTTATGTAGTCCTAAGGTTTGTAAGAGTGTTCTATACCTGAATCATCATTTATCTAATATGGTGAAACAAAAAAAGTCTACTCTATGGCTATTAGTTGAGTTTTCTATGATTTGATAAGGTAATTTGAAGTCCTAAGGGGTACTTAGATTGTCACTGACTCAAATATCCCACTCTGATAACTAGAATGTTGGCGATGAGGTGGAAAATTCCACTAGATATTATTTGTCAAGGGTTTTTGTATCTTTTAAGGGATATTTAAGCATGAACTTACTCGGAAGGTCCCACCGTGATCGCTAGAATGTTGGGTGGCCCATGATTTGGCAGATTGGCATACCAAATGACAAGGCAACATGGAACCAGTCTTTGGAGTCCTAGTACCTTTCCTTCCTAGACTCAGAGAGAGATCTCTCTATTTTTTTGCAAAGCATATGATCGTGTTTGCTTTATAGGGTTGATTTTAGGCTAGTTATTAAGTATGAGTTTTGAGGTTTGTTTTGGTTAAGTATAATGATCAAGAAGCATAGGTAGAATGAGGAAATTTTTAAGTCATTGTGACATGGATTCTAGTGGAAGTCATGATAAGTTCATCAACGGATCAGGGAGCATCATAGGGAAAATCTAACTTGGCCAGTGGATCTTCAAGTTTTAAGGGTAATGAGATGGACATCAATTGTAAGAATTAAAATTAGGGTAAAGGGAAATTAATAATTCTTTATCATATGTACTCCTCAACAAAGTGACTTAGCTATCACAAAACATGAAGAGGTAATCAATAGACAAGTAAAACCATAAATTCTACAATCCACACTTCAGAAAATGTTAATTCAAGACAAACTTTTCCAATGAAATATAGAAGGCGAGAAACTCATTTAACTTCTAGTGATTTCACCTTCAAGAACATAAAACACTTAAGACACACATATAACTATAATCAGAGAAGAGGGAACTCCTAAACATCCTTGATTATAGTTATGAAGATCTCTAAAACTATTAGTTAAGCAAGTAAAAAGGGTATGATCGAAACAAAACCTCTTTGGTAGACTTAAAAGAATGGTACTTTAGAGAGAAACTTAAAAAACAGTGTTTAAGTGGCAGCAAGTAAGTAGGGAAAACCA
The DNA here is from genome assembly GCA_034641835.2 of Pinus albicaulis. Classification (NCBI taxonomy): domain Eukaryota; kingdom Viridiplantae; phylum Streptophyta; class Pinopsida; order Pinales; family Pinaceae; genus Pinus; species Pinus albicaulis. Next base: position 205,266,054 of record CM076574.1, on the reverse strand, counting down.
TAAATCATGCTTGATACCAACTGTATTCAACTATTTATGAAATAAACAGGCTTAGGGGGTCTAGAGAGAAATTAATAATTCTCTAAAATTTCCTAGCAGAAGAAAACATTAAGGCAGTGAAGAATAAACAGAACTAATATGCTTTTAGAAGACATTTCTTAGCCTAAAACTTTTATTCTACTGAAACACAGAAAAGTGGAAACATAATGAAAACAAGAAACAACAATAACATATTAGAAGCACTTCACCAACAACCAAGCTTAGGGATCCAGTGATCTAGCCTCCTCCATCAACAGACAAATTAGGGCATCCACAAGTTCCAATACTTCAATTTCTTTTCAACTTCCAAGAGACTATGTATTACTTCTAAGAGTCATCAAATGCCAATAGGATAATGGGTTCAGATGTAGTATTTATGCTACAAATGAGGAGGTGAAATTAGTCTATGGTTTGAGTGTCATTTATTACAAAGCTAATGAATTCTTAACCTTGAAGACCATGCAAGGATCAAGGAAGGAATATCTGCAGATATTTCTCTGAACAATAACTTCTATCTTAACTTCCTAAGGAAAGATATGTGAAATGTTTGACTTTAAGGCCTTTTCATAATTGTTACAATATTAAAATAATTGTCTGGCTAATATAAATATCTCTAACTTATTTCAATAACTTCTTAGTGCTTTATTGAAGGAAACAAAGCATTAGGTGGAAAAAATATCTTTTGAGAGGAGTAACTGCCAATGGCTGAGTCATTCAAATTTGTCTTGGGTTAATCTGCCCTTTGTTTCATTTTTATTTTTTTTCATCTAGGCTTTAAAACTCTGTCTTTATATTTTATTGTCTGCTCTTTATAATTTTTTCTTCAATCTATTTATTCTTTGTGTTATGTTCCTTTGATCATTGATTTGTTTCTTTTGATCCTTTGCTTTTATCCTTTTTGTCTTTCCACTGTCTTCTTTCTTTCTTTTGACCTTCATCAATCTACCTTTTATTTAATCTTCTATTTTAATTAGCTAACCCTTCGTTTTGTCTTTTAATTAGGATTAGCCCTTTAACTCTTTTGCTTTCTTCCTTTGCTATTATTCTGACTATTTGTGTCTTCAATGTGCAGGGGAGCTCGCTTTTTGTAGTTGGAGGTTCATTTGATCCATCGATGATCATGTTTCATCGATGATCGATCTTGATGCAGGGCCTCTATCCCTTTTATGTTGAATAAAACAAACTGGATTGTCACCCAGCATCTAGTTCAACGTTTTGGACTGTGGGAGGGTATGGTGGCCCTTTCTCCTATTAAACCTTCACAAAGCATAATTATTAGTTAAAACCATGTAGGAGAGGGTTTAACTGCGTTTTTCGGGGTTTGGAGTTGTTAGGAGGCGATTGCAGAGCGAGAGAGGGTGCAGGAGGAAAGGTTCTGGAGATGGAACAAGGAGGAATTCAAATGGAGGCGTGAAGAAATTTGAATTTTGGTGTGGAGGTGAAAAGTGGTTTATTACGTAGGTAGAAGGTGGTAAGTTGTTTTGGGTGATGGGCACATGATACCACTTGGTGATTGATGCATGTCAGGCAGAAACTGCCTATTTTGCGTGGTTCAGGAATCATTAAACCCATCGTGACTTTTTATGCAATATGCATCCTGGGCTGTCGGATCTTAGGGAATGAGATCAATGGTACGTAATGACTTGTGGGAGAAGTGAGCAGGTGGTGGGAGCGGAGTGGAAGACAGGTGTCAAGGAATGGTTGGCCGGTAGGGTTTTAGTGGAATGTGGGGCCTGGGTGTGAGGTGACGTGACGATCCTTTGTCGCATAGCGCGGGGTTTAAAACACATGCGGGGTTGGTTTATAAATGGGATGGAAGGGAAACGACAGATGTTGGATTGGGATAATGGATCCCCGATCAACAACAAGGATGATTTTGACCAGGGGTGGGTGTGATGAAAAGGAGGGGGCCCGCCTTTTAATATTTTGAAGGTTTGGGTTTTTATACAAGGTCGAGGGTTAAATAAAATCAAAGGGGCATAGGTATCGTTTATTCGTGGAGGGGCTAAAGGATAGAAGAAGGTCAGGGTTTTATGGGTGTGAGGAGCTGGAGCTTATGTAGAGAGGGGCTTAAGGCCTGATTTAGACAAAGAGTGGGTTTTTAACATAAAGAGGGCTTTATGATAAAATTTAAAGGACATGATAGATAAGAACTTGGTTTTAAACAATGTAAAAATAGGACCTTTACACTATTCAATATGTTTAAAGGAAAAATGATGAATGAAGGGGTCTGATGAGGGTTTTGAGGAATGGAAAAAGTGGGCTTTTCAGATAAATAGGATTATGAATGAGGGAGAGGTTGAGGTCATAAAATGAGGCAAACATGCCCAATAATCAAGTTCTTTTTGGTAGCAGAGGGGTAGACTTTTTTAGGAGGTAGAGAGGGGAAAATATTAGTGAAGCATTTTGATTTAGGATAATGAAGGCAATAAGATTTCTAGAACTCACAATATTTCTCAAATATTGTTTTAGTTATCACTCAGATTTTACTTGAAGTTGTAGGGAAGAGGAAAGGGGTCTGAGGTAACCAAAAACCAAATTTTAGGTACAGAATCTAGCCAATCTGTACCAAGAGAGGGCTCTCTCTATAAAATTTAGCTTTTTTTTTAAAGATATTAGGCTAGTTATAAATTCCAAGGATTTTGATTGATTTTGGGTGATGAAATTATATAGCAGAGGGTAAGATTGAGTAGTTTAGGCCATTGGGCTAATGGAGTCAAAGAAGATGGCTTCACTGGATTACGTTTCTTAACAAAAGATGGTTTCACAGGGCAAGGTAATCAAATAGGGAACAATTATAGATCTAAAGTGAATGGAATGAACTCAAAGGGATGAAGGGAAATTAATAATCCTTCAACACATTCGAAAGAGGGAACTTGGATGATTATTAATAAAGAGAAATTAAGAATTCCTTACTAAATAATCAAAATGCATAAACTAGAAAAACAGGAGTAATTAAGAATTCACTGTTTAAACCAGTTCAGAAGAAAACATTTAGAATAACAATGATTAAAAACAGATTGCACTTAAGCACTTTCTGATATATTCCTTTTTGTTAATTATTCAGATATGAAACACAAATGGTATAATAAAAAAGTATAAAACTTCAAAACATAAGATATAGATTACTTATTGCTCTGTTGTATGATTCAAGAATCTTGAGAAAAGTCTCCTGCATCATTTCTTCATCCAGCTAGCCATACGAAATTTATCCAACAGCACTTTATTCCAAAGTAATCAATGTTACAGCAATTTCTAAGAATTCATCCCTCAATACTCCATGTGAGGGAGTATTTATACAAAAAATTACAAAAAATATCTTCTAACAAAATGAGATATAATCTAGGATGACTCATGGATATTTTACAACAAACTCGAGACAGATGTTCTCGTAGATAAGAAAAATGATAACTGATGTTGTGTTGTTTCCTTTTTTTGAGAATGTGCTAGAGGTAGGCCCTATGATTTGGCTTGTTGTTGTCCTCTTTAGTAGCTTTGTGCTGGCTGCTCTGTTTTACGGATACTCTTTACCTATTCTGATACTCTTTGACCTCTTTTTATCCTTTTATCCTTTTTATCATGACTTACTGTAGTAAAAAATCAAAACTTCATGTAAGGATAATTTTTTATAATAGTTCCAACATCTCTTCCCAAAATTGAGCTTCTGGTATTCTAGTCCTTTGAAGCTTCCTCAGAGTTTCATCAGCCTCAGTATATCTGAAAAAATTAGGCTAAGTTGGGAATAAATGCTTTACTTCATGTTTGAGATAAAACAAATTTTCCAATCTGTCATGAAGATTTTTTCCTGTAGGCAATGCTGCTGCTGATGAACTAGTTGAGGAACTAGCCTGATTGTCAGCATACCTGTTCAATATCTCAACATAACTTTCAAGGTCCATATGTTTATCATCTGAAATTAAAGGACTTGGTAATCCTTTATTCTGTAAAAAATTGAATCTCTTTGTAAAATCATAGATCTCTTCCTGCATATCAGAGCATCGTCTTTCTAAGTTCTGCAACAGAGTTCTTTTGGTAAAAACTCTTTTTATATCCAAAACTTTTCCTATTCTACCTTGGATACCAAGCTCTTCAAGTTGGTGTCTGTCTTTGGTGTTTAAAAATTGTATGAGTTGATTGGCTTCCTCAGGCATATTTCCTAATTCCTCTCTTGCCTTTTGAACTTCCTCCAGAGCCAATTTAACTAATTCATTCTGCTCATACATTATTTGAATTGATGACTAGACATCATATACTGACTGAATGATGTTGGTCCAAAGAATTTCTTTTATTTCTTTCAAAGGCTTCTCCAATGTGAGATCCTTCTCCAATGATTTAACCAATTTTTCTAATCTGTTGACCTCTCTTGTTTTCTCTACTACACTCATTTTTGAGAGATCATATTTTTGTTCTAAAGTGGTGAATTGTACCTTTTTTCTTTGGAGCTCTGTCACTTTGAGTTTCAATTCCTCCATTGACTTTATTAATTCTTCGGTACTTAAACTGGAAGTATTTCCCTATAATAATTCTATTGGCTGACCTGTTGTGGTTGTATCTATAGTTACTTCTGTTGTAGATGCTGGACTGTTTTCCTTCTTATCTTTTAATGCCTTCTCAAGCTCTTTTTCAGTTTCATTAATTTGCTCATTCAATTTCAAGAGAAAATCCATCAATTCTTCTTTAGAGTTCTGCTTTATGATTTATGTAGTCTGTGCATGCCTTGAGAATGGTAACTTCAGTTGTTTTCTCAAAGCTATAATATCATCATGTTTCTTCGTTATCAAAGCTTCTATACCCTTGACATCTTTGGGATTATGACCCAACCCAATTATTATTTCCTCCAAAGTATTTATTCGGTTGTCCTTTACCTGATAAGAGGATTTTTCAAGCTGAAATTGTGCATTAGTATTATTCAAGGACTCTTGTAATCTTTGAGACATCATTGATTTATCAGTCAGAGTAGAATAAATCATTTCACCTATTTGTTTATGCAGCTCAATTTGATCCAAAGGACGAATATCCTTTGCTATGACTTCAAAATTAGTTCTAATATAATCGACACCTGTTTGAGGCTGCTGCACTTTGGGTTTGAAGTGACTCATTATCATTTTTCCCTGTTGGATGTCATAGGCTGACATTAATCTTTGTTGATTCTTAGGAGCCATCTTCAAATATTGATTGTAAACTTGAAGTCTTAGTGGATCATTTCTGGCTTTTATACTTATAAATGTTTTCTTAATATCCCCGGCATCCTTAACTGGTGGTTTGAAGGAAGATAGTTCTACACTTTGCTATCTTTTTAGTTCCTTTCTTTGTGAATTAGTGGATGTCCCACCAACTGTGCATGTTTGCTGACTATCTTCTCTCCTCTGGTTATCAGGGATTTCTTGAATAGATTCTACTTCTGGAAGAGGATTTAATTTTTGTCTTTTAACATCAGGTTGTTCTGAAGATCCACTGACAGGGGTAGCAGCTTCAGCATCTCTCTTCTTACATTTTTCTACATTGAGAGGAGTTTGTAAAATTGAAATTTTAGCCACATTGGTTTGAGTAGGAGAAATCTGTATTTGACCCTATTCTTTAGAAGTTTCAGGCTGTTCTGTCATTGTGAATTTCTCTGTAATTTGTATATCAGCCTCTTTCTCCTTTCCTTTAGATGCTATGCTGGCTAATGCACTGATTTCCAATCTGTCATGAAGATTTTTTCCTGTAGGCAATGCTGCTGCTGATGAACTAGTTGAGGAACTAGCCTGATTGTCAGCATACTTGTTCAATATCTCAACATAACTTTCAAGGTCCATAAGTTTATCATCTGAAATTAAAGGACTTGGTAATCCTTTATTCTGTAAAAGACTGAATCTCTTTGTAAAAGCATAGATCTCTTCTTGGATATCAGAGCATCGTCTTTCTAAGTTTTGCAACAAAGTTATTTTGGTAAAAACTCTTTTTATATGCAAAAATTTTCCTGTTCTATCTTGGATACCAAGCTCTTCAAGTTGGTGTCTGTCTTTGGTGTTTAAAAATTGTATGAGTTGATTGGCTTCCTAAGGCATATTTCCTAATTCCTCTCTTTCCATTTGAAATTCCTCCAGAGCCAATTTAACTAATTCATTATGCTCATACATTATTTGAATTGATGACCATACATCATATACTGACTGAATGATGTTGGTCCAAAGAATTTCTTTTATTTCTTTCAAAGGCTTCTCCAATGTGAGATCCTTCTCCAATGCTTTAACCAATTTTTCTAATCTGTTGACCTCTCTTGTTTTCTCTACTACACTCATTTTTGAGAGATCATATTTTTGTTCTAAAGTGGTGAATTGTACCTTTTTTCTTTGGAGCTCTGTCACTTTGAGTTTCAATTCCTCCATTGACTTTATTAATTCTTCGGTACTTAAATTGGAAGTATTGCCCTGTAATAATTTTGTTGGCTGACCTGCTGTGGTTGTACCTGTAGTTACTTTTGCTTTAGATGCTGTAATGTTTGCCTGCTTATCATTTAATGCCTTCTCAAGCTATTTTTCATTTTCATTAATTTGATCATTCAATTTTAAGAGAAAATCCATCAATTCTTCTTTAGAGTTCTCCTTTATGATTTCTTCAGTCTGTGCATGCCTTGAGAATGGTAACTTCAGTTGTTTTCTCAAAGCTGCAATATCATCATATTTCTTCTTTATCAAAGCTTCTATACCCTTGACATCTTTGGGATTATGACCCAACCCAATTATTATTTCCTCCAAAGTATTTATTCGGTTGTCCTTTACCTGAGAAGAGGCTTTTTCAAGCTGAAATTATGCATTAGTATTATTCAAGGACTCTTGTAATCTTTGAGACATCATTGATTTATCAGTCAGAGTAGAATAAATCATTTCACCTATTTGTTTATGCAGCTCAATCCGATCCAAAGGATGAATATCCTTTGCTATGACTTCAAAATTAGTTCTAATATAATCGGCACCTGTTTGAGGCTGTTGCACTTTGGGTTTGAAGTGACTCATTATCATTTTTCCCTGTTGGATGTCATAGGCTGACATCAATCTTTGTTGATTCTTACGAGGCATCTTCAAATATTGATTGTAAACTTGAAGTCTTAGTGGATCATTTCTGGCTTTTATACTTATAAATTTTTTCTTAATATCCCCGGCATCCTTAACTGGTGGTTTGAAGGAAGATATTTCTACACTTTGCTGTCTTTATAGTTCCTTTCTTTGTGAATTAGTGGATGTCCCACCAACTGTGCATGTTTGCTGACTATCTTCTCTCCTCTGGTTATCAGGGATTTCTTGAATAGATTCTACTTCTGGAAGAGGATTTAATTTTTGTATTTTAACATCAGGTTGTTCTGAAGATCCACTGACAGGGGTAGCAGCTTCAACATCTCTCTTCTTACCTTTTTCTACATTGAGAGGAGTTTGTAAAATTGAAATTTCAGCCACATTGGTCTGAGTAGGAGAAATCTGTATTTGACCCTATTCTTTAGAAGTTTCAGGTAGTTCTGTCATTGTGAATTTCTCTGTAATTTGTATATCGGTGTCTTTCTCCTTTCCTTTAGATGCTATGGTGGCTAATGCACTGATTTCCTGTAAATTTTGTTGAGAAGTCCCAACAGAAGAAGGACCAATCTCTAGTCTTTGCACCTATCCAAAAGAGTCTAGGTCAAGTATTTTTTCAAGGTCTTTCATAACATTTTCAACACTGACCTGTTCACTATCTTGTTCTATCAATGTTCCTTCCATCCATTCATCCATATTGGCATATTGTTCAATTTCTGGGATTCTTTGATGAATGTATGGTGATAATTTTTTTTCATCCTTTTATCGCAAATAAAGTTGTTTGGGTCATAAGGTACCTAGTAGAAACTTTTTTTTAATTTGAGATAGTCTTCAAAGATTATTTCAGCTTCTTTTCCAGCATCCCTAGAGTTATATACAAAAGGACCTAATTGACTCTTAATTCTGAGTTGAGCCTTTTTCTTTGCATTGAAAAAATGGACTATGTCAGAATTTATCATTTGTCTGAAATACTCTAAGGCAAAGTGACTCATTGGGACATATTTTGGTAACTTGAAGGGGCATAACTCACACCCATATATTCTGATTTTTGTGTGATTCCAGTATAGGTACCAATCACCTATCTTGTATTGCTTTGAGAGTTGGAGAATTTCTTGATGTCACTATTAACCCTAGGAGGAGAAACTCCTATCAACAAGGTGGTTGCAGGGTGTATAAATGGGTCAATAAAATTATTATAAGAATAAGGATAATTAGGGGAATTATGAGTGATTGCAGACCAGAATATTACAGACCTAGGATTTCCTTTGGCATCAAGTTTCTTAACCTGGAAAGGGAAACTTTCTGATTGGTAGTAAAGCATGAGATGGTATATAACAGAGGAATACTTGAACACTTTTTCATTCTCTAATCTCATGAACTGATCATGGATTTTATCAGCAATGTAGGAAATAAAATCATACTTGACAGCAGGGGGTTGTCCAGGGGAAAAAATTGACAACAATACTAGGGTTAATTGATCAACATATTCACTAGTATTGAAACCCATTATAGAGGATATCATATTCAAAATAAGCCTGCCCATATCAGTGAAAAAGCTATAACCATAAGGGGGAGGGCCTTTGGGCTGATGTTTTGGCAACATGAAGTTTTGGCAGAGGCGATTTAACTCTTCTTAGGATAAATTGGCGGATTTCTCAAGTAACATTCCCATGGAAAGGGGAGTCAGGGCTTGACCAGGTTAAAAATGTAGCATTTCGTTAATAGACTTAGTAGTTATTGGGAAAAGGACGGTTTGACTCGGAGACAAGACTGATCGTTGATTGGGATCATAATTGGCATGGAAGAAATGGATTATTTTAGGAAAAATGTGGACTGAGGGGAGAAGATACATGGAAAGATTGGATTCCTATAATCCAAAAATGTCAGAGCCGTTGAAGTAGTTATCTCTGCAGTGGCAAAAAATTCGAAAAGGATTTTCACTGAGGACAAGGTCTTTAATTTGGAAATCCCTATCTGCTAAAGGCAGATATTCTAAGTCTCTATGAGGGGCATTCAGGGGTGCTACATTCAAAGCCACGGGAATTTCCATTTCTGGTTCTTGTGGATTCAGAAATGAATTGGGGTTTTGATGAAAAAACGAGCACAATCACAGGTTTGGGAATATGATTGCAATTCTGGGAATTAAAAACACCAAATTGAACTCTGTTTCAGTCTTTCATGTGAAATTTAAAACAAAAACCTGTATTTTGCAGAGTTCAATGGGAATTTGGGTAAATACCTATTTTCTGGGAATGAACAGTAACTAAAACAGGTGTTAGCCATGGTAGATGAATTCTAGAATACTGGACTACAATTTTCCTCAGCAAGGTAGCGGTTGGAAAACTTCGACAATTGATTTTGGAATTCCTTGCATGGGACACTAGTCACTGCATGAGATAGTGAAAATGACGTGGGTTTATTTGTTTTATTCGCAAAGTCAAAGGTTGGCGGGTTTTTTATTTTCTCAATGGATGATGTCAGCAAGTACGGTTGGTATGTCATGGGAGGCAAGCGGTAAGCAGTTTTCATCACACAGCTTTTGGGGATGGGTGGTTTTAGACGGAGGATGAGCGATTCCATACGATGCACGATGCGTGGCGTGACACTGTTCAGAAAACCTCTTGGCCATTGCGCGTTATCGTTCGGACGTGGATGGGCAGTGATATAGACGTCAACACTAGATCTCAGATTGGTCGATCAAACGGTCTTCAGGAAAGGGAGATGACAAGGAATTAACAGAGCGGGCCCAATGTAATTTATTATGAAATAATCGCATCGGGGGGAATTCTATTGGTGGATTAGGTTATTAATTAACCATGAGGGTTAATTGATCCCTTTTATACGGTGGAGTGTCGGGTTTGTTTATTAACTGGAAATTTCAACCAATTAATCACTTTTGATAATTATATGGTTATTTTTCAACCAATGGGCGGAATACTAAATTAATTTGCGAATTTTATTAAAATAATACGGGAAAAAGGCGAATTTTCAAAGGGATTTAAATAATAAACTAGAAATTAATATGGAAAATGAATAGAAGTGCTAAGTGTAAAACATCAAGGTAATGTATTTAACTTATGCTTGGATGAGACGGTTTTTTATGAAATATTGCATAACTTTCCTAAGTAAAATAGGATTTTACTTAGGAAAATATTTTTTAGAAGTGAGTGAATGTCATGATGAATGATTTTAAGTACTTTATACTTTTCCAATTATTGGGCCGAGGGTCCGGTCTCTCCAAAAGTCAAGGAAATGCCTTGAGTCCCTTTAATTTTCAAATGCCTTAGTAATTAGGGGAAATTAGTGAAATTTTTAGGGAAAAATGAGAAGGGAAGTTAATAATTTGACTTTTCTTTTCTTGAAATTCTTTCAGTGTAGTGTCTGCCTTTGCACTTGTGATGAAAGAAAATATTTAACACATCTAGAGTCATTTTCCATCACATGTAATTCTACAACAACATCTACCTACCCTACCTACTTTACCCTACCATTTTTTTTCTTTATTAGGGTGCACTTAGACTGGAAAACCCTTATCACACTTTCTTTTCTTTTACATATGGAAATCTATCTAATTCTAAACTTATTACATCCAAGGGCTCAGATTAAACTATTGTGCTCCTTTTATTTACTCTACCTATCTACTTATATGCCAAGTTTAAACATTTTGGTCAAATTTTATTCTCTATCTCTATAACATGAAATTGAAAGATGAACTAGCCAAGCTTAAACTGTTTGACTGTTCATAAATTGTGGCATAAGATAAAAGTTGCACACAAATTTTTTATTTACATAAGAACAAAAAGTAGTGGCATTTAGACTTGCACACTTTCCTTGGCCTTTCTTTTGGTGGGGTTCATTTTCTTTTACTTTTTTGGCCATTTTTATTCTTTTCACCCTTTGATTTTTCTTTTAGGGTATACCCTCTTTACATTTTTTGAAATTTTTTGATTTTTTTAATTTTTTGACAATATGGAAAACCTTTGTAACAAGAAAAGGTATGAACATATTACATAGCTCATCAAGTAAATCATGATATAAGACACCTATTGGTATAGGATTCTAACACTGGCTCCACTTGGGGATGGCTTTTCCTGGTGAAAAGTCAAGAACATCAGTTCAGTTGCCCTCAGAATGATTTTGACTGAACCATGGAATCTTCTTTTGCTTGTTGCTTTATTTTATGTATGACAGTAATACTTCTGAATCTTAGGTCCTTCTCCTCGAGCTTCAACTCCAGTAGGTTACTATCCACTCAAAACTAATACATTACAAAGGATATAGTATGTACATGTTAAAAAATCAGAATATCCTAATACATAGGATCAAAGTAATGTTTCAACATTCGACCATTAACTGGCCCTTCTTCAGTTTCTATACCATCCAAGTTTTTCTGAAAATATGTATTATTTCCTTGTAAAGCATGAATAATATAAGGTCCTTTCGATAGGAAGTCAAACTTCCCATGTTTTCCCTTATCCTCTCTTATGGAATCCCATCTTAAAACTTTGTTTCCCATTTGAAAATATTCTGCCTTAGTCCTTTTATCAAATATCTTCTTTAGTTTCTCTTGCAATACTTGGGATCTTTGATAAAATTCTTCTATGGTCTTCTGCAAATTGATAGTCTGATTTATTCTCCTTTTAATATCTTAGGTTCAACCTGAGCTTCTTGAAGTAATTTCATTACAGGAACTCCTAAAGATGAAGGAAATACAGCCTCAATGCCATAAACTAACTCATAAGGACTAGTCCCAATAGATTTTTTGGTGGTGAGTCTATCTGCCCATAGTGCATTTGTAAGTTTCTTGTGCCAATTTTTCTTATTTTCCTCCAATAATTTGTTAATAATATTGATGAGAATCTTGTTGGAAGATTCAGCTAGTCAATTACCCTGAGGGTAATAGGCTTTAGAATGGCTTAAGGTGATATGATATTTATTACAAAAACTTATCATCTTCTTAGATTTGAAGGCAACAGCATTATCAGTTATGATTTTCTTAGGACAGCCAAATCTTGATAATATATTAGTTTGTAAGAATCCTATGATCACAGTGTCATTGGCTTGTCTGGAAGGAATTGCTTCTATCCATTTGGTAAAATAGTTTGTGGCGGTGAGTATCCATTTGTGTTGGCCAGAAGAAGGAGGATGGATTTCTCCAATGAAATCCAGTTCCCATTGTTGGAAAGGTTTTTCAGTAGAAATTGGTTTCAGGGGTAAAGGTAATAGTTTTCTCTTCCCTTCAAAAATTTGACATTTATGGCAAGCAGTGACAATTTTTTTTACATCAGAGAACAAGGTTGGCCAATAACATTCAGCTCTTAGGATCTTGTCTGTAGTTGTTTTCCAATAAAGGTGTCCACCACAGTATCCTGCATGGAATTCATTGAGAGCCTTGCCAGCTTCATCTTTTAACAAACAATTCAATAGAATACCATCATGATTTTTCCAAAAGAGAACATTATCTAAAATAAAAAACTTTGAAGATGTCATCTTTAAAAACCTTTTCTTTATTCTGGATAACCCTGAAGGAGCTTGCAGGTTTAATAATACATAAATTATATCATCATACCAAGGTGAATCTAAGAAGGCCTGACTGATTTGTGGAGTCGCCATCTCCTGTTCGTCATCCAGTTCATTAATATCCAGGCCTTGGCAATTTGTTTCTGTCATGAGTTGAGCCAATCCCTGTCCCTTTATAAGCTTTGTACGTTTTATTTCAATATCATACTTTAATATGGTAGCAATCCATTTACATCTTTTGCCCTCAATTTCATCTTGAGTTACGATGTCTTTGACAACAACATTTGGTACATAGGTTATCACATGGGAATACAATATATAGATTCTAAAATATTTAATGACTTTTACAAGTGCAAAAGCTTGTTTTTCCATGATATTGTATTTTAATGATGCATCCCTTAGTGCTTTACTAAAAAAGGCTATAGGTTTTTCACATCCTTGATCATCCTTTTGTAATAAAACAACTGCTACAGTGTGTTCTAATGCAAATGAAAATATTATGAAGTCTCTATCAATTTGTGGACTGGTAAGAACTGGTGTTCTAGTCAAAGCCATTTTAATTTCTTCAAAAAAAATTTTGGCTTTTACTATCCATTTAATACTTGAATCCTTTCTTAACATGTTATTAAGTAATCTAATTAATTCAGCTAAGCTAGATATGAATATTCTCAAAAAATTGATTTTTCCTATGAAAGCTTGAAGTTCTTTGATATTCCTGGGATGAGGTATCTACAATATAGCTTCTATTCTAGTAGGATCAATTCTAATACCATATTTGGAAATGATATGGCCCAAAATTTTACCTTCTTCAAGACCAAACAAGGAATTTTTTGGATTCAAAGAGATACCATACTTTCTACATTTTATGAATACTTGTCTGAGATGGTCCAAATGTTGCTGATCTGATTTAGAAAAAATAGTTAAATCATCCAGATATATAACAAGAAAGTCATGAATTTCTTTTGCAAATGCAATTTCCATTGCTCTTTGGAAGGTTTCTCCATATTTTTTAAGTCCAAATGGCATTTTAACGTACTTGAATGTACCCCATGGTGTTGTAAAAGTTGTTTTTTCCTGGTCATCAGGAAGAACCAGAATTTGATTGTATCCTGAAAACCCATCTAGGAGAGAAATTCAAGAAGCACCTACTACCCTTTGTAAGATGTGATCCATTTTGGGCAGAGGGTAATTATCCTTCAAAGAAACCTTATTTACATTTCTTAAATCAACACATAATCTAATCTCTCTAGTTTTCTTCCTAGTAGGTACCAAATTGGACACCCACTCTGAAAACCTAATAGGAGCAATTATCCCTGGTTCATACATTCGTTTGATTTCCTTTTCAATTAAAGGAAATAGTACAGGGTTGATTCTTCTGAGTTTCTGTTTAAATGGTTTCTGATCTTCCTTCAGAGGTATTGTGTGCTGAATTATAGACGTATCATATGATTTCAAATCTTCTTAACTCGAGGCAAAGACATTCTAGAATTCTTTCAAAAGTTCAACATAATTTAATTTTCGATCAGGAGGCAGAGATTTGGATAATTTTATCATTTTAGGATTCTCTTCAGTTCCTAAATTATATTCCTCAATATCTACTTTCAATGGTTCCATTTTGGGTTTCTTTGGAATATCATTAGAGTTGAAGAGATATTCTAGAGTAGTTAATACTTTAGGTAAATGATTATCTTTCAAATTAATAATCTCATATTATTCTTCTCTAATCTCATCAACCTCCATTTGTTTAAGGTCCTGCATTTCTTTTTTGGTGAACTTTGTTGGATGAAGCATTTGAATTGCACTCTCTTCTGAAATGTTTGTTTCTTGTTCATTTATTTGATCAGATTCAATGACAGTATCTTCATCTATGTTACTGTTAGAAAATTCATTCTCTAGAGTCAGAAAATTGTTAATTTGATTGTCATTTGCAAACACTTGCCAATTCATAAAATTGTCAGGTATAGCTGGTCTATGTCTAATCTCAGTTGTGAACTGATGATTAGGTTCGAATGGTAATTTAAAAGTGCTGGCAAAAATTGCAAGACTATGATCATCCAAATTTTGTTTTCTTGGGATTTTAGCAAGCTGAGTCTGTAGAAAAGTATTGAGAATCTCTACAACTGTTCCTCTATATTCTCTCAGTCTGGGATCATTTGTCAAAAATTTTCCTTTAATCTGTTGAATGATTAAATCAGAATCTCCTAAAACAAATACTATAATTTCCCCTAATCTTTTGACAAGTTTAAGCCCTAACAAAAGAGCTTCATATTCAACCATATTATTAGTGCACTTAAAGTTTAATCTGTAATCATGGCCTTCAGCATGATCATTTTCAAGGTTGTGTATCCAAATTCCAGCTCCTACTCCTAACTTGTTAACTAAACCATCAAATTCTAAATGCCAAAGAATTTCATGTTCATAATTAATATCAGGAGTTTCAGGAACTTTCTTAACAGTGAGATCTGGTTTTTTACTTTCTTCTAGTTTCTCTTGGATATCTGGTGTTTCATTTTCCTCAGAGATTTCCTAGATTTGAAAATTAGATTTTTCATTTGCAATTTCTTTTGGTTCTGTTGCTGGAACTTATAATTCAGTGGGAAGATCAAATTCGGCATTATAAAGAATAAATGAGTCCATATCAGAGTGCACTGAGTAGATGGGGAAATTTTTAGGTTTCTCCTGACTACTGACTACATATTTCATTAAAGTTTCTCTGTATAGTCTCTTAGGTTGGCCGAACACTGAAATAGTAGCATATGACATGTCTAATTGAAGAGATCCTCCAAGTTTTGCACCCCAAGATCTGGACAATAGCATACCATATTTTGGAGGAATATCTGCTACTACTATATCCATCAGAATTGTTTTTGCAGGGTATTGAACCAATGAAACACACAAATATTTAATTAATCTAAACATCTCTTTGACTTGAATCAATTCAAGTGATCTTTGCTTAGATTGCTTAGATTAAATTGTTGTCTGATTTTAATCTCTCCATTACAGCCTTGGGCATTAGATTGTGAGATGCCCCAGAATCAAGCATGGCATTATGAAGTATTTTATCATGTATGTTCAAACTCACATAGAATGGAAGAGTTCCTCCACTTCCTAGTTTACCATTTACTTCAGGGCCAAAAAGTAATCTGGGTTGGTCATCAAAAACATTTACTGAGTCATCACTTCCAGTAATATTGAGTGATCTATTGATTTGGCTTCGGTAGACATCATGTTTAGCTAATTCAGACAATGGAACAACTATTTTTAATTTGCCTACTTCATCTTTGAGATTAAAAGGTTTTTCAGTCTGAGTTCTTGTATTTTAAACAATTGGATTCACTTTATCTTCTATGTTTTCAGTATTTTTCTCCTTCTCAGGAATGGGGTTGTGGGTTGAAGTTTTTTCCGAATCAACTTCTGGAGGTTCCTCTACATTTCCTTTGGAAGGAAGAGTATTGGAAAGTTGTCTGTTATTTAGTTGAGTATCGGATACATCTTCAATTATTGGATTAGCAGGATTAGGATTTGATCTAGAAAAAATATGTACAAGGGTAGTATTGGTTTTACCTTTGAGGGGCTATTTTGTAGCTTTATATTTACTTGTTTCAGGGACATCAATTCTTCTGCTCCTCAAATTATATTTCTTGTGAACTTCGTAAATGGCTGTATCATATCCTTCCTTAAAATCAAATGATTCTCCTGAATGGGTTTGAAACTGCTCAAGAATGTGAGCTTCCTGATCATCTTGGGTCAAGAAAAATTTTGGTTCATTCTTGCGTTCAGTCAAGTTGTTTATTTGAGCATCTTCGGTTGTTTCTTCAGAAGTTGAAGCTTCAATATAATTTTCTTGGAATGGGGACCTAATATTTTGGTCAAGACCAGTTTTTCTAGTATTTTGATTTCGCTTCCTTCTGAAATTTGGATTTCTCACAGTATTGATCAGTTGACCATCCCAAGGAGATTTCCTTTCAATTGTTTCTACTCTATCTCCTAGCCTTTCCATTCCTTTGACAATAGCATCCAGTTTCTTTTCAAAAGCCGTGGGTTCTTCATTTAAAAGAATTCTCCTTTCAGCTCTGGCTCTAGCTCGTTTCTCTATCAGGTTGGCTTCAACACTCACAATTATACTTTGCATTTCTTCTAAAGTTTGAGGAGCTCTTTCCCTAAGTTGATACTCCATATCAGAATCAAATCCATCAGGGAATTTGATTAATACTGAGTCTGGAGTAGGTCCAAGATTTTGGGGAACAACATGATAAGCTTCAATGAACCTGGTGCATTAATCTTGCACAGTCTCATTTGGTCCTCTCTTGAGTTTTCCAAAGTCTAATAAGATTTGAAGAGGATCTTTCTTCTTTTCCCATCTGTTTAAAAATGTTCTATAAAGGGTTGGTAAGTCAGTAACACTGTTTGCAGGAAGGGCTCTAAACTAGGTTCTGACTTCTCTAGTAAGACTTTGGAAAAATATTCTCATTCTTATATCATCAGCATCTATTTCATAAATTTCAAAATAATTGATCATGTTTTTAGTATGCTATTGTGCAGTGTAAGTACCAGAACCATCAAAAGGAGTGATTTTACTTTGGTAGTCTTGGGGCATAGCTGCTGGATTGGCTAGTAACCTTAAAGGAGCATATCTGTTTGCCATTGGAAGTGGTAGTGATGGAATAACAGGTGAGGTTGGTCTATGAGTGGTGGGTGGAGGAGTAGAAGGGGTAGTTTGAGGTTGAGATGTTTGAGGAAATATTGATGAACTTGGAGAGGCTGAAGTGATCACAGAAATATTTGATGTTCCTTCAGAGGTAAGCTTAGACTGTATGGAATTTTGAAAATATTTATGAAGATGTGTAGTAACAAATTCAAATTGTAAATCTTCAAGAAATAATGGGCCTGGAACCAAATTGGACAACTTAGATTCAGAAAAATTTACAAATAAAGAGGTTTCAAACTGCTCATCAAAAGGTTCGTCCTCAAGATAAATCCAATTCACAGGATAGGATTTTGATCTATAGAGAGGTCGAGAACTGCCAGAGCTTTCTTGACTATCTTGTCTCCTAAGAATTCTAGGGATCAGATTCATATTTTCAAACATAGGCAGTGGATTTGAATCAGGATTAGCAATGGTGTAATGAGTCCTTTCTGAAGCCAAGTTTCTAGGTGATATTTTTTTTTGGTTTTTGTCTAAATGGAATGAAAAATACAACTTCGACAATTTCCTTAAGAAGTTTTAGATATTGGATTTAAATTCTCTTAGAGATTTAATTGACTAGAGGAACTAATCTCAACATAACTTTCAAGGTCCATAAGTTTATCATCTGAAATTAAAGGACTTCGTAATCCTTTATTCTGTAAAATACTGAATCTCTTTGTAAAAGCATAGATCTCTTCCTGCATATCAGAGCATCCAATTTCTAAGTTCTGCAACAGATTTCTTTTGGTAAAAACTCTTTTTATATCCAAAATTGTTCCTGTTCTATCTTGGATACCAAGCTCTTCAAGTTGGTGTCTGTCTTTGGTGTTTAAAAATTGTATGAGTTGATTGGCTTCCTCAGGCATATTTCCTAATTCCTCTCTTGCCTTTTGAACTTCCTCCAGAGCCAATTTAACTAATTCATTCTTCTCATACATTATTTGAATTGATGACCAGACATCATATTCTGACTGAATGATGTTGGTCCAAAGAATTTCTTTTATTTCTTTCAAAGCCTTCTCCAATGTGAGATCCTTCTCCAATGCTTTAACCAATTTTTCTAATCTGTTGACCTCTCTTATTTTCTCTGCTACACTCATTTTTGAGAGATCATATTTTTTTTCTAAAGTGGTGATTTGTACCTTTGTTCTTTGGAGCTCTGTCACTTGGAGTTTCAATTCCTCCATTAACTTTATTAATTCTTCGGTACCTAAATTGGAAGTATTTCTCTGTAATAATTTTGTTGGCTAACCTGTTGTGGTTGTACCTGTAGTTACTTCTGTTGTAGATGCTGGAATGTTTGCCTGCTTATCTTTTAATTCCTTCTCAAGATCTTTTTCAGTTTTATTAAGTTGCTCAATCAATTTCAAGAGAAAATCCATCAATTCTTCTTCAGAGTTCTGCTTTATGATTTCTGCACTCTATGGATGCCTTGAGAATGGTAACTTCAGTTGTTTTCTCAAAGCTACAATATCATCATATTTCTTCTTTATCAAAGCTTCTATACCCTTGACATCTTTGGGATTATGACCCAACCCAATTATTATTTCCTCCAAAGTGTTTATTTTGTTGTCTGTTTCCTGAGAAGAGGCTTTTTCAATCTGCAATTGTGCATTAGTATTATTCAAGGACTTTTGTAATCTTTGAGACATCATAGATTTATCATTCATAGTAGAATAAATCATTTCACCTATTTGTTTATGCAGCTCAATCTGATCCAAAGGATGAATATCCTTTGCTATGACTTCAAAATTAGTTCTAATATAATCGACAGTTGTTTGAGGCTGCTGCACTTTGGGTTTGAAGTGACTCATTATCATTTTTCCCTATTGGATGTCATAGGATGACATCAATATTTGTTGATTTTTAGGAGCCATCTTCAAATATTGATTGTAAACTTGAAGTCTTAGTGGATCATTTCTGGCTTTTATACTTATAAATGTTTTCTTAATATCTCCGGCATCCTTAACTGGTGGTTTGAAGGAAGATATTTCTACACTTTGATGTCTTTGTAGTTCCTTTCTTTGTGAATTAGTGGATGTGCCACTAACTGTGCATGTTTCCTGACTATCTTCTCTCCTCTTGTTATCAGGGATTTCTTGAACAGATTCTACATCTGAAAGAGGATTTAATTTTTGTCTTTTAACATCAGGTTGTTCTAAAGATCCACTGACAGGGGTAGCAGCTTTAGCATCTCTCTTCTTACCTTTTTCTACATTGAGAGGAGTTTGTAAAATTGAAATTTCAGCCACATTGGTCTAAGTAGGAGAAATCTGTATTTGAACCTGTTCTTTAGAAGTTTCAGGCTGTTCTGTCATTGTGAATTTCTCTGTAATTTGTATATCGGCCTCTTTCTCCTTTCCTTTAGATGCTATGGTGGCTAATGCACTGATATCTTATAAATTTTGTTGAGAAGTCCAAGCAGAAGAAGGAACAATATCTAGTCTTTGCACCTATCCAAAAGAGTCTAGGTCAAGTATTTTTTCAAGGTCTTTCATAACATTTTCAACACTGACCTGTTAACTATCTTGTTCTATCAATGTCCCTTCCATCCATTCATCCATATTGGCATATTGTTCAATTTATGGGATTCTTTGATGAATGTATGGTGATGATTTGTTTTTCATCCTTTTATCGCAAATAAAGTTGTTTTGGTCATAAGGTACCCAGTAGAATTTTTTTTGTAATTTGATACAGTCTTCTAAGATTGTTTCGGCTTCTTTTCCAGCATCCCTAGAGTTACATACAAAAGGACCTAATTGACTCTTAATTCTGAGTTGAGCCTTTTTCTTTGCATTGCAAAAATGGACTATGTCAGAATTTATCATCTGTCTGAAATACTCTAAGGCAAAGAGCCTCATTGGGATATATTTTCGTAACTTGAAGGGGCATAACTCACACCCATATATTCTGATTTCTGTGTGATTCCGGTATAGGTACCAGTCACCTATCCTGTATTTCTTTGAGAGTTGGAGAAATTTCTTGATGTCACTATTAACCCTAGGAGGAGAAACTCCTGTCAACAAGGTGGTTGCAAGGTGTATAAATAAGTCAATAAAATTATTATAAGAATAAGGAGAATCAGGGGAATTATGAGTGATTGCAGACCAAAATATTACAGACCTAGGATTTCATTTGGCATAAAGTTTCTTAACCTGGAAAGGGAAACTTTATGATTGGTAGTAAATCATGAGATGATATATAACAGAGGAATACTTGAAAACTTTTTCATTCTCTAATCTCATGAACTGATCATGGATTTTATCAGCAATGTAGGAAGAAAAATTATACTTGACAGCAGGGGGTTGTCCAGGGGTAAAAATTGACAACAATACTAGGGTTAATTGATCAACATATTCACTAGTATTGAAACCCATTATAGAGGATATCATATTCAAAATAAGCTTGCCCACATCAGTGGAAAAGGTATAACCATAAGGGGGAGGGCCTTTGGGCTGATGTTCTGGCAACATGAAGTTTTGGCAGAGGCGATTTAACTCTTCTTGGGATAAATTGGCCCATTTCTCAAGTAAGTCTCCCATGGAAAGGGGAGTCAGGGCCTGACCAGGTTGAAACTATAGCATTTCGTTAATAGACTGAGCAGTTATTGGGAAAAGGACGGTTTGACTCGGAGACAAGACTGCTCGTTGATTGGGATCATAATTGGCATGGAAGAAATGGATTATTTGAGGAAAAATGTGGACCGAGGAGAAGATACATGGGAAGATTGGATTCCCATAATCCAAAAATTTCAGAGCCATTTAAGTAGTTATCTCTGCAGCGACAAAAAATTCAAAGAGGATTTTCACTGAGGACAAGGTATTTAATTTCGAAATCCCTATCTGCTAAAGGCAGATATTCTAAGTCTCTATGAGGGGCATTCAGGGGTGCGACATTCAAAGCCACGGGAATTTCCATTCTGGTTCTTGTGAATTCAGAAATCCATTCGGGTTTTCATGAAAAAACAAGAACAATCACAGGTTTGGGAATATGATTGCAGTTTTGGGAATAAAAAAGACCAAATTGAACTCTGTTTCAGTCTTTCATGTGAAATTTAAAACAAAAACCTGTATTTTGCATAGTTAAATGGGAATTTGGGTAAATACCTGTTTTCCGGGAATGAACATTAACTAAAACAGGTGTTATCTATGGCAGATGAATTCTGGAATACTGGACTACAATTTTCCTCAGCAATGTAGTGGTTGGAAAAATTCAACAGTTGATTTTGGAATTCGTTGCATGGGACACTGGTCACTACACGAGATAGTGAAAATGACACGGGTTTATTTGTTTTATTCGCAAAGTCAAACGTTGGCAGGTTTTTTATTTTTTCAATGGATGACGTCAGCAAGTACGGTTGGTAAGTCATGGGAGGCAAGCGGTAAGCAGTTTTCATTGCACATCTTTTGGGGATTGGAGGTTTTAGACGGAGGGCGAGTGATTCCATACGATGCACGACACATGGCGCGACACTGTTCAGAAAACCGCTTGGCCATCACGCGTTATCGTTCGGACGTGGATGGGAAGCAATATAGACGTCAACCGTAGATCTCAGATTGGTCGATCGAACAATCTTCTGGAAGGGGAGATGACAGGGAATTAATAGAGCGGGCCCAATGTAATTTATTATGAAATAATCACATCGGGGGGGATTCTATTGGTGGATTAGGTTATTAATTAACCATGAGGGTTAATTAATCCCTTTTATATGGCAGAGTGTCGAGTTTGTTTATTAACTAGAAATTTCAACCAATTAATCACTTTTAATAATTATATGGTTATTTTTCAACCAATAGGTGGAATATTAAATTAATTTGCTAATTTTATTAAAATAATACGGGAAAAAGGAGAATTTTCAAAGCGATTTAAATAATAAATTAGAAATTAATATGGAAAATGAATAGAAGTGCTAAGTGTAAAACATCAAGGTAATTTATTTAAATTATGCTTGGATGAGATGGTTTTTTATTAAATATTGCATAACTTTCCTAAGTAAAATAGGATTTTACTTAGGAAAATATTTTTTAGAAGTGAGTCAATGTCATGATGAATGATTTTAAGTAGTTTAGACTTTTCGAATTATTGGGCCGAGGGTCTGGCCTCTCCAAAAGTCGAGGAAATTCCTTGAGTCCCTTTAATTTTCAAATGCCTTTGTACTTAGGGGAAATTAGTGAAATTTTTAGGGAAAAATGAGAAGGGAAGTTAATAATTTGACTTTTCTTTGATTGAAATTCTTTCAGTGTAGTGTTTGCCTTTGCACTTGTGATGAAAGAAAATATTTAACACATCTAGAGTCATTGTCCATCACATGTAATTATGCAACAACATCTACCTACCCTACCTACTTTACCCTACCATTTTTCTTCTTTATTAGGGTGCAATTAGACTTTCAAACCCTTATCACACTTTATTTTCTTTTACATATGGAAATCTATCTAATTCTAACCTTATTACATCGAAGGGCTCAGATTAAACTGTTGAGCTCCTTTTATTTACTCTACCTATCTACTTATCTGCCAAGTTTAAACATTTTGGTCAGATTTTATTCTCTATCTCTATAACATGAAATTGAAAGATGAACTAGCCAAGCTTAAACTGTTTGACTGTTCATAAATTGTGGCATAAGATACAAGTTGCACACAATTTGTTTATTTACATAAGAAAAAAAATTAGTGGCATTTAGGCTAGCACACTTTCCTTGGCCTTTCTTTTGGTGGGGTTCATTTTCTTTTACTTTTTTGGCCATTTTTATTCTTTTCACCCTTTGATTTTTCTTTTAGGGTATACCCTCTTTACATTTTTTGAAATTTTTTAATTTTTTAATTTTTTGAAAATATGGAAAACCTTTGTAACAAGAAAAGGTATGAACATATTACATAGCTCATCAAGTCAATCATGATATATGACACCTATTGTTATAGGAGTCTAACACTGGCTCCACTTGGGGATGGCTTTTCCTAGTGAAAAGTCAAGAAGAACAGTTCAATTGCCCTCAGAATGATTTTGACTAAACCATGGAATCTTCTTTTTCTTGTTGCTTTATTGTATGTATGACAGTAATACTTCTGAAGCTTAGGGCCTTCTCCTCAGGCTTCAACTCCAGTAGGTTACTATCCACTCAAAACTGATACATTACAAAGGATATAGTATGTACATGTTAAAAAATCAGAATATCCTAATAAATAGGATGAAAGTAATGTTTCAACATTCGACCATTAACTGGCCGTTCTTCAGTTTCTGTACCATCCAAGTTTTTTCTGAAAATATGTATTATTTCCTTGTAAAGCATGAATAATATAAGGTCCTTTCCATAGGAAGTCAAACTTCCCATGTTTTCCCTTATCCTCTCGTCTAGAATCCCATCTTAAAAAAAAATTTCCTAGTTGAAAATATTCTGCCTTAGTCATTTTATCAAATATCTTCTTTATTTTCTCCTGCAATACTTGGGATCTTTGATAAACTTCTTCTCTGGTCTGCTGCAAATTGATAGTCTGATTTATTCTCCTTTGAATATCATTAGGTTCAACTTGAGCTTCTTGAAGTAATTTCATTACAGGAACTCCTAAAGATGAAGGAAATACAACCTCAATGCCATAAACTAACTCATAAGGACTAGTCCCAATAGATTTTTTGGTGGTGAGTCTATCTGCCCATAGTGCATTTGTAAGTTTCTTATGCCAATTTTTCTTGTTTTCCTCCAATAATTTCTTAATAATATTGATGGGACTCTTGTTGGAAGATTCAGCTAGTCCATTACCTGAGGGTAATAGGCTGTAGAATGGCTTAAGGTGATATGATATTTATTACATAAACTTATCATCTTCTTAGATTTGAAGGCAGCAGCATTATCAGTTATGATTTTCTCAAGACAGCCAAATCTTGATAATATATTAGTTTCTAAGAATCCTATGGTCACAGTGTCATTGGCTTGTCTGGAAGGAATTGCTTCTATCCATTTGGTAAAATAGTCTGTGGTAGTGAGGATCCATTTGCGTTGGCCAGAAGAAGGAGGATGGATTTCTCCAATGAAATCCAGGCCCCATTGTTGGAAAGGTTTTTCAGTATAAATTGGTTTCATGGGTAAAGGTAATAGTTTTCTCTTGCCTTCAAGAATTTGACATTTATGGCAAGCAGTGACAAATTTCTTTACATCAGAGAACAAGGTTGGCCAATAAAATCTATCTCTTAGGATCGTGTCTGCAGTTGATTTCCAATAAAGGTGTCCACCACAGTCTCCTGCATGGAATTCTTTGAGAGCCTTGTTAGCTCCATATTTTAACAAACAATTCAATAGAATACCATCATGATTTTTCCAAAAGATAACATTATCTAAAATAAAAAAACTTTGAAGATGTCATCTTTAAAAACCTTTTCTTTGTTCTGGATAACCCTAGAGGAGCTTGCAGGTTTAATAATACATAAATTATATCAGCATACCTAGGTGAATCTAAGAAGGCCTGACTGATTTGTGGAGTCGCCATCTCCTGTTTGTCATCCAGTTCATTAATATCCAGGGCTTGGCAATTTGTTTCTATCATGAGTTGAGACAATCCGTGTCCCTTTATAAGCTTTGTAGGTTTTATTTCAATATCATACTCTAATGTGGTAGCAATCCATTTACCTCTTTTTCCCTCGATTTCATCTTGAGTTGAGATGTCTTTGACAATATCATTTGGTACATAGGCTATCACATGGGAATAAAATATATAGATTCTAAAATCTTTAATGGCTTTTACAACTGCAAAAGCTTGTTTTTCCATGATATTGTATTTTAATGATGCATCCCTTAGTGCTTTACTAAAAAAGGCTATAGGTTTTTCACATCCTTCATCATCCTTTTGTAATAAAACATCTGCTACAGTGTGTTATGATGTAAATGAAAATATTATGAAGTCTCTATCAAATTGTGGACTGGTAAGAACTAGTGTTCTAGTCAAATCCATTTTAATTTCTTCAAATGCTTATTTGGCTTCTACTTTCCTTTTAATACTTGAATCCTTTCTTAACATGTTATTAAGTAATCTAATTAATTCAGCTAAGCTAGATATGAATCTTCTCAAAAAATTTATTTTTCCTATGAAAGCTTGAAGTTCTTTGATATTCCTGGGATGAGGTATCTGCAATATAGCTTCTATTCTAGTAGGATCAATTCTAATACCATCTTTGGAAATGATATGGCCCAAAATTTTACCTTCTTCAAGACGAAACAAGGAATTTTTTGGATTCAAAGAGATACCATACTTTCTACATTTTATGAATACTTGTCTGAGATGTTCCAAATGTTGCTGATCTGATTTAGAAAAAACAGTTAAATCATCTAGATATATAACAAGTCATGAATTTATTTTCTAAATGCAATATCCATAGCTCTTTGTAAGGTTTCTCCAGAATTTTTAAGTCCAAATGGAATTTTAACGTACTTGAATGTACCCCATGGTGTTGTAAAATCTTTTTTTTCCTGGTCATTAAGAACAACCAGAATTTGATTGTATCCTGAAAACCCATCTAGGAGAGAAATTCTAGAAGCACCTAATACTCTTTGTAAGATGTGATCCATTTTGGGCAGAGGGTAATTATCCTTCAAAGAAACCTTATTTACATTTCTTAAATCAATACATAATATGATTTCTCCAGTTTTCTTCCTAGTAGGTACGAAATTAGACACCCACTCTGATAACCTAATAGGAGCAATTATCCCTACTTCATACATTCTTTTGATTTCCTTTTCAATTAAAGGCAACAGTATAGGGTTGATTCTTCTGAGTTCCTATTTAAATGGTTTCTAATCTTCTTTTAGAGGTATTGTGTGTTGAATTATAGAGGTATCATATGATTTCAAATCTTCATAACTCCAGGCAAAGACATCGTAGAATTCTTTCAAAAGTTCAACATATTTTAATTTTTGATCAGGAGGCAGAGATTTGGATAACTTTATCATTTTAGGATTCTCTTCAGTTCCTAAATTATATTCCTCAATATCTACTTTCAATGGTTCCATTTTGGGTTTCTTTGGAATATCATTAGAGTCGAAGAGATCTTCTAGAGGAGTTAATCCTTTAGGTAAATGATTATCTTTCAAATTAATAATCTCAGATTCTTCTTCTATAATCTCATCAACCTCCATTTGTTTAAGGTCCTACATTTCTTTTTTGGTGAACTTTGTTGGATGAAGCATTTGAATTGCACTCTGTTCTGAAATGTTTGTTTCTTGTTCATTTATTTGATCATATTCAATGAATGTATCTTCATCTATGTTACTATTAGAAAATTCACTCTCTAGAGTCAGAAAATTGTTAATTTGATTGTCATTTGCAAACACTTGCCAATTCTTAAAATTGTCAGGTATAGCTGGTTTGTGTCTAATCTCAGCTGTGAACTGATGATTAGGTTCGAATGGTAATTTACAAGTGCTGGCAAACATTGCAAGACTATGATCATGCAATTTTTGTTTTCTTGAGATTTTAGCAAGCTGAGTCTGTAGAAAAGTATTGAGAATCTCTACAACTGTTCCTCTATATTCTCTTAGTCTGGGATCATTTGTCAAAAAGTGTCCTTTAATCTGTTGAATGATTAAATTATAATCTCCTATAATAGATACACTAATTTCCCCTAATCTTTTGACAAGTTTAAGCCGTAACAAAAGAGCTTCATATTCAGCCATATTATTATTGCACTTAAACTTTAATCTGTAAGCATGGCCTTCAACATGATCATTTTCAAGGTTCTGTATCCAAATTCCAGCTCCAGCTCCTAACTTGTTAACTAAACCATCAAATTCTAAATGCCAAAGAATTTCATGTTCATAATTAATATCAGGAGTTTCAGGACCTTTCTTAACAGTGAGATCTGGTTTTTTACTTTCCTCTCGTTTCTCTTGGATATCTAAAGAGATTTCTTGGATCTAAAAATTAGATTTTTGATTTGCAATTTCTTTTGGTTCTGTTGCTGGAACTTCTAATTCAGTGGGAAGATCAAATTTGGCATTATAAAGAATAAATGAGTCCATATTAGAGTGTACTGAGTAGATGGGGAAATTTTCAGGTTTCTCCTAACTACTGACTACATATTTCATTAAAGTTTCTCTGTATAGTCTCTTAGGTTGGCCGAACACTGAAATAGTAGCATATGACATGTCTAAGTAAAGAGATCCTCCAAGTTTTGCACCTCAAGATCTAGACAATAGCATACCATATTTTGGAGGAATATCTGCTACTACTATATCCATCAAAATTGGTTTTGCAGGGTATTGAACCAATGTGACACACAAATCTTTAATTAATCCTAAACATCTCACCTGACTTGAATCAAAAGAAAAGAGATCTTTGTAAGGTCCGGTGATGTCTAGTTTTAATCTCTCCATTACATCCTTGGGCATTATATTGTGAGATGCCCCAGAATCAAGCATGGCACTATGAAGTATTTTATCATGTATGTTCAAACTCACATAGAATGGAGGAGTTCCTCCACTACCTGGTTTTCCATTTACTTCAGGGCCAAAAAGTAATCTGGGTTGGTCATCAAAAACATTTACTGAGTCATCACTTCCAGTAATATTGAGTGATCTATTGATTTGGCTTCAGTAGACATCATGTTTAGCTAATTCAGAAAATGGAACAACTATTTTTAATTTTCCTACTTCAGCTTCGAGATTAAAAGGTTTTTCAATCTAAGTTCTTGTATTTCAAACAGTTGGATTCTCTTTATCTTCTGTGTTTTCGGTATTTTTCTCCTTCTCAGGAATGGGGTTGTGGGATGAAGTTGTTTCCGAATCAACTTATGGAGGTTCCTCTACATTTCCTTTGGAAGGAAGAGTATTGGAAAGTTGTCTGTTATTCAGTTGAGTATCGGATACATCTTCAATTATTGGATTAGCAGGATTAGGATATGATCTAGAAAGAATATGTACAGGGGTAGTATTGGTTTTACCTTTGAGGGGCTGTTTTGTAGCTTTCTATTTACTTGTTTCAGGGACATCAATTCTTCTGCTCCTCAAATTATATTGCTTGTTAACTTCGTAAATGGATGTATCATATCCTTCCTTAAAATCAAATGATTCTCCTGAATGGGTTTGAAATTTCTCAAGAATGTGAGCTTCTTGATCATCTTGGGTCAAGAAAACTTCTGGTTCATTCTTTTGTTCAATCAAGTTGTTTATTTGAGAATCTTTGGTTTTTTCTTCAGAAGTTGAAGCTTCAATATAATTTTCCTGGAATGGGGGCCTAATATTTTGGTCAAGACCAGTTTTTCCAGTATTTTGATTTTGGTTCCTTCTGAAATTTGGATTTCTCACAGTATTGATCGGTTGACCATCCCAAGGAGATTTCCTTTCAATTTTTTCTACTCTATCTCCTAGCCTTTCCATTCCTTTGATAATAGCATCCAGTTTCTTTTCAAAAGCCGTGGGTTCTTCATTTAAAAGCATTCTCCTTTCAGCTCTAGCTCTAGCTCGTTTCTCTATCTGGTTGGTTTCAACACTAACAGTTATACTTTGCATTTCTAATAAAGTTTGAGGAGCTATTTCCCTAAGCCGATATGCCATATTAGAATCAAATCCATCAGGGAATTTGATTAATACTGAATCTGGAGGAGGTCTAAGATTTTGGGGAACGACATTATAAGCTTCATTGAACCTGGTGCAGTAATCTTGCACAATCTCATTTGCTCCTCTCTTGAGTTTTCCAAATTCTGATAAGATTTGAAGAGGATCTTTCTTCTTTTCCCATCCGTTTAAAAATGTTCTATAAAGGGCTGGTAATTCAGTAACACTGTTTGCAGGAAGGGATCTAAACTAGGTTCTGACTTCTCCAGTAAGACTTTGGACAAATATTCTCATTCTTACATCATCAGCATCTATTTCATAAATTTCAAAATAATCAATCATGTTTTTAGTATGCTGTTGTGCAGTGTAAGTACTAGAACCATCAAAAGGAGTGATTTTACTTCGGTAGTCTTGGGGCATAGCCGCTGGATTGGCTGGTAACCTTAAGAGAGCATATCTGTTTTCCATTGGAAGTGGTAGTGATGGAATAACAGGTGACGTTGGTCTGAGAGTGGTGGGTGGAGGAGTAGAAGGGGTAGTTTGAGGTTGTGATGTTTGACGAAATATTGATGAACTTGGAGAGGTTGAAGTGATCACAGAAATATTTGATGTTCCTTCAGAGGTAAGCTCAGATTGTATGGAATTTTGCAAATGATTATCAATATGTGTAGTAACAAATTAAAATTGTAAATATTCAAGAAATAATGGGTCTGGAACCAAATTGGACAACTCAGATTCAGAAAAATTTACAAATAAAGAGGTTTCAAACTGCTCATCAAAAGGTTCGTCCTCAAGATAAATCCAATTCACAGGACAGGATGTTGATCTATAGAGAGGTCAAGAACTGCCAGAGCTTTCTTGACTATCTTTTCTTCTAAGAATTCTGGGGATCAGATTCAGATTTTCAAACACAGGCAGTGGATTTGAATCAGGATTAGCCCTGGTGTAATGAGTCCTTTCTGAAGCTAGGTTTCTAGGTGATATTTTTTTTTGGTTTTTGTCTAAATGGAATGAAAAATACAACTTCGAAAATTTCTTTAAGAAGTTTTAGATATTGGATTTAAATTCTCTTAAAGATTTAATTGACTATAGGAACTGATCTCAACATAACTTTCAAGGTCCATAAGTTTATCATCTGAAATTAAAGGACTTGGTAATCCTTTATTCTGTAAAATACTTAATCTCTTTGTAAAAGCATAGATCTATTCTTGCATATCAGAGCATCGTCTTTCTAAGTTCTACAACAGAGTTCTTCTGGTAAAAAATCTTTTTATATCCAAAATTGTTCCTGTTCTATCTTGGATACCAAGCTCTTAAAGTTGGTGTCTATCTTTGGTGTTTAAAAATTGTATGAGTTGATTGGCTTCCTCAGGCATATTTCCTAATTCCTCTCTTGCCTTTTGAACTTCCTCCAGAGCCAATTTAACTAATTCATTCTGCTCATACATTATTTGAATTGATGACCAGACATCATATACTGATTGAATGATGTTGGTCCAAAGAATTTATTTTATTTCTTTCAAAGGCTTCTCCAATGCTTTAACCAATTTTTCTAATCTGTTGACCTCTCTTGTTTTCTCTGCTACACTCATTTTTGAGAGATCATATTTTTGTTCTAAAGTGGTGAATTGTACCTTTGTTCTTTGGAGCTCTGTCACTTGGAGTTTCAATTCCTCCATTGACTTTATTAATTCTTCGGTACTTAAATTGGAAGTATTGCCCTGTAATAATTTTGTTGGCTGACCTGCTGTGGTTGTACCTGTAGTTACTTTTGTTGTAGATGTTGGAATGTTTTCCTTCTTATATTTTAATGCCTTCTCAAGCTCTTTTTCAATTTCATTAAGTTGCTCATTCAATTTCAATAGCAAATCCATCAATTCTTCTTCAGAGTTTTGCTTTAAGATTTCTGCACTCTGTGGATGCCTTGAGAATGGTAACTTCAGTTGTTTTCTCAAAGCTGCAATATCATCATCTTTATTCTTTTTCAAAGCTTCTATACCCTTGACATCTTTGGGATTATGACCCAACCCAATTATTGTTTCCTCCAAAGTATTTATTCGGTTGTCCTTTGCCTGAGAAGAGGCTTTTTCAAGCTGCAATTGTGCATTAGTATTATTCAAGGACTCTTGTAATATTCGAGACATCATTGATTTATCAGTCAGAGTAGAATAAATCATTTCACCTATTTTTTTTATGCAGCTGAATCTGATCCAAAGGATGAAAATCCTTTGCTATGACTTCAAAATTAGTTCTAATATAATCGGCAGTTGTTTGAGGCTGCTGCACTTTGGGTTTGAAGTAACTCATTATCATTTTTCCCTATTGGATGTCATAGGATGACATCAATCTTTGTTGATTCTTAGGAGGCATCTTCAAATATTGATTGTAAACTTGAAGTCTTAGTGGATCATTTCTGGCTTTTATACTTATAAATGTTTTCTTAATATCCCCGGCATCCTTAACTGGTGGTTTGAAGGAAGATATTTCTACACTTTGATGTCTTTGTAGTTCCTTTCTTTGTGAATTAGTGGATGTCCCACTAACTGTGCATGTTTGCTGACTATCTTCTCTCCTCTGGTTATCAGGGATTTCTTGAACACATTCTACATCTGGAAGAGGATTTAATTTTTGTCTTTTAACATCAGGTTGTTCTGAAGATCCAATGACAGGGGTAGCAGCTTCAGCATCTCTCTTCTTACCTTTTTCTACATTGAGAGGAGTTTATAAAATTGAAATTTCAGCCACATTGGTCTGAGTAGGAGAAATCTGTATTTGAACCTGTTCTTTAGAAGTCTTAGGATATTCTATCATTGTGAATTTCTCTGTAATTTGTATATCGGCCTCTTTCTCCTTTCCTTTAGATGCTATGGTGGCTAATGCACTGATTTCCTATAAATTTTATTGAGAAGTCCAAACAGAAGAAGGACCAATCTCTAGTCTT
Organism: Pinus albicaulis; assembly: GCA_034641835.2. Lineage (NCBI taxonomy): Eukaryota > Viridiplantae > Streptophyta > Pinopsida > Pinales > Pinaceae > Pinus > Pinus albicaulis. The sequence goes on along the minus strand of CM076574.1, from coordinate 205,234,276 downwards.
TTCACCTGTCCCAAAGAGTCTAGGTCAAGTATTTTTTCAAGGTCTTTCATAACATTTTCAACACTGACTTGTTCACTATCTTGTTCTATCAATGTCCCTTCCATCCATTCATCCATATTGGCATATTGTTCAATTTTTGGGATTCTTTGATGAATGTATGGTGATAATTTATTTCTCATCCTTTTATCGCAAATAAAGTTGTTTGGGTCATAAGGTACCCAGTAGAAATTTTTTTGTAATTTGAGATTCCAACATCCCTAGAGTTACAGACAAAAGGACCTAATTGACTCTTAATTCTGAGTTGAGCCTTTTTCTTTGCATTGCAAAAATGGACTATGTCAGAATTTATCATCTGTCTGAAATACTCTAAGGTAAAGAGCCTCATTGGGACATATTTTGGTAACTTGAAGGGGCATAACTCACACCCATATATTCTGATTTCTGTGTGATTCTGGTATAGGTACCAGTCACCTATCCTGTATTTCTTTGAGAGTTGGAGAATTTTTTTGATGTCACTATTAACCCTAGGAGGAGAAAATCCTGTCAACAAGGTGGTTGCAGGGTGTATAAATAGGTCAATAAACTTATTATAAGAATAAGGAGAATCATGGGAATTATGAGTGATTGCAGACCAAAATATGACAGACCTAGGATTTCCTTTGGCATCAAGTTTCTTAACCTGGAAAGGGAAACTTTCTGATTGGTAGTAAAGCATGAGATGGTATATAACAGAGGAATACTTGAACACTTTTTCATTCTCTAATCTCATGAACTGATCATGGATTTTATCAGCAATGTAGGAAGAAAAATCATACTTGACAGCAGGGGGTTGTCCATGGGTAAAAATTGACAACAATACTAGGGCTAATTGATCAACATATTCACTAGTATTGAAACCCATTATAGAGGATATCATATTCAAAATAAGCCTTCCCACATCAGTGAAAAAGGTATAACCATAAGGGGGAGGGCCTTTGGGCTGATGTTCTGGAAACATGAAGTTTTGGAAAAGGCGATTTAACTCTTCTTGGGATAAATTAACCGATTTCTCAAGTAAGTCTCCCATGGAAAGGGGAGTCAGGGCTTGACCAGGTTGAAACTGTAGAATTTCATTAATAGACTGAGTAGTTATTGGGAAAAGGACGGTTTGACTCGGAGACAAGACTGCTTGTTGATTGGGATCATAATTTGCATGGCAGAAATGGATTATTTTAGGAAAAATGTGGACTGAGGGGAGAAGATACATGGGAATATTGGATTCCCATAATCCAAAAATGTCAGAGCCATTTAAGTAGTTATCTCTATAGCGGCAAAAAATTCGAAGAGGATTTTCATTGAGGACAAGGTCTTTAATTTGGAAATCCCTATCTGCTAAAGGCAGATAGTCTAAGTCTCTGTGAGGGGCATTCAGAGGTGCGACATTCAAAGCCATGGGAATTTCTATTTCTGGTTCTTGTGGATTCAGAAATGAATTCAGGTTTTGATGAAAAAACGAGCACAATCACAGGTTTGGGAATATGACTGCAGTTCTGGGAATAAAAAAGACCAAATTGAACTCTGTTTCAGTCTTTCGTGCGGAACCTAAAACAAAAACCTGTATTTTGCAGAGTTCAATGGGAATTTGGGTAAATACCTGTTTTCTAGGAATGAACAGTAGCTAAAACAGGTGTTAGCTATGGCGGAATACTTGACTACAATTTTCCTCAGCAAGGTATCGGTTGGCAAACTTAGATAGTTGATTTTGGAATTCGTTGCATGGGACACTGGTCACTGCACGAGATAGTGAAAATGACACGGGTTTATTTGTTTTATTCGAAAAGCCAAAGGTTTGAGGGTTTTTTATTTTTTCAATAGATGACGTCAGCAAGTACGGTTGGTATGTCATGGAAGGCAAGCAGTAAGCGGTTTTCATCGCACAGCTTTTGGGGCTGGGCGGTTTTAGACGGAGGGCGAGCGATTCAATACGATGCACGACGCGTGGCATGGCACTGTTCAGAAAATCGCTTGGCCATCGCGCGTTATCGTTCGAACGTGGATGGGCAGCGATATAAACGTATACCGTAGATCTCATATTGGCCAATCGAATGGTATTTGGGAAAGGGAGATGACAGGGAATTAATAGAGCGGGCCCAATGTAATTTATTATGAAATAATCACATCGGGAGGAATTCTATTGGTGGATTAGGTTATTAATTAACCATGAGGGTTAATTAATCCCTTTTATACGGTGGAGTGTCGGGTTTGTTTATTAACTAGAAATTTCAACCAATTAATCATTTTTATAATTATATGGTTATTTTTCAATCAATGGGCGAAATATTAAATTAATTTGGGAATTTTATTAAAATAATACGGGAAAAAGGAAAATTGTCAAAGGGATTTAAATAATAAATTGGAAATTAATATGGAAAATGAATATAAGTGCTAAGTGTAAAACATCAAGGTAATGTATTTAACTTATGCTTGGATGAGACGGTTTTTTATGAAATATTGCATAACTTTCCTAAGTAAAATAGGATTTTACTTAGGAAAAGATTTTTTAGAAGTGAGTGAATGTCGTGATGAATGATTTTAAGTACTTTAGAATTTTCCAATTATTGGGCCGAGGGTCCGGTCTCTCCAAAAGTCAAGGAAATGCCTTGAGTCCCTTTAATTTTCAAATGCCTTAGTACTTAGGGGAAATTAGTGAAATTTTTAGGGTAAAATGAGAAGGGAAGCTAATAATTTGACTTTTCTTTGCTTGAAATTCTTTCAGTGTAGTGTCTACCTTTGTACTTGTGATGAAAGAAAAGATTTAACACATCTAGAGTCATTGTCCATCACATGTAATTCTGCAACAACATCTACCTACCCTACCTACTTTACCCTACCATTTTTCTTCTTTATTAGGGTTCACTTAGACTGGCAAACCCTTATCACACTTTCTTTTCTTTTACATATGGAAATGTATCTAATTCTAACCTTATTACATCCAAGGGCTCAGATTAAACTGTTGAGCTTATTTTATTTACTCTACCTATCTACTTATCTGCCAAGTTTAAACATTTTGGTCAGATTTTATTCTCTATCTCTATAACATGAAATTGAAAGATGATCTAGCCAAGCTTAAACTGTTTGACTATTCATAAATTGTGGCATAAGATACAAGTTGCACACAATTTGTTTATTTACATAAGAAAAAAAATTAGTGGCATTTAGACTTGCACACTTTCCTTGGACTTTATTTTGGTGGGGTTCATTTTCTATTACTTTTTTGGCCATTTTTATTCTTTTCACCCTTTGATTTTACTTTTAGGGTATACCCTCTTTACATTTTTTGAAATTTTTTGACAATATGGAAAACCTTTGTAACAAGAAAAGGTATGAACATATTACATATTTGATCAAGTCAATCATGATATATGACACCTATTGGTATAGGAGTCAAACACTAGCTCCACTTGGGGGTGGCTTTTCCTGGTAAAAATTCAAGAACAGCAGGTCAGTTGCCCTCATAATGATTTTGACTGAACCATGGAATCTTCTTTTGCTTGTTTCTTTATTGTATGTATGACAATAATACTTCTGAAGCTTAGAGCCTTCTCCTCGGGCTTCAACTCTAGTAGGTTACTATCCACTCAAAAATGATACATTACAAAGGATATAGTATGTACATTTTAAAAAATCAGAATATCCTAATAAATAGGATCAAAGCAATGTTTCAACATTTGACCATTAACTGACCCTTCTTTAGTTTCTATACCATCCATGTTTTTATGAAAATATATATTATTTCCTTGTAAAGCATGAATAATATAAGGTCCTTTCCATAGGAAGTCAAACTTCCCATGTTTTCCCTTATCCTCTCTTCTGGAATCCCATCTTAAAACTTTGTTTCCCAGTTGAAAATATTCTACCTTAGTCCTTTTATTAAATATCTTCTTTATTTTCTCCTGCAATACTTGGGATCTTTGATAAACTTCATCTCTGGTCTTCTACAAATTGATAGTCTGATTTATTCTCCTTTGAATATCATTATGTTCAACCTGAGCTTCTTGAAGTAATTTCATTACAGGAACTCCTAAAGATGAAGGAAATACAACCTCAATGCCATAAACTAACTCATATGGACTAGTCCCAATATATTTTTTGGTGGTGAGTCTATCTGCCCATAGTGCATTTGTAAGTTTCTTGTGCCAATTTTTCTTGTTTTCCTCCAATAATTTCTTAATAATATTGATGAGACTCTTGTTGGAAGATTTAGCTAGTCCATTACCCTAAGGGTAATAGGCTGTAGAATGGCTTAAGGTGATATGATATTTATTACAGAAACTTATCATCTTCTTAGATTTGAAGGCAGCAGCATTATCAGTTATAATTTTCTCAGGACAGCCAAATCTTGATAATATATTAGTTTCTAAGAATCCTATGATCATAGTGTCATTGGCTTTTCTGGAAGGAATTGCTTCTATCCATTTGGTAAAATAGTCTGTGGCAGTGAGGATCCATTTGTGTTGGCCAAAAGAAGGAGGATGGATTTCTCCAATGAAATCCAGGCCCCATTGTTGGAAAGGTTTTTCAGTAGAAATTTGTTTCAGGGGTAAAGGTAATAGTTTTCTCTTGCCTTCAAAAATTTGACATTTATGGCAAGCAGTGACAAATTTCTTTACATCAAAGAATAAGGTTGGCCAATAAAATCCAGCTCTTAGGATCTTGTCTGCAGTTGATTTCCAATAAATGTGTCCACCACAGTCTCCTACATGGAATTCATTGAGAGCCTTGTTAGCTTCATCTTTTAACAAACAATTCAATAGAATACCATCATGATTTTTCCAAAAGAGAACATTATCTAAAATACAAAACTTTGAAAGTGTCATCTTTAAAAACCTTTTCTTTGTTCTGGATAACCCTGGAGGAGCTTGCAGGTTTAATAATACATAAATTATATCATCATACCAAGGTGAATCTAAGAAGGCCTGGTTGATTTATGGAGTCGCCATCTCCTGTTCGTCATCCAGTTCATTAATATCCAGGGCTTGGAAATTTGTTTCTATCATGAGTTGAGCCAATCCCTGCCCCTTTATAAGCTTTGTAGGTTTTATTTCAATATCATAATCTAATATGGTAGCAATCCATTTACCTCTTTTGCCCTCAATTTCATCTTGAGTTAATATGCCTTTGAAAACAGCATTTGGTACATAGGATATCACATGGGAATACAATATATAGATTCTAAAATCTTTAATGGCTTTTGCAAGTGCAAAATCTTGTTTTTCCATGATATTGTATTTTAATGATGCATACCTTAGTTCTTTACTAAAAAGGCTATAGGTTTTTCACATCCTTGATCATCCTTTTGTAATAAAACATCTACTACAATGTGTTCTGATGAAAATGAAAATGTTATGAAGTCTCTATCAAATTGTGGATTGGTAAGAACTGGTGTTCTAGTCAAAGCCATTTTAATTTCTTCAAATGCTTGTTTGGCTTCTACTGTCCATTTAATACTTGAATCCTTTCTTAACATGTTATTAAGTAATCTAATTAATTCAGCTAAGCTAGATATGAATCTTCTCAAAAAATTGATTTTTCCTATGAAAGCTTGAAGTTCTTTAATTTTCCTGGGATGAGGTATCTGTAATATAGCTTCTATTCTAGTAGGATCAATTATAATACCATCTTTGGAAATGATATGGCCCAAAATTTTACCTTCTTCAAGACGAAACAAGGAATTTTTTGGATTCAAAGAGATACCATACTTTCTACATTTTATGAATACTTGTCTGAGATGGTCCAAATGTTGTTGATCTAATTTAGAAAAAACAGTTAAATTATCCAGATATATAACAAGAAAGTCATGAATTTCTTTTGCAAATGCAATGTCCATTGCTCTTTCGAAGGTTTCTCCAGAATTTTTAATTCCAAATGGCATTTTAAAGTACTTGAATGTACCTCATGGTGTTGTAAAAGATGTTTTTTCCTGGTCATCAGGAAGAACTAGAATTTGATTGTATCCTGAAAACCCATCTAGGAGAGAAATTCTAGAAGCACCTACTACCCTTTGTAAGATTTGATCCATTTTGGGCAGAGGGTAATTATCCTTCAAAGTAACCTTATTTACATTTCTTAAATCAACACATAATTTGATCTCTCTAGTTTTATTCCTAGTAGGAACCAAATTAGACACCCACTCTGAAAACCTAATAGGAGCAATTATCCCTTCTTCATACATTCGTTTGATTTCCTTTTCAATTAAAGGTAACAGTACAGGGTTGATTCTTCTGAGTTTTTGTTTAAATGGTTTCTGATCTTCTTTCAGAGGTATTGTGTGCTGAATTATAGAGGTATCATATGATTTCAAATCTTCATAACTCCAGGCAAAGACATCCTAGAATTCTTTCAAAAGTTAACATATTTTAATTTTTGATCAGGAAGCAGATATTTGGATAACTTTATCATTTTAGGATTCTCTTCAGTTCCTAAATTATATTCCTCAATATCTACTTTCAATGGTTCCATTTTGGGTTTCTTTGGAATATCATTAGAGTCGAAGAGATCTTCTAGAGGAGTTAATCCTTTAGATAAATGATTATATTTCAAATTAATAATCTCAGATTCTTCTTCTATAATCTCATCAACCTCCATTTGTTTAAGGTCCTACATTTCTTTTTTGGTGAACTTTTTTGGATGAAGAATTTGAATTGCACTCTCTTCTGAAATGTCTGTTTCTTGTTCATTTATTTGATCAGATTCAATGACTGTATCTTCATCTATGTTACTGTTAGAAAATTCATTTTGTAAAGTCAGAAAATTTTTAATTTGATTGTCATTTGCAAACACTTGCCAATTCTTAAAATTGTCAGGTATAGCTGGTCTGTGTCTAATCTCAGCTGTGAACTAATGATTAGGTTCAAATGGTAGTTTACAAGTGTTGGCAAACATTGCAACACTATGATCATGAATTTTTTTTTTTCTTGGGATATTAGCAAGTTGAGTCTGTAGAAAAGTATTGAGAATCTCTACAACTGTTCATCTATTTTCTCTTAGTTTGGGATCATTTGTCAAAAAGTTTCCTTTAATCTGTTGAATGATTAAATCAGAATCTCCTATAACAAATACTCTAATTTCCCCTAATCTTTTGACAAGTTTAAGCCCTAACAAAATAGCTTCATATTCAGCCATATTATTAGTGCACTTAAAGTTTAATCTGTAAGCATGGCCTTCAGCATGATCATTTTCAAGGTTGTGTATCCAAATTCCAACTCCTGCTCCTAACTTGTTAACTGAACCATCAAATTCTAAATGCCAAAGAATTCCATGCTCATAATTAATATCAAGAGTTTCAGGAACTTTATTAACAGTGAGATCTAGTTTTTTACTTTCTTTTGGTTTCTCTTGGATATCTGATGTTTCATTTTCCTCAGAGATTTCCTGGATTTGAAAATTAGATTTTTGATTTGAAATTTCTTTTGGTTCTGTTGCTAGAACTTCTAATTCAGTGGGAAGATCAAATTTAGCATTATAAAGAATAAATGAGTCCATATCAGAGTGTACTGAGTAGATGGGGAAATTTTCAGGTTTCTCCTGACTACTGACTACATATTTCATTAAAGTTTCTATGTATAGTCTCTTAGGTTGGCTGAACACTGAAATAGTAGCATATGACATGTCTAATTGCAGATATCCTCCAAGTTTTTCACCCCAAGATCTGGACAATAGCATACCATATTTTGGAGGAATATCTGCTACTACTATATCCATCAAAATTGTTTTTGCAGGGTATTGAACCAATGTAACACACAAATATTTAATTAATCCTAAACATCTCACCTGACTTGAATCAAAAGAAAAGAGATCTTTGTAAGGTCTGGTGATGTCTAGGTTTAATATCTCCATTACAGCCTTGGGCATTAGATTGAGAGGTGCCCCAGAATCAAGCATGGCATTATGAAGTATTTTATCATGTATGTTCAAACTCACATAGAATGGAGGAGTTCCTCCACTTCCTGGTTTTCGATTTACTTCGGGGTAAAAAATTAATATGGGTCGGTCATCAAAAACATTTACTGAGTCATCACTTCCAGTAATATTGAGTGATCTATTGATTTGGCTTCGGTAGACATCATGTTTAGCTAATTCAGACAATGGAACAACAATTTTTAATTTGCCTACTTCAGCTTCGAGATTAAAAGGTTTTTCAGTCTGAGTCTTGTATTTCAAACAGCTGGATTCTCTTTATCTTTTATGTTTTCGGTATTTTTCTCCTTCTCAGGAATGGGGTTATGGGCTGAAGTTGTTTCTGAATCAAGTTCTGGAGGTTCCTCTACATTTCCTTTAGAAGGAAGAGTATTGGAAAGTTGTATGTTATTCAGTTGAGTATCAGATACATCTTCAATTATTGGATTAGCAGGATTAGGATCTGATCTAGAAAGAATATGTACATGGGTAGTATTGGTTTTACCTTTAAGGGGTTGTTTTGTAGCTTTCTATTTACTTGTTTCAGGGACATAGATTCTTTTTCTCCTCAAATTATATTGCTTGTGAACTTTGTAAATGGATGTATCATATCCTTCCTTAAAATCAAATGATTCTACTGAATGGGTTTGAAATTGCTCAAGAATGTGATTATATTGATCATCTTGGGTCAAGAAAACTTCTCGTTCATTCTTGCATTCAGTCAAGTTGTTTATTTTAGCATCTTTGGTTGGTTCTTCAGAAGTTGAAGCTTCAAGATAACTTTCCTAGAATGGGGGCCTAATATTTTGGTCAGGACCAGTTTTTCCAGTATTTTGATTTTGGTTCCTTCTGAAATTTGGATTTCTCACAGTATTGATCAGTTGACCATCCCAAGGAGATTTCCTTTCAATTTTTTCTACTCTGTCTCCTAGCCTTTCCATTCCTTTGATAATAGCATCCAGTTTCTTTTCAAAAGCCGTGGGTTCTTCGTTTAAAAGCATTCTCCTTTCAGCTCTGGCTCTAGCTCGTTTCTCTATCAGGTTGGCTTCAACACTAACAATTATACTTTGCATTTATTCTAAAGTTTGGGGAGCTCTTTCCCTAAGCTGATACACCATATCAGAATCAAATCCATCAGGGAATTTGATTAATACACAATCTGGAGGAGGTCTAAGATTTTGGGGAACAACATTATAAGCTTCATTGAACCTGGTGCAGTAATCTTGCATAGCCTCATTTGGTCCTCTCTTGAGTTTTGCAAAGTCTGATAAGATTTGAAGAGGATCTTTCTTCTTTTCCCATCTGTTTAAAAATGTTCTATAAAGGGCTGGTAATTCAATAACACTGTTTGCAGGAAGGGCTCTAAACCAAGTTCTGACTTCTCCAGTAAGACTTTGGACAAATATTCTCATTCTTACATCATCAGCATCTATTTCATAAATTTCAAAATAATCGGTCATCTTTTTAGTATGTTGTTGTGTAGTGTAAGTACCAGAACCATCAAAAGGAGTGATTTTACTTTAGTAGTCTTGGAGCATAGCCGCTGGATTGGCTGGTAACCTTAAGGGAGAATATATGTTTTCCATTGGAAGAGGTAGTTATGGAATAACAGGTGAGGTTGGTCTATGATTGGTGGGTGGAGGAGTAGAAGAGGTAGTTTGAGGTTCAGATGTTTGAAGAAATATTGATGAACTTGGAGAGGCTGAAGTGATCACAGAAATATTTGATATTCCTTCAGAGGTAAGCTCAGATTGTATGGAATTTTTCAAATTTTTATCAAGATGTGTAGTAACAAATTCAAATTGTAAATATTCAAGAAATAATGGGTCTGGAACCAAATTGGACAACTCAGATTCAGAAAAATTTACAAATAAAGAGGTTTCAAACTGCTCATCAAAAGGTTCGTCCTCAAGATAAATCCAATTCACAGGACATGATGCTGATCTATAGAGAGGTTCAGAACTGCCAGACCTTTCTTGACTATCTTGTATCCTAAGAATTCTGGGGATCAGATTCGGATTTTCAAACACAGGCGGTGGATTTGGATCAGGATTAGCCCTGGTGTAATAAGTCCTTTCTGAAGCCAGGTTTCTAGGTGATATTTTTTTTGGTTTTTGTCTAAATGGAATGAAAAATACAACTTCGACAATTTATTTAAGAAGTTTTTGATATTGGATTTAAATTCTCTTAAATATTTAGTTGAATAGAGGAACTGATCAAATGTTTGAAATTGAAGTTCAGTTCATAAACTAGACTGGAGATAGACTGAAGCAACATTTATTTACGTATGCAATTGCAAAGCAAAAGTAGTTCAAAGCCTACCTAGCTAACTTCAGGCTCTATCTGTAGTTTATAAAGTAAGCAATAGTAACAATAAAATTATTCGGATCCCCAGTATGGTCACCACTATGTTATCACTCAGATTTTCCTTGAAGTTGTAGGGAGGAGGAAAGGGGTCCGAGGTAACCACAAACCAACTTTTAGTTACAGAATCTAGCCAATCTACACCTAGAGAGGGCTCTCTCTATAAAATTTAGCTTTGTTTTGAAAGATATTAGGCTAGTGATAAAGTCCAAGGATTTTGATTGAGTTTGGGTGATGAAATTCTATAGTAGAGGGTAATATTTAGTAGTTTAGGCCATTGGGATAATGCATTCAAAGAAGATGGCTTAACTGGATTAAGTTTCTTAACAAAATATGGTTTCACAGGGCAAGGTAATCAAATAGGGAACAATTATAGATCTAAAGTGAATGGAATGAACTCAAAGGGATGAAGGCAATTAATAATCCTTCAACACATTCGAAAGAGGGAACTGCGATGATTATTAATAAAGAGCAATTAAGAATTCCCTACTAAATAATCAAAATGCATAAACTAGAAAAACAGGAGCAATTAAGAATTCACTGTTTAAATCAGTTCAGAAGAAAACATTTAGAATAACAATGATTAAAAACAGATTGCACTTAAGCACTTTCTGATTTATTCATTTTCGTTAACTATTCAGATATGAAACACAAATGGTATAATAAACAAGTATAAAACTTCAAAACATAAGAGATAGATGACTTATTGATTCGTTGTATGATTCAAGAATCTTGAGAAAAGTCTTCTGCATCAATTATTCATCCAGCTATCCATACGAAATTTATCCAACAACACTTTATTCCAAAATAATCAATGTTACAGCAATGTATAAGAATTCACCCCTCAATACTCCAATTCAAAGAGTATTTATGCAAAAAATTACAAAAAATATCTCCTAACAAAATGAGATATAATCTAGGATTACTCATGGATATTTTACAACAAACTAGAGACAGATGGTCTCGTAGATAAGAAAAATGATAATTGATGTTGTGTTGTTTCCTTTTTTTTAGAATGTGCTGGAGGCAAGCCCTATGATTTGGCTTGTTGCTGTCCTCTTTAGTAACTTTGTGCTGGCTGCTCCGTTTTACAGATACTCTTTACCTGTTCTGATACTCTTTGACCTCTGTTTATCTTTTTATCCTTTTTATCATGATTTACTGTAGTAAACAATCAAAACTTCATGTAAGGATAATTTTTAATAATAGTTCCAACATCTCTTCCCACCATTTAGGTTCTGGTATTCTGGTCCTTCGAATCTTTCTCAGAGTTTCATCAGCCTCAGTATATCTGAAAAAAGTAGGCTGAGTTGGGAATAAATGCTTTACCTCATGTTCGAGATAAAACAAATTTTCCAATATCTCATGAAGATTTTTTCCTGTAGGCAATGCTGCTGCTGATGAAATAGTTGAGGAAATAGCCTGATTGTTAGCATACTTGTTCAATATCTCAACATAACTTTCAAGGTCCATAAGTTTATCATCTGAAATTAAAGGACTTGGTAATCCTTTATTCTGTAAAAGACTGAATCTCTTTGTAAAAGCATAGATCTCTTCCTGCATATCAGAGCATCATCTTTCTAATATCTGCAACAGAGTTCTTTTGGTAAAAACTCTTTTTATATCCAAAATTGTTCTTGTTCTATCTTGGATACCAAGCTCTTCAAGTTGGTGTATGTTTTTGGTGTTTAAAAATTGTATGAGTTGATTGGCTTCCTCGAGCATTCTTCCTAATTCCTCTCTTGCCTTTTGAACTTCCTCCCGAGCCAATTTAAGTAATTCATTCTACTCATACATTATTTGAATTGATGACCAGACATCATATACTGACTGAGTGATGTTGTTCCAAAGAATTTATTTTATTTCTTTCAAAGGCTTCTCCGATGTGAGACCCTTCTCCAATGCTTTAACCAATTTTTCTAATCTATTGACCTCTTTTGTTTTCTCTGCTACACTCATTTTTGAGAGATCATATTTTTGTTCTAACGTGGTGAATTGTACCTTTGTTCTTTGGAGCTCTGTCACTTGGAGTTTTAATTCCTCCATTGACTTTATTAATTATTCGGTACTTAAATTTGAAGTATTTCCTTGTAATAATTATATTGGCTGACCTGTTGTGGTTGTACCTGTAGTTACTTCTGCTGTAGATGCTGGAATGTTTGCCTGCTTATCTTTTAATTCCTTCTCAAGCTCTTTTTCAGTTTCATTAAGTTGCTCATTCAATTTCAAGATAAAATCCATCAATTCTTCCTTAAAGTTCTGCTTTATGATTTCTACAGTCTGTGGATGCCTTGAGGATGGTAACTTCAGTTGTTTTCTCGAAGCTGCAATATCATCATCTTTCTTCTTTATCAAAGCTTCTATACCCTTGACATCTTTGGGATTATGACCCAACCCAATTATTATTTCCTCTAAAGTCTTTATTCTGTTGTCTTTTCCCTGAGAATAGGCTTTTCAAGCTGAAATTGTGCATTAGTATTATTCAAGGACTCTTGTAATCTTTGAGACATAATTGATTTATCAGTCAGAGTAGAATAAATCATTTCACCTATTTGTTTATGCAGCTCAATCTAATCCAAAGGATTAATATCCTTTGCTATGACTTCAAAATTAGTTCTAATATAATCGACAGTTGTTTGAGGCTACTGCATTTTCGGTTTCAAGTGACTCATTATCATTTTTCCCTATTGGATGTCATAGGATGACATCAATCTTTGTTGATTCTTAGGAGGAATCTTCAAATATTGATTGTAAACTTGAACTCTTAGTGGATCATTTTTGGCTTTTATACTTATAAATGTTTTCTTAATATCCCCTACATCCTTAACTGGTGGTTTGAAGGAAGATATTTCTACTCTTTGTTGTCTTTGTAGTTCCTTTCTTTGTGAATTAGTGGATGTCCCACTAACTGTGCATGTTTTCTGACTATCTTCTCTCCTTTGGTTATCAGGGATTTCTTGAATAGATTCTACTTCTGGAAGAGGATTTAATTTTTGTCTTTTAACATCAGGCCGTTCTGAAGATCCACTGACAGGGGTAGCAGCTTCAACATCTCTCTTCTTAACTTTTTCTACATTGAGAGGAGTTTGTAAAATTGAAATTTCAGCCACATTGGTCTAAGTAGGAGAAATCTATATTTGACCCTGTTCTTTAGAAGTTTTGGGTTGTTCTATCATTGTGAATTTATCTGTAATTTTTATATTGGCCTCTTTCTCCTTTCCTTTAGATGCTATTGTGGCTAATGCACTAATTTCGTGTAAATTTTGTTGAGAAGTCCCAGCAGAAGAAGGACCAATCTCTGGTCTTTGCACCTGTCCAAAAGAGTCTAGGTAAAGTATTTTTTCAAGGTCTTTCATAACATTTTAAACAATGACCTATTCACTATCTTTTTCTATCAATGTCCCTTCCATCCATTCATCCATATTGGCATATTTTTCAATTTCTGGGATTCTTTGATGAATGTATGGAGATAATTTGTTTTTCATCCTTTTATCGCAAATAAATTTGTTTGGGTCATTAGGTACCCAGTAGAAACTTTTTTGGAATCTGAGATAGTCTTCTAAGATTGTTTCAGCTTCTTTTCCAGCATCCCTAGAGTTATAGACAAAAGGACCTAATTGACTCTTAATTCTGAGTTGAGCCTATTTCTTTGCATTGCAAAAATGGACTATGTCAAAATTTATCATCTGTCTAAAATACTCTAAGGCAAAGAGCCTCATTAGGACATATTTTGGTAACTTGAAGGGGCATAACTCAAACCCATATATTATGATTTCTGTGTGATTCCGGTATAGTTACCAGTCACCTATCCTGTATTGCTTTGAGAGTTGGAGAATTTTCTTGATGTCACTACTAACCCTAGGAGGAGAAACTCCTATCAACAAGGTGGTTGCAGGGTGTATAAATAGGTCAATAAACTCATTATAAGAATAAAGAGAATTAGGGGAATTATGAGTGATTGCAGACCAAAATATTACAGACCTAAGATTTCCTTTGGCATCAAGTTTCTTTACCTGGAAAGGGAAACTTTCTGATTGGTAGTAAAGCATGAGATGGTATATAACAGAGAAATATTTGAACACATTTTCATTCTCTAATCTCATGAAATTATCATGGATTTTATCAGCAATGTAGGAAGCAAAATCATACTTGACAGCAAGGGGTTTTCCAGGGGTAAAAATTGACAACAATACTAGGGTTAATTGATCAACATATTCACTAGTATTGAAACCCATTATAGAGGATATCATATTCAAAATAAGCCTTCCCACATCAGTGAAAAAGGTATAACCATTAGGGGGAGGGCCTTTGGGCTGATGTTCTAGCAACATGAACGTTTGGCAGAGGCAATTTAACTCTTCTTGTGATAAATTGGTCGATTTCTCAGGTAAGTCTCCCATGGAAAGGGGAGTCAGGGCTTGACCAGGTTAAAACTGTAACATTTCGTTAATAGACTGAGAAGTTATTGGGAAAAGGACGGTTTGACTCGGAGACAAGACTGCTCGTTGATTCGCATCATAATTGGCATGGCAGAAATGGATTATTTCAGGAAAAATGTGGACTGAGGGGAGAAGATACATGGGAATATTGGATTCCCATAATCCAAAAAATTTAGAGACGTTTAAGTAGTTATCTCTGCAATGACAAAAAATTCGAAGAGGATTTTCACTAAAGACAAGGTCTTTAATTTGGAAATCCCTATCTGCTAAAGGCAGATAGTCTAAGTCTCTATGAGTGGCATTCAGGGGTGCGACATTCAAAGCCACGGGAATTTCCGTTTCTGGTTCTTGTGGATTCAGAAATGAATTTGGGTTTTGATGAAAAAATGAGCACAATCACAGGTTTGGGAATATGATTGCAGTTCTGGGAATAAAAAACACCAAATTGAACTTTGTTTTAGTCTTGCATGTGGAATTTAAAACAAAAACCTATATTTTTCATAGCTCAATGGGAATTTGGGTAAATACCTGTTTTCTGGGAATGAACAGTAACTAAAACAGGTGTTAGCTATGGCGGATGAATTCTGGAATACTTGACTGCAATTTTCCTCAGCAAGGTAGCGGTTGGCAAACTTTGACAGTTGATTTTGGAATTCGTTGCATGGGACACTGGTCACTGCATGAGATAGTAAATGACGCGGGTTTATTTTTTTTATTCAAAAATTAAAATTTTGGTGGGTTTTTTATTTTTTTAATGGATGACATCAGCAAGTACGGTTGGTATGTCAAGGGAGGCAAGCGGTAAGAGGTTTTCATCGCACAGCTTTAGGGGATGGGCAGTTTTAGGCGGAGGGCAAGCGATTCCATAGGATGCACGACGTGTGGCGCGGAACTATTCAGAAAACCACTTGGCCATCGTGTGTTATCGTTCAAACTTGGATGGGCAGCGATATAGACGTCAACCGTAGATCTCAGATTGGTCGATCGAACGGTCTTCGGGAAAGGGAGATAACAGGGAATTAATAGAGCAGGCCTAATGTAATTTATTATGAAATAATCACATCGGGGGGAATTCTATTGGTGGATTAGGTTATTAATTAACCATGAGGGTTAATTAATCCCTTTTATACGCAAGAGTGTCGGGTTTGTTTATTAACTAGAAATTTCAACCAATTAATCACTTTTAATAATTATATGGTTATTTTTCAACCAATGGGCGGAATATTAAATTAATTTGGGAATTTTATTAAAATAATACAAGAAAAAGGAGAATTTTCAAAGGGATTTAAATAATAAATTAGAAATTAATATGGAAAATGAATAGAAGCGCTAAGTGTAAAACATCAAGGTAATGTATTTAACTTATGCTTGGATGCGACGGTTTTTTATGAAATATTGCATAACTTTCCTAAGTAAAATGGGATTTTACTTAAGAAAAGATTTTTTAGAAGTGAGTGAATGTCATGATGAATGATTTAAATTAATTTAGAATTTT
Organism: Pinus albicaulis; assembly: GCA_034641835.2. Classification (NCBI taxonomy): domain Eukaryota; kingdom Viridiplantae; phylum Streptophyta; class Pinopsida; order Pinales; family Pinaceae; genus Pinus; species Pinus albicaulis. The sequence continues at coordinate 205,218,043 of CM076574.1, read as the reverse complement.
CCAATTATTGAACCGAGGGTCCGGTCCCTCTAAAAGTCAAGGAAATGCCTTGAGTCCCTTTAATTTTCAAATGCCTTAGTACTTGGGGAAATTAGTGAAATTTTTAGGGAAAAATGAGAGGGGAAGTTAATAATTTGACTTTTCTTTGCTTGAAATTATTTCAGTGTAGTGTCTTCCTTTGCACTTGTGATGAAAGAAAATATTTAACACATCTAGAGTCATTGTCCATCACATGTAATTCTGCAACAACATCTACCTACCCTACCTACTTTACACTACCATTTTTCTTCTTTATTAGGGTGCAATTTGACTGACAAACCCTTATCACACTTTATTTTCTTTTACATATGGAAATCTATCTAATTCTAACCTTATTACATCCAAGGGCTCAGATTAAACTGTTAAGCTCCTTTTATTTACTCTACCTATCTACTTATCTGCCAAGTTTAAAGAGTTTGGTCAGATTTTATTCTCTATCTCTATAACATGAAATTGAAAGATGAACTAGCCAAGCTTAAACTGTTTGATTGTTCATAAATTGTGGCATAAGATACACGTTGCACACAATTTGTTTATTTACATAAGAACAAAAAGTAGTGGCATTTAGACTTGCACACTTTCCTTGGCCTTTATTTTGTTGGGGTTCATTTTCTTTTACTTTTTTGGCCATTTTTATTCTTTTCACCCTTTGATTTTTCTTTTAGGGTATACCCTCTTTACATTTTTTGAAATTTTTCGATTTTTTAATTTTTTGACAATATGGAAAACCTTTGTAACAAGAAAAGTTATGAACATATTACATAGCTGATCAAGTCAATCATGATATATGACACCTATTGGTATAGGAGTCTAACAGTTTCTAGAAATCTAGGATCATAATTTAGTCATCTTTTGATATCAGAAAAAATTACTGATGGCTAACAGAGCAAGTCATAAATTCTTTTGCGCGCATAATTCTTCATGAAGAGCACCTTTGTGCTCCTTTTGGCCTGAAATACATGCAATCCTGGGAGTGGTGAAATTCACTTTTTGGGACCACAAAAATCACACTCCAGGACAGTGATTCCTCACTTGAAGCCACCTAAGGACAACCACCAAAGCCTCCTTAGACATCAAGGGAGTACACAATGGAATATTTGTGGTACACAAAGGAATCATCCCCCTCTCTTGGGTCACCATCCGCAATGTACCAAGAGAGGGAAGGAGGATTTGAATTCTCCTATATAAGGCCACCATGAGATGAAGAACTTGAGAACACATTGTTATGCTGGAGATAATTTCCCAATCAATACCAGCAGAGTGTGATTCCGAGCTAAAGATAGATGGGACTCAATTGTTGGCCATCCAACAAGTTTAGTCCACCATAGTAAAGAGAGGGAGAATTTGCACGGAGGAAAGAAGTAAAAAAATCCTTGCATCAGGACTTAGAACCCATGTTCTAATGGCCCTTTGGCAAGAGGGTTAAACTTTCATCCTAATTTCCTACTAGCACTCAATAAGAGGGGTCGAAGAGCCACCATTTGGATTATTATAGTTGTCTTACTCTATTCAGAGCTTTTCTTTATTTGTTTTAGTTTTAGTTTAGTTTTAGTCTATATATGCATGCTATTTCTCTATCTATTATGTTTATGATTCTAGCTTGTTCCACTAACTTTCTTCACTCCACTTTTTTTTTCTGCATGTGACCAATAACTTAAGTGGGTAAACCACACCCCTTAAGTTAGTGTGATTTCATACATGCATGTACCAAACACACTAACAGACTAATGATGGAGATGGTTCATTTTCTTGTTCTACCTGCCTCTTGAGACCTATTTTTCTTGGCTTCCTTGGTTTTATTTTCACTTCCTTATCCTCAAAATCTTCAACATCAATCACAGATTTACCTTTTCCTTCCACTTTTTCCAAATCTGCCTTGGGTTTACTAAGGAAGAGTTGTTTTACTTGGAGCTTCCTGTTCTCCTACTGAAGAAAAGTAACCATGAATTTTGTTTCTGATAGTTGTTCCTTTAGATCCCTAATCTCAGATTATTTCTCTTTTATAATATGCTTAAGTGACTTGTCCTCCTCATGCAGCTCTAGGTTTTCCATGTCCATGTCAAAATGTACCTATTATTTCTCTTGCAATGGTGCCTCATGCTGATGTGGTGATGTCTCTTTTTCCACTGATGTAGGTTGAGCCCTTACCACACTTCCAGGAGCAAGAATCAACCTCTATCCTTTGGTATATGTTTTTGTCACCTCCGCCCTAGGTGTTATTGTTGCAGGTTTGCTTGTAGAACCTACTTCTTGTTGTCTTGGTGAAGTAAAAGGTGTAGACTGACTTCTTGATTGAATTTGAGTAAGAAAATTGAAGCTAAATGCATGAATCCCTCCCAAGAAAAGTTGACCTACGTAAGCTTATGGAAAAATAAAATCATGAAGCGATGATGGAACAATCTTGCATGATGATATTTCCCTTTGCTATGTACTTTTTCTACCATTTTGACCAAGCTTATGTAGAGGTAGTGAGGTAGGTTAAGAGATTTCACACTTATGAAATGAAACAATAATCTGACATGGTACTAATATATCCTTGAAAATATACCCTCACATGAGAAATATTTCATGATCATCTTCATGAGAGGGGCATACTTATCAAGCAAGTGTCTGAAAGGAAAAATATTATTTGGAGCAGCTTTGTATGGAGGCTTTAAAAACATCTTGTAATTTTCAATATCCAGGTCTCTCCTTTTGAACCATAGTTCTCCATGGTTTGAGATCCCAGTAGCTATAGAAATGGCTACTAAAATAGTAAAAAAAAATCCTTCATTGGTTACCTTATCCCTCCTTAGACTGGTAGGAAGGGTGCTTGTTATTTTATCATTAAAACCTAGTTCTTCAATCTTCTGGCAGAAAGCAAGGCAACCTACATCTTGGATTGAATCCTTCAGAAATGGTGAAGCCATGGTATCATGTACTCTGGTTGGTCCATATATTATTATTTTACCTCCCATATGAGTCCTATGGTTAGTGGTCTCTCAATCCAAGTGAAACCCTAGCTCACTATGAAGGGAAATTAGGGTTTTAGTTTAGGAAAACATGGGAATTTTGGGAATTTTTAGGAATGGACGGATATGAAGGGGTTTTAAGGTGTCTAAATTATTGGTAAATGTTATGGTGGTAGGGATAGATGTTAGGAAGTGTAAGGAACTAGAATTTTGGAAATGAGGAAGGGTAAGGGGGGAAAAAGTGAAAAACACAGTCCTAGCCTAGGAAAGTGCAGTGTAGGCTAGGGTTTATAGGGAAATGATGGAAATGAGGGAAAGGGATGAGGGGAAGTCTCAAGTAATCTATATGGAAAGTGATAGAGGGTGCTTGAGCATTAATTTTAGGGCTTTTAACAACAAATGAATCAAAAACACTATGAGATGAAAGCGCAACAAACCCTACGAGAGGGTGATTTTCTGAGCTTTTAAGAGTGAACTGAAGCAAAAGAAAAGTAAATGAGGGAAAAATTAATCCCACTTACTTGTTTTTGATGGGATGGAACCTATGGTTAATGAATAAACCCATGGAGAAGGAATATTTTCTTCCCTTGAGAAAAACACGACACTTTGGAGAAAAACGCAACATAGCTGAGAAAAGCACAATGAGGTAGGATATTTGGCACTTTTGGAAAGAATTTATTTTTTTAGAGGGTGAAAATGATTTTTTATGATAGGGTGATGTCTCATGAGGGTGGATTTCGTAAATTATTTTCTTTTCTAGTCTTTAAATAGGCTGGAGGTCATTTTTCTCTTGCCTAGTGATGTGGCCCCACCTTGTCTTTTCACAAAATGAAATGACTTGCTAGTGAACTGTAGCTTCAAACTTTATTATACATAATCACATTTTAATAAAGGTCAAAAAGAATTTTAGAGATCATTATAGAGAAATTTTCCCTATTACTACTCCCTTTAATGATTACCTAGATGATGGCATGACCTATTTACATGACATTTGATAATATGACCCAATGCTAGACACTATATGGAATGATAACCAGAATGATGACCAAGATGACCAAGACACTTCCAAGGAATAATGACCTGACCATGATCATTTTTATTGAACATGAGAATCGAGGGAGTAGTAATGACCTATATATACTAACCAATGATGAAATTTTTATTTGGAAACCTATTTGAAACTATAAAAATTAGACCTAGGACCCTATCAACCATATGAAAGAGCATAATTTGATCACTGATGACTGACAAGACTGATAGACACTAATTTTTGCTCTATATGGGGATGGAATCTCCTTTAGGAGGTGTCAAGAACACCATAGACCAGGTAGCCTCATCCATTGGGAATGGAGTAAAAAAAAATCAAGACTTGAAACTAAAATGACTTAACAAAATGAAATGACTACTAACTGAACTTATTTATGGAAGAATACCATCGAGAATTGAGGGCTTAAAATCATGATTATAACCACCCAACTTCTGAAGATGTAGATAAAATCATTTGAAATGATCCCTCTAGTGTAACCAATCCAGCAAATGGCTACTTACTATAATCATGCCCACACTTTCCTTGAGAAGGCAGAACAAAAAAAAGCTAGGCAACTCCATGTATTCGCTAAAAATATGCTTCTGAACCATAAATACAAGAAAATAAATATTCCATGCTAACTATAGAAAAATAATAAAAGGGTCCTCAATAATTTTAACTATTACCTTGTCTTGAGATCCAGTAGAAGCACAAACACACCTTTCATTTTGATATGAAAGAAAACTTATTTGTTGATCCTTAGGAAGACATTAGAAAGTATGACTTTCTGCTAGCTAAGTGTTGACTGTAAATTCCTCAAGTTTGATCAACACTAATTCTATCTCTAGAGGAAAATCATCATCTACAAGAGGATCTAAATCAAAATTTTCTTTATTGCAACTCTCCTCTTCATAATGTGCTTGTAATTTTTTATGTTTATTCTCTGCCATAATGTCTAGAGATCCTTATTCATTCATTTCATGAGAACCCTCATCTTGGTCCTCACAAACAAGATCTTGAAATAAACACCTAGGGAAATAGTAATTTGAAAAAACAAGTGAATGGCCCTCTTCATACCTTTGTTGGTAATTTGGAAACTGTTGAATTATAAGGGTCAGTTCTTGGGGCTGAGTATCCTTTTTATAAGTTGGCCTCTTCGGACTTGAAGTGATATGCATGTTTCTGTTTCTCAAACTATGTTGCCTCTGCACTGAGGTGAGCGCTTTCTGGTAACCTCTCTGATAATCTCCAGTATTTGTTGCTAAAATTTCATTAATATAAAGAGAGAAAACATTCTTTTCATTATTTTTGAACTCAAAATATGGAATATGATTATCATTATTGAAATCCTGCTCAATTTCATTTACAGTCAAAGGATAAACATCTATTGGCTGGGAATTTTCATAACTGATTTTTGAACTTTCATCTTGATGCAGAGAAAACTTAAAGAAAGCCTCTTCAATCTCATCAATCATTAAATCCTCATCATCAATATCAATCCCTATGAACTAAAATAGGTGCTCAAACTTTCCACATAAATTCTCTATCATCAATAAGGAAGGATAATGCTGCTTATAATTGTCACAAAATTCTATATGAAAATATTTAAGTGAATATAGAATGGCAGTAGAAAATCCCTCATAGCATGACCTAACATCATCCTCTAAGGTTTCCATGAACATATTCATCAAAAAATCCTCAGGAAACTACAAACCTAGCCTATGTATACGTATATGAAATTTAATCAAATGTATAGCAACATTTTCATCTTTTTCATTTCTGAACCTAGGGAGATCTGTTTGCTAATCTATGTGAGGTATTCAATTTAGAAAACCAGGAATATGAGCGCAATTCATAGGAGCATACCTTCTAGCAGTTGAATCCACATTGAGACAATAGAATTGTGATTCTTCTGCTACTGATTTCATAGGCTAGTAGAACTACCAATGAAACCCTGATTTTTGGATCCTATTTCTAGTGGAGTATTTAGATCAAGTTGAAGTTGATTGGAGTCGCTAGGTGAATTTTTTAGCCTTAATATGTATCTGACCATTTTCCACCATCAGAAATCATATCTAATATTTTTCATTCTCACCTAGGGAAAATATGATCTTTCATGCCCCGACAACGATGCCAAAAATGTTATCCTCCACAGTTTCCCATGGCTGAGAATGGAAACCAACGTAGGTAACCTCAAACCAGTTAGGATTTGGTATATATCCCTACCAAATCAGAGAGGGATCTCTATGTGATCTTATATTCAAAGCATGACTAAAGAGGGTAAAATGATATTAGGCTAGGTCTGAGCTCTAGGGTTTTGAAATATAGGTTTTAGCTAGATCAGGAGGAGAGGTCAAGGAAACTAGGTTAGATCTAAAATATTTCAGTTGTAGGGATACATAGGGGCATGGAAGGTAGGTTTAGTGACACTTTGAGGTTGTCAATTTTAGTGTAGGGTGGAAAAGAAAAGGTTAAAAATGAGCATGAAAATCATGAGTTCATTTATCAGAATATTAATAACAAAAACATGAAATTCCTACTAAAACAAAGCATACACTTTGAGAATTTTGTTTAACATCTTATAGAAAGATCACTGAAAGCATAGATATGGAAATAAGATTAAATAATCATTATTAAAATTTAACTATAGAAGAAAAAAATTCCACAAAATCATACCATATGAATCCCTATATAATAGCTGCAACTGCCCTTGTATTTCTACAAAAGTAAACTATACAAAAAGCTCCAAGCCTTCTACTCTCTAATGTCCAACCTTGAATATGACTGAAAAATAGATACATGTAGACCATATCCATCTTTCCCTCTCTTAGGTGTCAAATCCCTCTTAATAGGAATAATTCACACAAATTTATCTAACCAAACCTAAGGCTAGGGAGGTTAAAAAAAACTCTCCTTTTAGCATTTGACTGACCTTTCTATCATTAATTACCTTCATAATTACATCAAAATTATATTAACAAGATATTTTTACATTCATCTACATCATGTCAACTTGAAAAAAGAGAAATTACATCATTGGAGACTGATCTTGACTGATAAAATTAGAAAATGTGACCTCTAGGGAAAAGCACAGCACATTCGGAGAAAAGTGCAACGTCATCAAGGAAACATGCAGTGCCAACTTGTAGTGAAATTTTAACTCACTTCCTATGATCCAAAAGCTTATCTGAAGATAGAATTTGAAATATTAGGATGTCTAGTTGTCCATAGAGTCCTTAAGAAAGAAAAATTGCCTCTCCAAGGCTAATAGAAATAGATTTTCCCAAGGTCGATCCAAAATCGTAGCGCTAGGGTGAAAAAGATGGCAGAAAGTGGTTTTTTAGTCTGTTTTTTGAATTTTTATTCCACCCATAAAGTTGAAATTGCAAAAAAATAGATAGATGACATGTGTACATCACAAGCTATCCATGGATGTAGATATTTTGTGATTTGGAGCTCTAAGGGAAAAGCGCAGTGCCAAAGCGTTGCAGCGCTACGCTTTTGGCGGTGATGAAATTCCTTTTTTAACCAAAAATCACAGAATTTCAAAAAATTTCAAAAATTTGCTTAAAAATTGTTCATACTTACCCCTTGAAGTTTGAAAATGATTTTTTAGGAAATGATAGAGGCCTCAACCAAGAAATCAAGTTTATCCTTTTTCGTTTGCCTAATTAGGGTTTTCCTCAATTTCTTCTTCAAGCTCTTGATCTTGTTTTGAGAAATCATGTTTATGGTGCAATAGTGCATGGCCATGTGCCTTTGGATTTTTTTCTTTCATTTTGGCCTTTTCAAGAAGCTTCTCTAAGTGACAATTCACCTTTTCAAGAAAAAATTTCTTATATTACTCAGTTTCTGCTGCAATCAAATCATTAAAATTCTCTTGACCTAATGAGGGAGATGGTTTAGTTTCTTGTTCTTCATGCCTCTTGATACCTCTTTTTATTGGTCTCTTTATTTTCACTTGATTATCTTCAAACTCATCAACCTCAATCACTTATTTACCTTTGCCATCCCCTTTCTCCAAATCTTCCTTGGGTTTTCTAAGCAAGAGTTGTTTTACTTGGAGCTACATGTTCTCTTGCTAAAGAAATGTAATCATGAATTTTTCCTTTGATATTTGGTTGTTTAGATCCCTGATTTCATCTTCTTTCTCTTTTATAATTTTTCAGGTGACTCATCCTCCTCATGCATCTCTAGGTCTACCATGTTAGTGTCAAATGTACCTGTTCTTCCTCTTGCAATGGGGCCTCATGCTGATGTGTTGATATCTATTTTTCCACTGATGTAGGCTGAGCCCTTTCCACACTTCCAGGAGAAAAAATCAACCTCTATCCTCTGGTATATGTTTTAGTCACCTCAACCCTAGGTGTTCTTGTTGCAGGTTTTCTTGTAGAACCTACTTCTTGTTGTCTTGGTGAAGTTAAAGGTGTAGACTAACTGCTTGATTGAATTGGAGTACGAAAAAGTGAAGTTGGATTCATGAATCTCTCCCAAGACAAGTTGTCCTGTCTAAGCTGATGGAAAACAATGATTTTCACCAAGCAATAATGGAACAATCTTGCATGATGATCTCTCCCATTTCTATGTACTTTTTCTGCCATTTTCTCCAATTTTCTGTAGAGGTAGTGAGGTAGGTTAAGAGCTTTAACAACTCTGAAATGCATTATTAATATAACATGGTACTAATATATCATTGAAAACCTACCGTCACATTTGAAATATTTCATGATAAGCTTCATGAGAGGGGCATACTTATCAAGCAAGTGTCTGAAAGCAAAAATATTCTTTGGAGCATCTTTATACGGAGGCTTCAAAAACATCTCGTAATTTTCAATATTAATGTCTCTCCCTTTGAACCAAAGCTACCACAGTTGGGGATCCAAGTGGATATAATAATGGCCTTTCCTTAAATATTAAAAACAACCCTTGAATGGTTACCTTTGTAATATCCCAAATCTGGAACAGCTAGCAAGGCATGACTGGAAAATGCATTTTCCAGTAATGGCTGCTACAGGAATTGAAACCAAGACCTGGATCCCTTAGAAAAATGTGTCTAAGTGCTAAATCCAAGAGGAGGCTCCAAACAAATTTTTCTAAGTGGGTTAAATAGATCTCCCACACTTAGATGTCCTCAAAAAGTGCCCGATGAGGGACTGCAACAATTCTTGAGCAAGAGATGAAATAACAACGTTATTTTAGTAAGATGAGGCACATGAAGAAATAGATAGGAAACACATTTATATTATAGCAGCAATGGTGTACAAATCCTTGAGGAAGAAGTCACTCAAGCGAAGAAATACAACCTCAATGGAAGATATACATGATACATGGAAAACACTGCTACATGAAAGAAGCCATGGCTATAGCAGCGCAGTTTATAAGAGACAGTACATCAAAATACATAATAATATAATTATATAACAATAATAGCTCAAGAAATGAGGGGGAGAAATTTTTCAACCCCTGAAAATAACAATACAACAATCCTTAATAGGATTGGCTACAATATAGGTACAAATTGCAAATTTGCAGAAATGCTGGAGTTGATGGGTAACAGCTACAACTTTGAAAATAACTGGATATGGCTGAAGATGATGTGAAATATGAAATAAAAATCCTCCAATAGATCTCTCAGGTGATAGTATTATCCTAACACTGAAGATCTTGCCTTCCAAAATGGTGGTGCAAACCCCCACTGCAGATACTCACTAGAATAACGTAGCCTAGAGAAGTGACTACGCTGTCTATAATTGGATATGCTTGGCCTGATGCCAAGATATGAAAATAAGCTCTAAAATTCCCTTCACTAACCTCCTAGAGGAATAGGGGCTCCCTCCTCTGAAAGATGAGCCAAGGAAATGGTGTTTTGGAACCCTCCACTGCAAAAACCAGCAAGACTATGTTATACTTCAGCAAAAATAACGTAGTGACTGAAAGGAGTGGCTTTGGCCTTGAGCCAATATGTGGAGAAATGAATTTAAATCCTTCAAGAGGACTCTCAAGAAGGAGAGTAAATCATAAACAGGAATCCCTCATGCTAAGCAGCACTGAAACTCAGTTGAACAGCCGGAGAATGCAAATAGTCTTCAGACCAAAATCAATATGCTCAAAGATGTCTCACTATGGCTGCCTCTTCCTCCTTTTATGCAAGTGAATGCCTCTTTGCCCTGGACCCCACACATTAGGTTTTATTCCACAAATAATATCCATCCCTCTCAAACTGCGTTGTCTTCTCATGCAAGCTACACCTCTTAGGCAGCATTGTTGACTTGGTCAAACTTGACCTTGTCCTCATGCATTTTCCCCTTTTCATACTGGAAGGTGCAAAATTAAGCTACTCCATTGATCCATTTCACACTTTGAGGGATTTTATTCCTACTCATGGGACTTTTACCCATTTTATTCATCTTGTAGATGACATAAGCAAAAATTAATATTCCAATTCGCTGATTGCAAAATTTGGAATATTACAGTCCTCCACTCTCAAAGATTTCTTGTCCTCAAGCAAGTGAAAGGACAGATTGATTTCTTTCCTCCTCTCCCTGTAGCATCCCTGTATGATGATCTCCTCCAAGGAAAGTGATGCTATCTCATAAATCAAGTCTCCACATTGCTCCTCCTCAGCATGCAAGTTAGCTATCAAGCCATCATCATGTAAAGGTAAGATACTCAAGAGGATAAAAAAGTGATGTCTAGAGGTCCTATTGAGGAATGGTATCTGAAATATGATGGGAATTATCTATCCCATATGGATCCCCATCCTCAAGCTATGAGCCATGCAAAATGAGTCACCTTCCAACTAGGAAACTCCTGGAAACTATCCTCCACCTTTGGCTCCGGCAAAGTAGGTGGGCCAAAATTCTGCAGATGGTAGACAATGTAGCCTACCCCATGCTATCCATATCTCCACTTAAGGTAAGTTTAGAGTGTCTGATGATCTTGGGCTGCAATAATATTTCCCTCAAGTGGCAATATGAGGACTAGATCTCCAAATATCTCTCCCCCATCGCTGCAAACCAAGCTGGCCCAAATATCCCGATATATGATGAGTTGGAAGTCATCAACATATGGCATCTCCTCCATCATATGGATCACCTCATAAAGTGGCAAATGTGTTGTTAAGGTAACCACATCATCTCCCATGTTCCCCTTATAACATGTAGTGCAAAAAGTGTGAGAAATTTCTCCCTCAAAGGACACATCCACACAATGTGTCTCTCTCCCAAGCATGCTCCTCATAAAGATAGAAACAGTAGAGCCATAGGGAGAGAAAATGAGAATCATACTTGCTACCATATTTAAAAAATGAGAAGGAATATGGTCCCTCAAGTGCAACCAGTGCAGCTTGACCCTCAACTACAATAGATACTGATAAAATAAGTGGCTTCTCAACCACTTTCTTGTTGCTCCAATCTCCTCATAAGTATGGAGGAAGTGAATGATGTAAGGTGTACAATGAGCATGTCCTCCATAATGTATTTCTTCCCCAAGTCCTACAAGGGAATTTCCATCAATCATTCTTATGGCCTCATCTAAACCATGTGGTCTATAAAAAATAATGCTCCCCTTTGGAGCATCATCCTGCATATGTATGGTTAAGGGATGCATACATACATCACACAAATAATCATGTAAACAACAATGAATACCATTACCATACTCTCTTATCATACAAATGGAGTGGCTCATAGATGAGCCTCCTCTCATCATCACAGAGAAAAGAGGTGGTTATTCTAACTCTCCTGAAGAGTCATGTATCTCCTCCATCTACATCTATTCCATGCATCTCCTCATATGCTGATATATTTCCTCCTCAAAGCCCTCCCAAAAATACCGCTCCATGATGGTGTGGTATGCTCTTATAGAACAAGTGGGGATGGAAAGGAAATCCTCATGAGCTGCTTGTAGCAACTTCTCCTTGAGCTTGGAAGCTCTAGATAAGAAGATCCTACCATGATAATAGATGATGCCATCCCTGATTGAATATCCCTCCTCATGCAACTGGCCATCCAAGATCATGCAAGTAAAAATATCCTTGGAATACTCCACCAACAACTGGGAGTTCCAATATAGATCTATCCTCCATAGTGAAAGCGCTAATGATCTCTCATGAAGAGCATATTTCATATCGTCATCCTCCTCTTTGACATCTCCCATGCCAAAGATGCAAGTTGGAAGGCTGTTATCCTTCCCCTGATTCTCCTGCCATGATGTAGAATCTAAAATGGAAGTGGGTACTGATGATGTTGACAGAATTCTCTCTCTCTCCGTGATTCTACCCTAGACTCGCAACGCTATATCAAGCTCTCCCAAGGTTTCCAGTCCTCTGAAATAACTGAGTGGTGCCTCAACCGATGAAGCATCCATCCTCCTTTGTTGATCCAATGTTCTCCTCGGCATAATTTCTCCATGCAATGAGACATTATCCTCAAGGGGTGACTCCATATATGAATGAAAAAATCTATCCATGCTTCCACTACATAATCCAATCACCTTCTTAGGTGAATCAACCTCCAGAAATGAATAGGGATGTGTATTCCATATCTCATGATGCTGGGTCTTCTCCCTATCTCCTCTTTGTGTCTCTATGGTTTCACACCTCCTCAACAATGGCACAGGTAGAACATGAGTTGTTCCTTGATCTCCACACATGAGATCTCGGGGACTTCCTTGCAAAGATGCAAGCATCCCTCTATTTGGAGAAAGGGCTCCTCCTTCCTCTACATGAGGCGCTAGATCAACTTCAGATCTAACAGCGTTGTTGCCCTCAATCTCTACAACATGAATGGGCAACCCTCCAATAATTGGATCCCTTTTTGAAAAGGAGACCTCCATGCTCTCTTGCTCAAAAGTGTGAGAAGAAGGTTTCTCCTCCTGAAAAGTATGGTGCAAGTTTTCATGCGAGGGTTTTTCTTGAGTTTTCTTGTTTACTTCCACCATGTGTGTCTTGTGAATATTTTTATCAAATATTTTCACTAATGCCTTAGTGAAATTTGCATAATATGTAATGTTTATATTTCCCAAAGAAAAATATTCAAAGATCCAGCAAACATAAGCCTTACCTCTCAAATGGAGCGCTGCAACTTTGATGGCTTCATCTTCAAGAATGTGGTGCTGCTGCAAGAAGGTCTCTAAATCCTCCACCCAAGCTTTGGTTGAACATGTAGGTGAACCCTCAAAGGTAGATAGATGAAATATATCCTACTGCTCTCTTCCTTTCACCTTCATCTTGCAAAACTCTGAAAAACTGAGATGATCTCAGAATTTCTGAGTTTGAAACTCATACTCTTTGAAGAAATCACTTAAGGGTTTCCCTCCTACCAACCTCTTCTTCTCTTTCCATCTCTCTTCTGGAAATCCTGGGCATGTGAATGCATTGTGTATTAGGGTGCGTAGATGCTTGCTCACACTCCTCAAATATAGAGTTTGCTTTAGATTCAAACTCTCTTGGAGACTCTTCATGCATCTCCCTTTGGATATTCTTGAAATCCTCATGAATATTATGTACAGGTCTAGGAAGAATATTTTTAATCTTATCCCCTCTTTCTCCTTCAGAAGATGGAGCCTTCTTCCTACTTGTTTCTTTGTCTCCTTGATGAGAATAGGAAGTGCAGGGTTCTTCCTCTTCTTTCCGTTTATCCTCCTTTGGGAGATTCTTCATGGATATGAAATATGATGACATAAAACCCATCCTCTTCAATCTTCTGATCTCTTGGGCTTACACTCATAGGATAAGCTAAGATGTCAGCTTTGATACCATTGTAATATCCCATATTTGGAACAGCTAGCAAGGCATGATTGGAAAATGCATTTTCCAGTAATGGATGCTACAGGAATTGAAACCAAGGCCTGGATCCCTTAGCAAAATGTGTCTAAGTTCTAAATCCAAGAGGAGGCTCCAAATAAATCCTTCTAAGTGGGTTAAACAGATCTCCCACACTTAGATGTCCTCAAAAAGTGCCTGATGAGGGACTACAACAATTCTTGAGCAAGAGATGAAATAACAACATTATTTTAGTAAGCCAGGGCACATGAAGAAATAGATAGCCAACACATGTATATTATAGCATCAATGGTGTACAAATCCTTGAGGAATAAGTAACTCAAGCAAAGCAATATAACCTCAATGGAATATATACATGATACATGGAAACACTGCTACATGAAGGAAGCCATGGCTATAACAGCGCAGTTTATAAGAGAAATTGTAGAAAAATACATGATAATAGAATGATATCATAATAATAGCTCAAGAAATTAGGGGGAGCAAGTTATCAACCCCTAAAAATAACAATACAACAATCCTTAAGAGGATTGGCTACAATATAGGTACAAATGGAAAATCTGCAGAAATGCCGGAGTTGCTGGGTAGCAGCTGCAACTCTGAAAATAACTGGAGATGGCTGAAGATGATGTGTAATATGAAATAAAAATCCTCCAATAGATCTCTCAAGTGATAGTCTGATCCTAACACTGAAGACCTTGCCTTCCAAAATGGTGGTGCAAACCCCCATTGCAGATACTCACTGGAATAACGTAGCCTAGAGAAGGGACTGCGCTGTCTATAATGGGAGATGCTTGGCCTGATGCCAAGATATGAAAATTAGCTCTAAAATCCCCTTCACTAACCTCCTAGAGGAATAGGGGCTCCCTCCTCTTAAAGATGAGCCAAGGAAATGGTGTTGTGGAACCCTCCACTGCAACACCCAGCAACACTACATTATACTTCAGCAGAAATAATGTAGTGAATGAAAGGAGTGGCTTTGGCCTTGAGCCAATATGTGGAGAAATGAAGTGCAATCCTTCAAGAGGCCTCTCAAGAAGGAGAGGAAATCCTAAATAGGAATCCCTTGTGATAAGTAGCACTACAACTCAGCTGAATAGCCGGAGAATGCAAATATTCTTTAGACCAAAATCAATATGCTCAAAGATGTCTCACTATGGATGCCTCTTCCTCCTTTTATTCAAGTGAATGCATCTTTTCCCTGGACCCCACACATTAGGGTTTCTTCCACAAAGAATATTCCTCCCTCTCAATTTTTGTTGTCTTCTCATGCAAGCTACACCTCTTAGGCAACACTATTGACTTGGTCAAACTTGACCTTGTCCTCATGCATTCTCCCCTTTTCACACTGGAAGGTGCAAAATTAAGCTACTCCATTGATCCCTTTCAGACTTTGAGGGATTTATTCCTACTCATGGGCCTTTTACCCATTTTATTCAGCTCCTAGATGACATAAGAAAAAATTAATATTCCAATTTTCTGCTTGAAAAATTTGGAATATTACAACCTTATCCCTCCTTAGACTGGTATCAAAGGCGCTTGTTAGTTTATCACTAAAACATAGTTTGTCAATCTTCTAGTAGAAAATAAGCCAACCTGCATCTTGGAATGACTTCTTGAGAAATTTTGAAGCCAGATATCCTGTATTATGGTGGGTTCATATCTGATGATTTGATCTCCCTTATGATTCTTCTGGTCATTTGTCTCTAATCCATGTGAAACCCTAGCTCACTAGGAAGGGAAATTAGGTTTTAGTTTAGGAAAACATGGTATTTTGGGTATTTTTAGGAATGGAGGGAGATTAAGGGGTTTTAAGGTGTCTAAATTATTGGGAAAATTTAAGGGGGTATGGATAGATGTTAGGGAGTGTAGGGAAGTGGAATTTTTGGAAATGAGTGAGGGGAAGGGGTACAAAAATGAAAAACACAGTCCTAGCCTAGGAAAGTGTAGTGTAGGCTAGGGTTTGTATGGAAATTATGGAAATGAGGGAAAGGGGTGATAGGAAGTAACAAGGTGTATGGAAGGTTACGGGGGGTGTTTGAGCATCAATTTTATGGGTTTTCATAGAAAATTAATAAAAAACACTATGAGACCAAAAGTGCAACAAACCCTAGCAGATGACGATTTTCTTAGCTTTTATGAATGCACTAAACCAAAAGAAAGGTAAATGAGGCACAAATGAATCCCACTTACTTTTTATTATGATCTAAAACCTGTGGTTGATGTATAAACCCCTGGAGAAGGAATATTTTTCTCCCTTGAGAAAAACATGGTACTTTGGAGAAAAGCGCAACGCAACTGAGAAAAGCACAACGAGGGTGGAAATTTGGAACTTTTGGCAAGAATTTTCTTTTTCAAAGGGTGGAAATGATTCTTGCTAATGGAGTGATATCTCATGAGGGTGGAATAAGTAAATGATTTTATTTTGTGTTCTTTTAATAGGCTAGAGGTTGATTTTCTCTTGGGTGGTGATGTGGCCCCACCTTGTCTTTTCACAAAATGAAATGACTTGCTACTGAACTGTAGCTTCAAACCTTATTATCCGTAATTAAATTTTAATAAAGATAAAAATGTATTTTAGAGATCATTATATAACAATTTTCCCTATTAATACTCCCTTTAATGGTGACCTAGATTATTACATGGCCTATTTACATGACATTGTATAATATGACCAAATGATGACACTATATGGAATGATAACTAGAGTGATGACCAATATTACCAAGACAATCTTCCAAGGAATAATGACCTGACCATGATAATTTTTATTGACCATGAGAATGGAGGGAGTAGTAATTTTTATTTCTCACTTTATTTTTTCCTCTTAGCCTTTCTATACTATATTGGAGAAAAAATAACACACAAATAGTTACACACAAAGTGGAGTAGTTTGGATACTAGAATAGGTGCAGATCTCATATGTTCCCTCAAGGTTTTTAGTTTTTGGATGTATCATATTTTACATCCATACTTAGCTCAACCTATGCATCTTCAAAAAACAAAGAAGAAGAAAAAATGGAAAGCTAAGCGTTGTGGTTGTCACATTTCTCTCTATTCCACCACAAAGTCATTTAAAACCATGCACTTGTAACACAAGGTCTTATTTATGTACATTAATGAAGACACAAAATGAGACATGACCTAACTAACATGACACACATATGACTGAAACTGAAAAAATAAATAAAGAAAAGTATAAAGTGTACATGAAGCACAACTTAGATCTACTATTGAAAATAGTGTTTCAAATCTTGGCCATTTACAGGGAGGGGGTAAATCGTCCCGTCTAAGGATTTTATCTTGAAGGTATTAATACAAATATTCTCTTTGATGGTAAATGGGTCAATCCACAGAGGTTTTAACTTCATGTGTTTTTCTTTCCCTTTGTGGTGTTATCCTCTAGAGTGTCACAAGGCTGAGAATGGAAACCGACAGAGGTAACCTCGAACCACATAGCATTTGGTAGCTGGCCCTAACAAATAAGAGAGGGATCTCTCTATGATATTATAGTCAAAATTTTATTGAAGAGGGTAAAAGGATATTAGGCTAGGTATGAGTTCTATGGTTTTCAAATTTAGGTTTTAGCTGGATCAGGAGGAGAGGTCAAGGAAACTAGGTCAGATCTAAAATATTTCAGTTGCAGAGATACAAATGGGCATGGAAGGTATGTTCAGTGACACTTTTAGGTTGTCAATTGTAGTGTAGGGTGGAAAATAAAAGGTTAAAAATGAGCATGACAAGCATCCATTCATTTATTAGAAGATGAATAACAAAAAAATGAAATTCCTACCAAAACAAATCATACACTTTGAGAATTTTGTTTAAAATATTATAGAAAGATCATTGAAAGCATATATATGGGAATAATATGAAATAATAATTCATAAAAGTGAATTAGAGAAGAAAAAAACTGCCAAAAAATCATACAACATGAATCCCTATATAATAGCTACAACTGGCCTTGTATTTCTGCAAAAGTAAACTGTACACAAAGCTCCAAGCCTTCTACTCTTTGATGTCCAACCTTGAATATGACTGAAAACTAGATGCATATAGACCAAAACCATCTTTCCCTCTCTCAAGGGTCAAATCCATCTTGATAGGAACATTTCACAAAAATTTCTCTAACCAAACCTAAGACTAGGGAGGTTAAAACAAACTCTCCTTTTAGCCTTTGACTGGCCTTTCTCTCATTAATGACCTTCATAATTACATCAAAATTATATTAAAAAAATCAATTTACATTAATCCACATAATTTCAACTCAAAAAAATATAAATTACATCATTGGGGACCAATTTTTACTCATAAAACTAGAAAATTTGACCTCTGGGGAAAAGCAGAGCACGATTAGAGAAAAGCGTAGTGCCATGAGGGAAAACTGCATCGCCAACTTGAATGGAAATTCTAACTGATTTCCTGTGCTCCAAATATTTATCTGAAGGCACCATTTGAAATCTTAGGATGTATAGTTGTCCATAGAGTCCTTAAATAAGAAAAATGGCCTATCCAAGGTTGATAAAAATAGATTCTCCCAAGGTCACTCCAAAAGCGCAAAAGGTGGTAGAAAGTGGTTTTTTAGCCTATTTTTTGAATTTTTTTTCCACCCAGAAAACTGACATGGTACAAAAACCAGATAGCTAAATTTTGCAGGGCACAAGCTATCCATGGATGTAGAGTTTTAGTGATTTGGAGCTCTGAGGGAAAAGCACAACGCCAAGCTATTGCACTTTTTGCTATGATAAAATTTCATGTTTTAGCCAAAAATCACAAAATTTCAAAATTTGCTCAAAACTGGTCCAGATTTTCGCCTTGAAGTTTTAAAATGACGTGTTAGGCAATGAGAGAGGCCTCAACCAACAAATCAATTTTATCCTTCTTCTTTTGCCTAATTAGGGTTTTCCTCAATTTCTTCTTCAAGCTCTTGATCCTGATTTGAGAAATCATGTTTCTGGCGCAATAATTCATGGCCATGTGCCTTTGGAGTTTTTTTTTCTTCTTAGCCTTTTCAAGAAGCTTCTCTAAGTGGAAATTCACCTTGTTGAGCCAAAATTCTTTATCTTGCTCAATTTCTGCTACAATCAAATTCTGCAATCAAATCATCAAAATCCTCTTGACATAATGATGGAGATGGTTTAGTTTCTTGTTCTACCTGCCTCTTTGAGACCTCTTGTTCTTGGCCTCCTTGGTTTTATTTTCACTTCCATATCCTAAAACTCATCAACATCAATTGTTGATTTACCTTTTCCATCCTCTTTCTCCAAATCTGCCTTGGGTGTACTAAGCCAAAGTTGATTTACTTGGAGTTGCGTGTTCTCCTACTGAAGAAATGCAATCATGAAGTTTTCCTTTGATAGTTTTTCCTTTAGCTCCCTAATTTCAGCTTCTTTCTCTTTTATAATATGCTCATGTGACTTGTCCTCCTCATGCATCTCTACATCTGCCATGTCAGTGTCAAAATGTACATGTTCTTCCTCTTGTAATGGTGCCTCATGCTGATGTGTTGATGTCTCTTTTTCCAATAATGTAGGTTGAGCCCTTTCCACACTGCCAGGAGAAAACATCAACCTCTTTCCTTTGGTATATTTTTTAGTCACTTCAGCCCTAGGGGTTCTTGTTTCAGGTTTTCTTGTAGAACCTACTTCTTTTTGTCTTGGTGAATTCAAAGGTGTATATTGACTGCTTGATTGAATTGGAATAGGGAAAAATGAAGTTGAATGCATGAATCCCTCCCAGAAAGAGTTGACCAATGTAAGATGATGGTAAACAATGATTTTCACCAAGCCATAATGGAACAATCTTGCATGATGATCTTGCCCTTTTCTATGTATTTTTTCTTCCATTTTGACCAATATTCTGTAATTTAATTCTTGGATTCCTTGATCACTGAGATAGATTAGTGTTTCTGAATTATTATATCTTGCAGGTGCCTTTAATCCTTTTTCATGTCTTTGATTGCAGGTCTTACATGTTGAATTGACCTCTTCTGGAGCCACTGGATTGAAGATTATAGAAAGCGTTGGACTTTAGGTAGGATAATCTCCTCTTACTTAGTTAATTAATAATTCTGAATCACAATAGTCTAGATAAAATGGTTTATATTTGGTTGTTTGCTTCTAGATATCCTTAGGATACTAGGGAGATTGTTCTTGTCCACAAGAAGGATTTTATCAGCATAAAAAAATGGTGACCCCACTGGGGAAAAATGAACTTAGTTTTCTTTTTTAGTTGTCACTTTGAATTTTGAATAAATTCTTTGATTTGTTCAAAACTGGGTTGGGTAAATGACTCATTAGTATCCCTGACTGTAAATCTGTATTTTTATTTTTTTTTGTGTTTTTTCCTGGCTTCTACACTTTTTTTTTTTAAATAGAGGGGTAGACTCTGCAGATTTTAGTGAAAAACAGTGCGGTACTGCACCTTTTTCCATTAAAAACTGCGGACTTCTAGAAAATTTTGAAAAAAATAAAAATTATGTTTTTAGGAGTCCAATTACTTGATTCCCTGTAATTACCCCAACTTGTCTTGACTGTCAAAGTCTTCCGTGTGAGTTTCTTTCAGCAATTTCTCAGTTTGAAGTGATATTTTCAGTTGATTTAGATTTTATGAGTGAGTGTTTGCCCTGTCTGTTTGTTGCTCTGAATCAGAAACTTTATATACCTCAGCTAATTGGTACGTCATCATTTTCTTGTTGAGCCATTAAACTCTCTGCAAATCTTTCTTTTATGAAAAAATTATTTTATTTTCATTTGCAAATTTAGAAACCCTTTTAGCTTGATAAGTTTTGAATTTCACTTTAGAACCATTATTGGATGTTTTGTATTTCTTGCTGAGATAAGCAGAAATTTCTTGGTTAGATTACAAACTAATCATAAACATCCTCAAAACCATTTAGATAGAGTTCAAAATTAGAATTTTCTTTTGGTTTTGAATTTTGTGTTTTTAAGAATATTAGTTTTCTTTTGGAGGAAGTTTGATTCTAGTTTATGATTTGAATGATATAAGGAGTTTCATTTTGAAAAAGTGATATTTTTCTTGTGAAATTGAGTTCTCAAGAAATTTTCTTCTTCTCAAATTTTCTTGTTTATCAAAGAAATAATTGATGTTTTGAAAGTTATTTAAATCTCTCAAATCTTTCCTCTAAATAGGTTTCATTGAAAATAAATGAGTTTCTTTTCATATAGATGTATTTTAGCATATTTTTGAGTCGGGTCATTAAACATCATCGAAGTTTCACTTCCATACATTTTGACCTAAGAAACAACCAAACTAAAAGTATCGCTTAATTAAAATAAATCTAGAAATTTTATATTTTCTAGGGTTCTTTTCCACCAACATAGCACAGGCTAGTGTCTTGGACTAGGTTCTAGTTAGCTTTCCAAGGCAGTTCAAACAATCAAGTAGTAAATCTTGCGGTAGGAAAATCCAATTATAGCATGTATGCTTTGGGAAGCTCTTCTTAAAATAGTTAAGCAAGATATCATGTCCGAACCAATGAGGTAATCATACCTATCTCATTAGGAAATATAGAAGGTGTGCATGTATTAAAAACTATAAACCTCGGATAGACCATTATCGAGGAGCCTAGGGTCACTTGTTGGTAAACCTTGGATTATGTCAAGGAGCCTTCAAGGGGATTGAGATATTTACTCTACCTTTGTGTGTATATTGGATCATAGATTGTTCCACCAGGTATATTTGTTCCAATTGGTGACCTTAGTGGATATAAAATTTAGGATTCTTTCCCAAGGTGACAGTGGAGGGGAGGTCCCACTGTACTTGGAACAGACGTCGACTAGACTCACTTGGAATCTCTGGAGGGTTCCCTTCACTCGATATGGTTTAAGTGGAGAAACTTGCACTAGCCTGTTTCATTAAGCAGGTTGTCGAGGTAACTATTCCAACCACCATTTCTGCATTAAAATTATATGATGTTGGATTTCATCACCAAATAGTGTTTTTAGTGTGGGAATCTACTGTTTGTGTGTGGTTTGATGTCTTATATTTTCTAGGTGTGTGATCAATTTGGTTGTTTCCTTAGAGACTTTAGGATATTTTGTTGAAATTTTCTTTGATTTCGTGTGTTAAAAGTTTTAATCGTGGCTGAATTACCTATACAATAACGTAGAATGTAGGAGAAACCCCTTGAGTACACACCAAGCCAGTTAGAAATACTTAAATCTAAAAAAGGAAAAAAATCAAGAACTGGATCCTTTAAACACAAATAAACATCTATAATTGTTCATCCTGAATACGAAGTAGATCAACCTCGTACTGTATAAAGTACTCCACATAGAGTTTCAATTTTCGAACTCGCTGAACTTGTTTCTACAACTAGTGAATTATCATATTTGGAACATGAAGTTTCTAAACTAAAGAACGTAACAGTTATATCTGAGATTACTTCTCCATTCCTTGATCTTCCTCTCGGTCTCATTAGTATTGAAGAAGTTACTGATACTGAAGAAGAAGTAGTTCTTCCTCCTACTTGGGACTCTTTAGATCTTAGGCCAAGTGAATCGATTTATTATAGTCCTTTCAAACCAGATCCTTGGTATTCTCGGTTGGCAGAATTTCTACACAATACAGGTATAAACTATTCGCCACCCCAAATTCCTTTTTACGCTATACCAAGAGGTTACAGGACTCCATTAATCATGTCTGGTGAGTCATCAATGTTTTCTGCAGCTCCTGAAACATATTTATATGGTGTTCTGTCTATCCCTACGGGATACCAGTCCCTTTTTGGTACTTTCTCAGGTGCATATCGTTCTCCCGACAAAAATATATCATCATATGGTCCAAATGAATCAAATATCGAAACTGTAAACATGAAACAAATTTATATGATGTCTGGAAACATTCCAAACCCTGATCCTCAAGGTAGTAATTTACATCCTGGGGGGCAACCTCAAGTTAGTAATTTGCAGCCTGGGGGGCAACCTCAAGATTAGTACATACCTCAAGGTCAATATCAACCTCAAGGAAAATACATACCTCAAGGTCAGTACATACCTTAGGGTCAATATCAACCTCAAGGTCAGTATCCAACTGAGGGTCCACAACCTCCTTTAGGGCAGCATTTCTACCCGGAATAGCAATTGTTTCAAGGAGGTGGGAATTATCCATCTAATTATCCAACATATGTTCCAAATTACCAACCTAGTTATGGTCCTTCCTATCAACAACCTTCAATGGGACCTTCGTATTCCGGAACTAATAAGGTATGGGATCCTTCCCAATTTCAACATAATTTGCAACCTAATATGAAAGTACCTTATTATCAACCTGGAAAACCGATTGGTTATACCCAAATCCAACAACCTTTCCAACCTGTTCAACCTATTTTTTAGGTACCTGCATCAGCTACAGTTCAAAAACCCAGTCCGAGTACACCTAGAACTCCAATGCAAACTATTGCACCAATTTCTGTTCAAGCTACCACACCTATTCCTGGAGTATCTGCAGCTCCTATTTCTACAGCTCCTCAAGTATCAATACCAATTCCTCGGGTTTTTCCTCCACAGTCTGGACCTACAGTCCAGAATATTGTTTAGATACCTATAGGTTAACCTGGTACAAGTACAGTTATAACAAGCCAACCTTAGATTGTTTATCCACCATACAAAGGGTAGTATCAATATGGACCTGTAGCAAAAAATTCAGTATATCAACATCAACGGTAACCTGGGTACACATATCAGATATTTACTCAACCCCAGTATGGTCCGGTTAATCCTGTTTATCTAGGGGGCATTTCGATTCCAAATGCACAGGCTATTCCAGGATATCCTGGATATCCTCCTAATAGAACTAGTATATTTCCACAAGGTTATCAATTTAATCAACAAGACCCTAACCATCGGTTTCCATTCATAGAAACTTTGGATTTACCTTATTTATCACGCCTTATGAATGATCCAATCTATTATCTTCCGTATTGGACAACAATTCCAAATAAGTTTCCTAGTGATATCTCGAAGTTTGAAGGTAAATTAGGAGAGGATCCTTCTAACAATGTCATGAATTATCACCTTTGGTGTGCATCCAACTATTCAATTGACGATTCGATTCGATTAAGACCTTTTCAGAGAATTCTGACAAGATTAACAACCAAATGGTACATTGAATTACCATGTGGCTCATTTAAAAATTTCAATGCCTTAGCAACTGCCTTCTTAACTCATTTTCAGTTTCCAGTCAGGTACGAAAATGTCATGGAATTATTAACTTCACTTAAAAAATCTACGTCAACGTACATATCAAATCACATACATGAATGGAGACGTAGAAGATATTTGGTGAAATTTTTTTATTCCGGATCAGATTTGGCAGAATGGTTGATAAAATCATTACTTCCAAAAATCACTGAAGATGCAGCTAAAGGAGGAGTTGTTACAGAAGAACAAGTCATTGCTCAAGCTCAGTACCTTGACCTAGTAAATACTCAGTCAGGTACTTTGTGCGAGAAAATTCTAGATTTAGTGCGTCCTGGTCAGATAACAGCAACTCCCTTAGGGTCTCATGCCGCTGATGGTGTAATAGGTTCAGTTAGTACTAATAATACTAAGAAGAAATCTTCCAAGATTACTTCTCCTATAATAACTTTACCCGATTCACCAAAAGGAGATTCTTCCCTTGAAACATCTGCCGACATTCACATTGTAGATTCCTCTACAACTAAGCCTAAATCTGGAAATAAGAAGAAAGGGAAGAATAAAATAAAACATACTTCATCTCCCAAAGAAAAAACTGAGAAAAATGAGTCATCTGATGATAAACGAAAACCTCGTTATCCTTGTCTTATCTGTGACGAGGATCATTTCACCAAGGAATGTCCACATAGGTTTGAGGTATCAAAGATAGTCAAAGGTTCACCTACGCCCACTGTATTGAAGGATCATTTTCCTGTTCAAGATAGAAAAATGATTGGATCTTCTTCTAATACATCAGCAAATATTTTGATGATGTCTCAAGTAATGGTTACAACTTGATCGCAAGACTATGGAAGTAAAAATCCCGTTACTGGTAAAGAAGTAGAAAAATCTAATTCAATACCAACTACATCTCCTCCAGTTTCTGATCCACTTCATATCAAGAAACCCAATCCTGATCTAGTAATTAAACTGCCTGCTAAAGGTGTACTTCAGAAATCAGCTTTCAATCCACATGCGAGAGCTGCTCAGAACTACAACATTATTGAGGATTTAGCAATATCCCCTTTAGCAATGTCGGCCTTCGAAGTGATGTAATCATGTTCGGCACAAAGTAAATTAATCTTATCAGCTATTAGATCTATAGATCTTCCGGATTCAAACCTCATGGTCTTCGATTTAAAAAAATTTACACCACATCTCCCTCATCAAATGGCTTTACAGATTCTAGTACTAGTAAAAAACAGACGTTGCTTTCATACTATAATTGATGAAGGAGAAACTATGTGTATTATGTCATTAAAATATTGGAAATCACTTGTTTGTCGAACACTTAACCAATCTCTGACAATTCTCAAAGCTTTTAACGGAAGAGGATTCCATCCATATGGAATTTTGTAGGATCTACCTATAGAGGTCGAAGGTAAAACTATTAATTTAGATGTGGAAGTCATTGATGCCCCTCTAAATTACAACCTTCTTCAGGGTCGAATTTGGTCTTATGCTATGACTGTTGTCATGTCATCTATCTTTCTATTAATCGTGTTTCCTCATCAAGAAAATATTGTGAAAATCAACGAGCTCTCATTTTATTCGTCTCACCCAACTTTTATAGATAGTATTCAACATGTTGGAAAATAGACTATCCCTTATGAGGATGTTGGAGCAGGTTTAATCAAAGATTATGTCTTAATGGGAACTTTTTCCATGCCTCCACCTAAATTACCATGTACTATTTCTAATATCAATATGATTACATCAAGCACTATTCCATTTGATGACCCTTGGATAGTGCCTTTAGAGTCAGAACTAGATTCTTTCAATGTCGAGATGCCTTTGAGTCCTTTTGAGATAGCATATCAAGCAGTACAGTCATTTTCCAATCCTTCATCAACTTATTATGATCCAATTAATGTGATCAATTAGAAATAATTTTCACCATCAAGCTTAGCTATAACATCAATTCCTGATCCTTTTTAGCAAGTGTTTTATACTGATGAAAGCATTCATGAATTCTTGTCCATAGATGAATTAACATGGGATGATGTTCATCATAGGTCATCATTTTTACCTGAGCTTGATATATTTGAAAATAATTTTTCATCTATTTTTACAATTGACTATTTCAAAGAACCCCAGAGTCCAATATCGATTACAAATTTGGATTCTAAATTCAATTTGGGAAATATATCTTTGATGGTTCCAATTGACATATCAGTTAAACCAAGAGTTGTCGAAAACATTGATATAGGCGCTTCTTGTATGCTAGATGAAATTACTACATATAAAGCCCTATTTCAAGAATTCTGTGACATATTTTCCTAGTCTTATGAAGAAATTCCAGGAATTGATCCCAAGATTGTTGTTCATGAAATAAAAACTTACCTGAATGCTAAACCTATCAGGAAAATATTACGTTCGATACATCCACAAAAAGCTGCTGCTATTAAAGCCAAAGTTGAAAAATTACTAAGAGCAGGTTTTATTGATCCAATTCCTTTAACGGATTGGGTATCTAATATCATTCCTATTACTAAAAAACAAGGAACTATACGAGTATGTGTCGATTATAGGGATATTAACAAAGCCTGTCCAAAAGAAAATTATCCAACTCCCTATATTGATCAAATCATTTATGATTGTGCCGGAAATGAAATGTACTCATTTATGGATGGATTTTCTAGGTACAATCAAATAAACATACTTCCTGCTGATCAACCAAAAACAAAATTCATTTTTCCTTGGGGAACTTTTTCTTACTGTAAACTACCCTTCGGATTAAATAATGCTGGTGCAACTTTTCAAAGGGCAATGTATTACGCTTTTCATGACATTAAACACATTGTGTAGCCTTATCTCGATGATTTACCTTCTCATTCATTGCACAGGGAAAGATCATCCTACCCATTTAAGAGAAAATTTTATAAGATGTAGGCATTATAAGATTCGGTTGAATCTCCACAAATGTGCTTTTTGTGTGAAATATGGTAGATTATTGGGATTTTTTGTTTCAAAATCAGGCATTCATGTCGACCCATTGAAGGTTGAGGCTATTATAAATTTATCTCCTCCTTCCACACTTCATCAACTCCAAAGTTTGCATGGGAAAGAAAAATTTCTGCGTAGATTTATCCAGAACTATGTTGTGTTAACAAAAGGTTTTATCAGGTTGTTGAAATAGAATGTTCCTTTTATTTGGGATGAGATCGCTGATCGATATTTTGATTCTTTGAAACACGTGTTTACCCATGCACCGTTATTGCATCCACCAAATTACAACCAGGATTACTTTTTATACCTAGCAACCTCTGATTCCACCATTGGAATGGTATTAGTTCAAGAGGATGAATTCCACAATGAGCATGTGATTTACTATCTTAGTTAGAATCTCAATCCGACCGAAATTAAATATTCGCATGTGGAGAAATTGGCCTTGGAAGTAGTTCAAGTTGTCCAAAGGTTTCGTCATTATATATTGTTACGAAAAACAACTATGATATCTAATTGCAACCCGATGATGTACATTTTGACTAAAATATTACTCAGAGGAAAATACTCTAAATGGATTGTTATCCTTCAGGAGTTTGATTTATAATTTGAAAAATCCAAATCAAAGAAATCACTGGTGTTTTCCGAACTTATGTGTGATTTCCCAAATACCGAGACAAAAGCTGTGGTAGAGCATCTGATCACTGATGAATCTTTGTTTCTTATCAGTACATTAGATCCATGGTATGGATATATCATCATTTATCTCCAAACCCAAACCTTTCCGCCTGAAATCTCACGTTCAAATCGACGAAAGATATGTTACCAATCTCAACAATACAATATGTTGGAGACACACTTCATCGTCATGGTGTGTATTTTGTATTTTGACGATGTTTAACTCATGAAGAAGCTGAAAAAGTTTTGAATGACTGCCACTCTAGAGCATGTGGTGATCATATGTCTGAGTATGCCACAGCCCAAAAGATATTGTGCGATGGTTATTTTTGGCCATCATTATTCAAATATTGCATTCTCACAGTCCGAAAATGCCAAAACTGTCAGATATTTGATCGAAATATGTGTGCACCACTAGCTCCTCTTCACCCCATAATTGTTGTCTGTCCTTTTGCAAAATCTGGCATTTATTTCATTACATGTAACCCTCACTCAGTCGGGGGGCATGGGTATATTATTCTCGCAGTAGATTATTTTACCAAATGGGTTGAGGCGATGCCTGAATTTGTAGCAGATGGAAAAACTACAACTACGTTTGTATTCAATCATGTAATTGCTCATTTCGGTGACCCCAAGCTATTATTACTGATCATGGGAGTCATTTTTGAAATATCATGATGACTGAAATTTCCGATCAACTTGGCCTGCGCCATGATAACTCTACTCCATATTACCCACAGGCTAATGGTCAGGTTGAAGCTGTTAATAAATTTTTAACCGCCATGATTAAAAGGATAACCAGAATTCATAAATCAAATTGGCATACCATTCTTTTTTCAGCACTACGGGCATATCAAAACTTAGCAAAAACTGCAATAGGGTTCACTCCTTTTCAACTTGTTTACGGTTTAGAAGCTGTGTTACCTATTTAATGCGAAATACCGTCACTCCAATTAGCCATAGAGTTACTACCAGCTACCTCTGAAGAGGAAAAATGATTTTTATACTTACCACAATTATATGAGACTCGGCGCACCTCTACATTAGCAGCCGAAGCTTGTAAAAAATGTGTTAAATTTCAGTATAATCGAAGTGTTACACCTCATGTTTTTTCAAAAGGTAACCTAGTCTCGGTATACGATC
Organism: Pinus albicaulis; assembly: GCA_034641835.2. NCBI lineage: Eukaryota > Viridiplantae > Streptophyta > Pinopsida > Pinales > Pinaceae > Pinus > Pinus albicaulis. The sequence continues at coordinate 205,189,276 of CM076574.1, read as the reverse complement.
AAGCTAACGATATGCTAGGAAATTCAAACCAATGTGGCATGGTCCTTACATTTTCAAGCTAACGATAAGCTGGGAAATTCAAACCAATGTGACATGGTCCTTACATTTTCAAGCGAGTGATTGTAAAAGGGGCCTATGAATTGACTGATTATGAAGGGGTCTCTTTATATAAACCCAGAAATGGATTTTATCTAAAGAGATATTATGCTTGATTCTTGTGTGAAGATCTCACTTGTACATTAGTTATTTTTCTAGTGAGATGCCTTAGATTAGATGATTGTGTCTAGTTTAAGTTTTCTTTTACTACTATCATTGCTTATCTTTATTACCCTTGATATTGCAGATGTCGACATCCCTTCAAACGTGCATTAGTTTTGCTGATGGCGCTTGTCGTAGTACACAGAATATTTCTTTCGCAGCCTGGGTTATTTATTCACCCACTGATGAGTTAGTTTCTATGCATGGGGTAAGCCTTGGTCAAACAATGAATAATTTTGGAGAATATAGCACACTGATTGAGTTATTTTCTGGTTCCATTTCATTTGGCTTTTGACATTTGACCATTAGGCTAGATTCAGAACTCATTGTATTACATTTAAACAGAGTATACACAATTAAAAATCTAGTGCTATTGAGATTATTTTTGAAGGTTTGTCTCTTGGAAAAGAAATTTCATTACATCGAATATCAACGCATTCCAAGAAATTAAATACATTTGGTTTCTTGATATGAAGTGGATCAGAAACTGGAGGAGATGTAGTGGGTATTGAATTAGATTTTTCTACTTCTTTACCAATAATGAGATTTTTACTTCCATAGTCTTGCGATCAAGTTGTAACCATTACTTGAGACATCATCAAAATATCTGTTGATGTATTAGAAGAAGATCGAATCATTTTTCTATCTTGAACAGGAAAATGATCCTTCAAGACAGTGGGCGTAGGTGAACCTTTGACTATCTTCGATACCTCAAACCTATGCGGACATTCCTTGGTGAAATGATCCTCGTCACAGATAAGACAAGGATAACGAGGTTTTCGTTTATCATCAGATGACTCATTTTTCTCAGTTTTTTCTTTGGGAGATGAATTATGTTTTCTTTTATTCTTCCCTTTCTTCTTATTGCCAGATTTAGGCTTAGTTGTAGAGGAATCTACAATGTGAATGTCGGCAGATGTTTCGAGGGAAGAATCTCCTTTTGGTGAATCGGGTAAAGTTATTATAGGAGAAGTAATCTTGGAAGATTTCTTCGTAGTATTATTAGTACTAACTAAACCTATTACACCATCAGCGGCATGAGACCCTAAGGGAGTTGCTGTTATCTGACCAGGACGCACTAAATCTGCAATTTTCTCGTACAAAGTACCTGACTGAGTATTTACTAGGTCAAGGTACTGAGCTTGAGCAATGACTTGTTCTTCTGTAACAACTCCTCCTTTAGCTACATCTTCAGTGATTTTTGGAAGTAATTATTTTATAAACCATTCTGCCAAAATCTGATCCGGAATAAAAAAATTCACCAAATGTATTCTACGTCTCCATTCATGTATGTGATCTGATATGTACATTGACGTAGATTTTTTTAGTGAAGTTAATAATTCCATGACATTTTCGTACCTGACTGGCAACTGAAAATGAGTTAAGAAGGCAGTTGATAAGGCATTGAAATTGTTAAATGAGCCACGTGGTAATTCAATGTAACATTTGGTTGTTAATCCTATCAGCATTCTCTGAAAAGGTCTTAATCGAATCGAATCGTCAATTAAATAGTTGGATGCACACCAAAGGTGATAATTCATGACATGGTTAGAAGGATCCTCTCCTAATTTACCTTCAAACTTCGGGATATCACTGGGAAACTTATTTGGAATTGGTGGCCAATATGGAAGATAATAGATTGGATCATTCATAAGGCGTGATAAATAAGGTAAATCCAAAGTTTCTATGAATGGAAACTGATGGTTAGGGTCTTGTTGATTAAATTGATAACCTTGTGGAACTATACTAGCTATATTAGGAGGATATCCAGGATATCCTGAAATAGCCTGTGCATTTGGAATCGGAATGCCCCCTAGATAACCAGGATTAACCGGACCATACTGGGGTTGAGTAGATATCTGATATGTGTACCCAGGTTACCGATGATGCTGATATACTGAATTTTGTGCTACAGGTCCATATTGATACTACCCTTTGTATGGTGGATAAACAATCTGAGGTTGGCTTGTTATAACTGTACTTTTACCAGGTTAACCTACAAGTATCTAAACAATATTCTAGACTGTAGGTCCAGATTTTGGAGGAAAAACCTGAGGAATTGGTATTGATACTTGAGGAGCTGTAGAAATAGGAGCTGCAGATACTCCAGGAATAGGTGTGGTAGCTTCAACAGAAATTGGTTCAACAGTTTGCATTGGAGTTCTAGGTGTACTCAGACCGGGTTTTTGAACTGTACTTGATGCAGGTACCTAAACAATAGGTTGAACAGGTTGGACAGGTTGTTGGATTTCGGTATAACCAATTGGTTGTCCAGGTTGATAATAAGGTACTTTCATATTAGGTTGCAAATTATGTTGAAATTGGGAAGGATCCCATACCTTATTAGTTCCGGAATATGAAGGTCCCATTGAAGGTTTTTGATAGGAAGGACCATAACTAGGTTGGTAATTTGGAACATATGTTGGATAATTAGATGGATAATTCCCACCTCCTTGAAACAATTGCTATTCTGGGTAGAACTGCTGCCCTAAAGGAGGTTGTGGACCCTCAGTTGGATACTGACATTGAGGTTGATATTAACCCTAAGGTATGTATTGACCTTGAGGTATGTATTTTCCTTAAGGTTGATATTGACCTTGAGGTGTGTACTAATCTTGAGGTTGCCCCCCAGGCTGCAAATTACTAACTTGAGGTTGCCCCTCAGGATGTAAATTACTACCTTGAGGATCAGGGTTTGGAATGTTTCCAGACATCATATAAATTTGTTTCGTGTTTACAGTTTCGATATTTAATTCATTTGGACCATATGATGGTATATGTTTGTCGGGAGAAGGAGATGCACCTGAGAAAGTACTAGAAAGGGACTGGTATCCCGTAGGGATAGACAGTGTTAGAGTCGGTCCTTACAACCCTCTGTCAGATATCATTTCGCTTTTTGCATATCATTTTTAGGTTTCGCGCTCACTTCACTTCGTTGCATTTCGCTAGGGGCATGCCATTGACTGACGAGAGGGTTTGATCTTCTTGTATTCCCTCATGCTTTTACCTGCTGGGCTAATTAAAACTCCTCAAAAGTCATCGAAGTTCAGTTCACGTCATTCATGGTCATAAATGATTATTTTGGTCAACAAGAGTCTTTTAGTTTTAAAGTCTAGGGTTTAGTATTTTGATATGTTTAATAAATGCCCGCAGGCCATGAGGATGGTTTTTGAAGAGGTTCTTAGTTCAAATTGTCATCATCAAAAACATTTCAGGACATTTCTTGTTCAAAACTCTGTTTTGAACAAGAAATTGTCAAATTCATTTTTTGTAACAATCATGTATTTTTTCCACCATAAAAAATTTCAATGCAGCCTCTGGTCTTCGCCGAAATCCAAACACCAAAATCCCTGCAAAAATCAAATCATTTCATCAGTCCAAAACTCAGAAAGTCAGTGTAAAAAGCCAAAAGATAGAAGTTCAATGAAAGGATAAAGTGCCAAATGAAAAAAATTACAAAGTGGGTTGTGGAGGAAGAAAAAATTAAAACCAACTCTTGCAAGATATGTTCCAAGGCTATGTAAATAATTTTTTTCAAATTACATTCACAAATTTTCAGAGAAAAGCCGAATTTGGAGGTTGAAGAGAGAATTTCAGTGTTGAAGGGCCGTGACTGTGTGTTGACAGTTTGAGCGCGGTGCATAAAAAGAGGGCGCGGCACACTGGGCGTAGTTTTTCAGTGTATTTTTGTGTGGGCGCAGTGCACTGGGAGTGCGCACGGTGCATTGAGCCATCAAGCTTGAAAATTCATCCAAACTCTACAATTTTTCAAATTCAAATAATCTCATAGCTTCAAGCAAGTTATCCATGCCTGCCAAATGTTTTTTGGATATGCTATGGTGGTTTAAAGGCGGAGAAAACAAATGTTTGAATGGTCAAAAGTTTAAACCCCATGTTTACATCCAAAATTGCTCCAAGGGTTTAAAGGGAAGTCTTTCAAAACGTGGAAGTTGGTGTTTCAAACTTTTTTCAATAACATATATGCTCTTGTTATGGAATGTCATTATTGTCACTGTTAGATTTACCACAGTCCCACAGCCACAGTCCCATATTCATTGTTCCCATATCCCTTTATATTTTTGATCCCCATGTGAAATTCCAAACCCTACTTGTTACCTCTTTCCCTGCCATTGATAAAATTTCAAGTTTTCATAAGGATCAATGGTTGTTCTCTTGTCTTTGACTGTACTTTTTCCATTTGAATAACTCTTATATCTATCACAGTGCAAGTCATATTACTATCACTCTTTCCCATACCATTTGTAAAGGTGTGTAATCCCAACATGTTCCAAAGCAGTGAGTAAATTGTTTGTCTTTTCCAAAGCCATTTGACAGTCCTTTAGCCCACTGTTTATACCTCCGACAGTTCTTCATTTCATGCTTGAAACAGTTGGCATATTTGATTTTGAAAGGAAAAACACCATTTCATCATTTTAGACATACACCTAACCCTTGTTTTCACCATACCTATATCAGCATATATTTGTCAAACATCTTGATTTCAGCGCCATGTCAGAGACAGATTCACCTTATGAGCAAGGGTATGAACAGGACAGTGATTCATCTACATAGGTTAATGTGCCAAGGAGGTCTCACAAAAGTGGCCGGCATGTCAGGGAGGAAACTACTTCTTTGGTTCAATTGCAGGCTTGCCCGCTTGCAATGTATTGTTTTCAGCGTCAGTCATGTTTCCATTATTGTGAGATGATTTCCCAAACTTAGCATCATCATGAGTTAGCTCACCTATTTGTCTTAAATTTTCATAATGTTCATGTAAACCTTGCTGGGGTGGATTTTACTTTGTCACCAGAGACCATTTCAGAGGCGACGGGGATACCCAACATCGGGGAAGAATGGAATAAGCGGCAACAGTTGGATAGAGCCTATTATGAGCCATATATCAGACCTGGATATATGAGGTAGCTGAGCAGGGTATTTCCATTCCGGTTTCTGAAGGATGAGTATGCACCATTGATGAAACTCATCATTCTTTATTTCAGTTGTGAAGGGCGCTTTTCACGCTTGTATGCATATCACATCCGGCTGTTGATGCACTTCACGAGAGTGCGGTTGATGAGCATTCCATACTTCATGTACCGTAACATAGAGCGGATGATGTTTCTTGTACAAAATAAGACTCCAGCACAGCAGTATAATAGCATATATCATTACGCGCTAATCAAAATCATGGTGGTACATCAGCTTACACAGCAGGGCATTGCTTGGGAGGAGTTCATCTCACGTGACTTCTTTGCAGCGCCACAGCCGCCTCCCGAGGTAGTTCATGATGAGGGAGAGCCTTTACACCAGTTTGATGTTCCCGAGACTGAGCATATCAGTGCTCCAGTGTATGTGACATATCAGCAAGGCTACAGAGCCTTATTTGCAGTGACACGACGAGTACTATCTCCACTCGGTGTGGAAGGGGTGTCATTGACTTCATCAGCAGCGCAAGTACTATCTCCACATGGTGTGGAAGGGGTCTCACCTTCGACATCAGCACAGGTATAGTTTCAGGACAGAGGCAAGAGGCCTATGCACGATGAGGGTCCTTGAGGAGGCCGAGACACTGATTTTATACTCATCGATGTTGATGCGAGCTCTCCTAGCTCAAAGCTCAAATAAATCATCCAGGAGCAGAAAGCTGAGATTGGAACTTTGACAGAGAATTTTTAGAGAGCACAGTGGGTGATAAAGTACCTGGAGTAGCAGAACAAACAACTAGACGATTAGCATACACTTACAGAGTTGCGGCGAATTCGTGAAGACCGTGCATTGGCCCGGAAGAGACCAGGTGACATGACACCATTTGAGCGAGAGACCAACCTAATGCATGTTAAAATTCATCTGGAGAAGCTCTTGAAGAAGGCCAATCGGGACAAAGACATGCTTATACATATGAATAATCATTATTGGGCCCGCATGCACGTTTGCAGAGCAAAAATGAAGATCCTGAAGAGAAGGTTGAGCAGAGCACTGAAACGGCGAAAGAGGCCTGATCCACTCCGGATCTTGGCTGAGCATGAGGCATGATGGGGGATCCTCACTCCAAATTTCAGCAAATTTGGAGAAATTTGTGTCATTTTGAAAATTTTTGGTCACAAAACAGGTTTTTTCGCCCAATGCGTTGCGCCACCCGACGCGCGCTTACGTTTGAGACATCTTCTGGAGGAAAGTTTTGCATTTTTGGATTTTTCATGGTAAATTATGCATGTTCAGGAATGGCTGAAGCATTTCATCAAGTTCTGGATGATCAAAAGGGCCAAAAACACCATGAAAACCACCTTTCTGCCACCTTTTGCACTAGCAGGAAGTACTCATGGGAGATTGAATATTTGGAGGGGAAAATGAGCTCAAAATTGACAAATTCCACTTGGGTTGGATAGCCAACATCCAGGTCTTTCTAACGAGCTATCATGAGCTCAATTTGGACTCTATAATGTGACCCAAACATAGGTTCAAAGTAGCACAACGCATAGAACTTTGGAGCGCGGCGCATAGAGGATTTTGACAAAATTTTTGCCTTCCAGCTCAGGAATTCGGCCAGTTGTGACTAGTTTAGTCTCTTCATGTAATTTTTAGTTTTTCTTGATGTAATTTGATGTAAATTATGTAAATTTGGCACTTATTTACTTGTTCTATATGATTCATTCACTAAAAAGTGAAAATCAATTGAATGGATCAGTTTCCTAGCTTATAGAGGCAAGTTGTTTGGCTGCCTAGATTTTAGCTCCTTGTTTAGAATTGGTTCAAACTGCTCCTAGAAGCATGAGATTGACCCCTAGAGGCATGGGAAGGGGTTAGACTTGTCTATTTATTGTATTTTCTGAGACACTTTCAGGGTTGGACTCTTGGGAAAATTTTGGCACACTATTGTACATATTTTCTGCATTTTTGGCTAAGGAAAGATCAGAGGTTTTGCAGCACCTGTTGGGATTCTTGTGGCTTTCAGTTTTTTATGGTGTTTTCTCTCAGTTATTTGTAATTTCTTTAATTTTTAATGTATTCCATTCCATTCTTTTACTTCTGAAACTAAATGAATGAGTTAATGAGGTAGAATTCATTGATTCCAGTGCTCTGCCTTTAAATTTGTCTAGTTTTATATGTTTTCGCCTGTTTGGAGAGGATCCTTTTTCTCCCTTGCCCTCTTTAGCTCCTTTTCATTCTTATCCATCCACACACATAATAAAAAGCATCAATATTACTTCCTACCTTGCCCCAACTCGAAATCTCTGAAGATCTGGCCTCATCCCCAAGCCCAAAATTGTTTTTCCCATTTTTTCAACAAAAAACCCAAAAAATTTAAATCAAACACTTCCATTTGTTTACTAGCCTAAAATTAGTATTCCTTATTAGTCATCTTAGCCCCTTTGAAGATCTTTTTCCGAGATAGACCCGAAGAGAGCCCTCTCCTGTCCTCGTAGGGCTAGCTACGAGGCTGAGCTTGGTTTGATGTTGCCTTGAGTTTTACCTTATTTCAGCCTAAGGTAGATTCGAGCGCTAACATAGTGGCGACCATACTGGGGAACATCTCAATGGTTTTCATGTTGGTGTGTTCATTTCATGAGTTATAGATGGAGTCTGAAGTCATGCCAGGTAGCTTTCGAAAAGCTTTTTCTATGCATTAGCGGAAGTAGATAAACGTTGCTTCAGTCGATCTCCGGTTTAGCTTGTGAATGCGACACTTGGTGTGCGAATCACCCCAGTACATATTATCATTCTATACTTTTGGATGATTGAGTCTAGAATTCGATAGGCTGAAAATAATCGGTTGTGTCCTTTGGATTTTTTAATAGATCAATACACTAGCTTCAAAAAGGCATACTAGATCAAATCCTGATCCAAATCCGCCTCCAGTATATGAAAACCCCAACTTAATCCCAAGAATTTTCCATCGAGAAGCTCCCATCATTCCTTTGGTCAAATCTCACTCATACCCCACTGTTTTTGAATGCATTGAAGATATTGAGTTTGACGATCAGTTCGAGTTATCATTGTTTGAAACCAAGTCCAAAAGCGCTACTAGTTCTACCATCATCAATCCTGAGTTTATCAAGTATCTAGAAGTTGAACAAGCAAATAGATCTATTGATAATTATATTCTGAATCTTCAAAAATCCATTGTGGCAACCAACATCCCTGAATTCATTGAATCTGCATCCAAAACTCTTGGGCCATTTGAAATTGCATCTGGTTCATAGATTCCCACTGAACCTCCCTTTATCCCTACCATTCCCGTACAGCCTGAGATCTCTAATCAGCAATCAGTAGTAGTTCCTCCTACATCTCCACCGCATACACCTCGTTCATCTATTGCTCCCATTCCACCTGTTTCTCCAAGACAGATTATAAATCCGCCGAGAGCCATGGCTGCTCGATTTGCTCCTCTCGTGTTACCGCAGCAATTGAATGATATGCCCGAAGATTATCAGAGCAAGATTCCAATATTTGATGGCACTCTGCAGAGTATTCCGCCACAACAACATGTAGATAAGATGACAGACTTTTTCGATCTTCATGAGATCGATGAAGAGAATGTAACGATGAGACTTTTTGTGCAAACTTTCAGAGGGGAGGTAAGAAAATGGTTTAGAGCTTTGCCAGCAAGAAGCATTACTACAATGGCAGAACTTCACCAACAATTTCTAGATCATTGGGAAATCAAAAAAGATCCACTTCAGATCAATGCCGAGTATAATAGCATCAAGCACAATCCTGGTGAGTCCGTTCAAGAATATATTGTCATATTTAATACAGTTTATAATGCAATTCCAGATGACTTAAGACCATCTAGAAAGTCAGCTCTCCTTAAATTCCCGGATGGTTTTGATTCAGAGATGGCTTATTCATTACGAGACAGAGATCCGCCTACCTTGGAAGATATGCAGAAGATTGCTGTTAGTGTTGAGGCGAATCTAAATGATAAGAGAGCCAGGTTGAAAGCAGAGAAGAGAGTGACCATAAAGGAAGAAGCTTCCACATCTACATCAGAACAGCACTTGCTTCGCGAAATGGAATTTTTTTTCAAAAGAATGATGCTTGATAAGCCCGAACCGCAGATTCGAAATACTAACTACCGTGGCCAGCAGCAGCCACAGTTCAGAATTAAACAGCGTGAACAGAGAGCACAAGAGCCAGCAGCCCAGCAGCAAGTTAAAACACCTCTTCAGAAAAACTTTGTGGGTCAAGATTTAGATGATGACGATGACGTAGTAGGAGAGAAAAACCACTTCTTTACTCCCGATGATCTACTCATTTATATCACTGAAGATGAAGAGTATGCAGAAAGTTCAGCTGCACATAAATATGAGGATTTTATTTTAGCAAATGATGTAGCTCTGGAGGAAGAATCAGATGAATACCAAAGAGGGTATATGAATGCTTTGTCCGCTCAGTAGAAGCAATACTCATTAAGAAACAGATATGTGCCCATAAACCCAATTCAAAAGAGAAAAGAGGCTTCCGCACCGAAGATGGATTCACCTGTAGCACAAAAGAAAGGAAAAGAGACAATTGATCCCACAACTAACAAATCATCATCAACAGAAAAGTCAAATCAGCCAAGCATAATGAAGGATAAGGATGAAAGGAAATAAGTTCCAGTCAAAGAGGTTGAAAAGGTTTCAAATTTTAGTTTGGAGAATGAAATTTCTAAATTGAAGGTATCTATTCCCTTGACAGAAATTATGAAGAACAATAGTTATAGAGGTCAAGTCTCTAAAATTCTGAATTTTGATCCAATGTTTGACACGGTGAATATTGAAGATGATCAGCATGAATTGATATTTGGGCCTGCTTTAGATGGTGAGTCCCCTGACAGCGATGTTCCTCCCTTTTATATTAGTTTGAGGTTGCATGAATTTGTATTGCATAATGCCGTGTTCGATTCCAGTGCTTCGCACAATCTTATGCCAAAAGCAATCATGGAAAAGCTGGGTTTAGACATTACAAGGAAATACCATGATTTGTATTCATTTGATTCCAGCTAAGTGAGATGTATCAGACTCATCAAATATTTGGTTGTAAGTTTAGATCAGATTCCCGTGAAAAATGTCTTGATGGACGTGGTTGTGGCAGACATTCCTCCCCATTTTGAGATGCTCCTTTCTAGATCTTGGGGAGAAAAGTTGAAAGGTACACGACAGTTAGATTTCTCCTATGCAACAATTCCTTTCTTTGGCCAAATGAGAAAGTTATATCGAGAACAGAAGATGAAATACATGATAACAAGCAAGGAGAAACCAATCAATCATCCTGTAAATTATGTACATACAGACTTAGAGTCTTTCGTTTTGTTTGCTAATAGTTTTAATGATATAGATAGTCAGTTATTTCAAGCAGAATATATACCAGAGATTATCGATAATTTCAGAGAATTTCTACAGAAAGAGAGACGAGAAAAGAAAGATACTGTTGAGCAATCAGCTAAAGACGATGGGCAGCAAACAGAAAAAACAGAGATGGCACAATTTCAGCACTTAGAGGATGATGAAGATGGTCTTTGGACCATGGATTTTGATGGCGCAGTGGGTAGTGATGGTGCTGGAATTGGTGTTTGGATACGCAGCCCATTTTCCGCTCCGAATAAGGTCCCGAGCAATGTGCGAGTATGTTCCTACAAACTAGCATTTGATTGTTCTAACAATGAGGCTGAGTATGAGGCTCTGATTGCTGGCCTAAAGATTCTAAGAAAGCTGAACGCGAAAAGAATTGCAGTCTATGGTGATTCTAAATTGGTGATAAAACAGGTAAAGGGTGAGTTTCAAGTTAAGCATCCTTGCATGAGGGCTTACCGTAATGCAGTTTTAGACATTTTGAAGTTATTTTCAGACTATACTTTGACGTGTGTGCCTCACATCTAAAATGGTGTTGCTGATGGACTTGCTAAAGCAGCAAGCAATTTAAAAATCCCAATGAATTCCAGCAATAAGTTTGAGATCCATGTGAAGCACCGCCCTACCGTTTCGGATAATCAGAGATGTTGGCAAGTTTTTCAGGACGATGAGGAGATTAATGATTTCCTACAAAACAAGGGTAAGTTTAAAGATACCTCCATAGATACAGAACATGATGATGGTAATGATGATATGCAAATAAATCAAATGGAAGTGATGCAGCTTAAGGATAACATCATTCCTAAAGGATTGATTCCTTTAGAGGAACTCTTTAATAAAGATGACGTAGCCCGCAAATCAACATTGAGGCCGACTGAAAAAGGTGTTGAGGAAGTAAATATTGGGACAGCTGAAAACCCCAAGATGGTAAACATATCCAAGTCATTGTCACTGGAGGTAAGAGTTGAATATGTGAGTTTGTTTTCTTCATTTGCTGATGCTTTTTCTTGGGATTAATCAGATTTAAAAACGTATGACACTAATATAATTCAGCATACTATCCCTATTAAACCAAATCAGAAGCCTTTCCGTCAGAAGTTGAGGAGAATCAATCCGAAGCTGCTACTATCGATTGAGAAGGAGGTAAACAGGTTGTATAAGTCAGAAATCATTGTACCTATCAGATTTTCTGATTGGATTTCCAATTTGGTGCCCGTGAGGAAAAAGACATGTGAGATCCGTTTGTGTATTGATTTCAGAAATTTGAATAAGGTGTCATTGAAGGACAATTATCCACTGCCAAAAATGGACCATATACTGCAGCGAGTAGTTGGAGCATCAAGGATGTCACTACTTGACGGCTATTCAGGATATAATCAAATTTTAGTGCATGAGGACGATCGTGACAAAACCACGTTCACCACTCCATGGGGAACGTTTCATTATGCCAAGATGCCATTTGTTTTGAAAAATGTAGGTGCTACCTTTCAGCGTGCAATGGACATGGCTTTCGCCAATGAGAAAGATGTATTTTTGGTTGTTTACCTTGATGATTTGACAGTGTTTTCAAATTCTGATGAAGAACATTTGTATCACTTGAAAGTTGTTTTTCAAAAGTGCAGAAAATATGGCATTTCGCTGAATCCGAAAAAGAGCTTGTTTACAATGGATGAAGGCAAAATTCTTGGCCACATCATATCGAAAGATGGCATTCGTGTTGACCCGGCATGTGTTGAAGCAATCCAGAAATTGAACATCCCTGGAACAAGAAAGAAATACAGTCATTTAATGGTAAGATGAATTTCCTGCGTCGTTTCATTCCAAATCTTGCTGAGAATCTTAGAGAGATCACAAACATGCTGAAAAAGGACAGTCAAGTGAAGTGGACAGAAGAAGCAGTGAAATCATTCAATTTGGTAAAGTTAGCTCTTTCTTCAGCTCCCATTTTAATAATCCCGGATTACACACAGGACTTCATTTTGTTTTCATTTGCTTCTGAGCACACTTTGGCAACTGTTTTAAGGCAGAAAAGAGACACAGTTGAGAAGCCCATTGCTTTTTTCAGTCGAATTATAAGGGACGGAGCTTTGAAATACAACATTATTGAGAAAAAAGCACTTGCTCTTGTGAAGGCCTTGAAATATTTTCGTGTGTATATACTACATTCCCACATTATAGCTTATGTTCCTAACGCAGCTGTCAAAGATGTATTGGTACAAGCAGATCCGGAAGGAAGACGGGGTAAGTGGATCGCTGCATTGTTAGAATATGATGTGGAGATTAAACTGACCAAGCTTATCAAAGGACAGGGATTAGCCAAGCTCATGGTTGAAACAAATCTGCATGCTTTAGAAATAAATTTGATCACTGCTATGTCTGATGAGGATGAGGAAAGTACATCATTTCAGGTATCTGATATCTTTGTTTCTTCCCCTTGGTATGCTGACATTTTATATGTACTTCAAAATTTGTCTCCACCACCCGGGATGCCTAGAAATAAGAGTAGAACCTTGAAGTTGAGGGCTGCAAAATTCTGTATTTTGAATTCTACACTATATTGGAAAGACCCCGGTGGAATGTTATTGAATTGTTTGGTAGAGGAAGAAGCCAAAAGAGTTTTGGAGGACTTTCATAAAGGAGACTGCGGGGGCCATCTATTTTGGAAAACCACAGCTAATAATATTCTGAGAGCGGGATACTATTGGCCTACTTTATTTTCTGATGTATATAAGGCTGTTAAGAATTGTCACAAATGTCAAATTTTCGAAGGGAAGCAGAAATTACAGCCTTTGCCTCTTAAACCAATTGAAATTAGTGCACCATTTCAGCAATGGGGGTTGAATTTCATTGGAGAAATCCATCTGGCATCTTCAGGACAGCATAGATGGATATTGACAGCAATGGATTACTTCACGAAGTGGATCGAGGCAATTCCCACCCGACAAGCTACGGATGCGGTAATTATTTCTTTTCTTGAGAATAACATTCTGTCACATTTTGGTTGTCCTAGTAAGATAATCACAAATAATGCAGCGGACTTCAAGTCTAAAAGGATGGTTGAATTTTGCAATAAGTATAACATCAACTTGGGACATTCGACTGCCTACCATTCGCAAGGAAATGGCTTGGCGGAGTCTTCAAATAAGTCTTTGGTAAATATCATTAAGAAATTGCTGGAAATCAATAAGAAAGGCTGGCACAAGAAATTAGTAAATGCACTTTGGGATGATCGGGTAAGTCAGAAAAAATCCATTGGCATGTCTCCTTTTGAATTGGTATATGGGGTAGATACAGTTTTTCTTACCTCTCTTGCTGTCCTGGTGGTCAAACTACTTTAGGAAGCTGGTAGTGAGGAAGATCCCATGCAGCGAAGGATAAATCAGATGATTCATTTACAACAAACACGGGAGGAGGTCTTTCAAAATACATTCAAGTTGCAGGAGCGCATTAAGAAGATTTATGACAGGAAGGCGAAAGCAGATAAGTTTCAGTTGGATGAGGTGGTCCTGAAGTGGGATGCTCGGAATGAGGAAAAAGGTAAGCACGGAAAATTTGAAAACCTTTGGAATGGTCCTTTTAAGATTGCAGCGTATCGTGGTCAGAATGCCTTTCTTCTCAAGGAAATGAACGAGGATGATTGTCCTGGAGGTCCGATCAATGGTCGGCTGCTCAAGCGATACCATTTCTGAGTATTTTCTACTGATTTCATTGTCATTGTATATATCGTTCTACTTCTGTTTCATCGCAAGTGTGTACTAATCTCTTTTCTTTGGTCTGGGGCCTGAAGCGAAGGCTATAATTCTGAAAAGGGAGGTTAGTTGGTTTGAAGTTTTTCAAGTTAGTTTTATCTGTCATTTCAGTTTTAAAATTGAGTCGGTTTCAGTCAAGTTTCAGTCAAGTTTCAGTCAAGTTTCAGTCAGGTTTTAGTCAAGTTTTCAGTCAATAAATGTGTCAAAGGTTTTGTGTTATCTGTTGAAATAATGACTCCATCGCCCAATGGAAGAAGGCACTGTCTAACTCTTCCAGAGATCTGCCATTCTTGGCATCTCCTTGGAGCCACCATCCCCATTGGAGCCAATGTTAGAGTCGGTCCTTACAACCCTCTGTCAGAGATCATTTCACTTTTTGCATATCATTTTTAGGTGTCTCGCTCACTTCACTTCATTACATTTCACTAGGGGCATGCCATTGACTGACGAGAGGGTTTGTTCTTCTTGTATTCCCTCATGCTTGTACCTATTGGGCTAATTAAAACTCCTCAAAAGTTATCGAAGTTCAGTTCACGTCATTCATGGTCATAAATGATTATTTTGGTCAACAAGAGTCTTTTATTTTTAGATTCTAGGGTTCAGTCTTTTGATATGTTTAATAAATGCCCGCAGGCCATGAAGATGGTTTTTGAAGAGGTTCTTAGTTCAAATTTTCATCATCAAACACATTTGAGGACATTTCTTCTTCAAAAATCTGTTTTGAACAAGAAATTGTCAAATTCATTTTTTGTAACAATCATGTATTTTTTCCACCATAAAAAATTTCAATGCAGCCTCTGGTCTTTTCCGAAATACAAACGCCAACATCCCTGCAAAAATCAAATCATTTCATCAGTCCAAAACTCAGAAAGTCAGTGTAAAAAGCCAAAAGACAAAATTTCAATGAAAGGATAAAGTGCCAAATGAAAAACATTACAAAGTGGGTTGTGGAGGAAGCAAAAATTAAAACCAACTCTTGCAAGATATGTTCCAAGGCTATGTAAATCATTTTTGTCAAATTACATTCACAAATTTTCAGAGCAAAGCCGAATTTGGAGGTTGAAGAGCGAATTTCAGTGTTCAAGGGTCGTGACTGTGTGTTGACAGTTTGAGCGCGGTGCATACAAAGAGGGCGTGGCACACTGGGCATAGTTTGTCAGTGTATTTTTGTGTGGGCGCGGCGCACTGGGAGTGCGCACGGCGCATTGAGCCATCAAGCTTGAAAATTCATCCAAACTCTACAATTTTTCAAATTCAAATAATCTCATAGCTTCAAGTAAGTTATCCACGCCTGCCAAATGTTTTTTGGATATGCTATGGTGGTTTAAAGGTGGAGAAAACAAATTTTTGAATGGTCAAAAGTTTAAACCCCATGTTTACATCCAAAATTGCTCCAAGGGTTTAAAGGGAAGTCTTTCAAAACGTGGAAGTTGGTGTTTCAAACTTGTTTCAATAACATATATGCTCTTGTTATGGAATGTCATTATTGTCACTGTTAGATTTACCACAGTCCCACAGCCACAGTCCCATATTCATTGTTCCCATATCCCTTTATACTTTTGATCCCCATGTGAAATTCCAAACCCTACTTGTTACCTCTTTCCCTGCCATTGATAAAATTTAAATTTTTCATAAGGATCAATGGTTTTTCTCTTGTATTTGAATGTACTTTTTCCATTTGAATAACTCTTATATCTATCACAGTGCAAGTCCTATTACTATCACTCTTTCCCATACCATTTGTAAAGGTGTGTAATCCCAACATGTTCCAAAGCAGTGAGTAAATTGTTTGTCTTTTCCAAAGCCATTTGACAATCCTTTAGCCCACTGTTTATACCTCCCACAGTTCCTCATTTCATGCTTGAAATAGTTGGCATATTTGATTTTGAAAGGAAAAACACCATTTCATCATTTTAGACATACACCTAAGTCTTGTTTTCACCATACCTATATTAGCATATATTTGTCAAACATCTTGATTTCAGCGCCATGTCAGAGACAGATTCACCTTATGAGCAGGGGTATGAACAGGACAGTGATTCATATACAGAGGTTAATGTGCCAAGGAGGTCTCACAAAAGTGGCCGTCATGTCAGGGAGGAACCTACTTCTTTGGTTCAATTGCAGGCTTGCCCGCTTGCAATGGATTGTTTTCAGCGTCAGTCATGTTTCCATTATTGTGAGATGATTTCCCAAACTCAGCATCATCATGAGTTAGCTCACCTATTTGTCTTACATTTTCATAATGGTCGTGTAAACCTTGCTGGGGTGGATTTTACTTTGTCACCAGAGACCATTTCAGAGGCGACTGGGATACCCAACATCGGGGAAGAATGGAATAAGCGGCAGCAGTTGGATAGAGCCTATTATGAGCCATATATCAGACCTGGATATATGAGGCAGCTGAGCAGGGTATTTCCATTCCGATTTCTGAAGGATGAGTATGCACCATTTATGAAACTCATCATTCGTTATTTCAGTTGTGAAGGGCACTTTTCACGCTTGTATGCATATCACATCCGGCTATTGATGCACTTCACGAGAGTGCGGTTGATGAGCATTCCATACTTCATGTACCGTAACATAGAGCGGATGGCGTTTCTTGTACAGAAGAAGACCCTAGCACAACAGCATAATAGCATATATCATTACGCGCTGATCAAAATCATGGTGGTACATCAGCTTACACAGCAGGGCATTGCTTGGGAGGAGTTCATCTCACGTGACTTCTTTGCAGCGCCACAGCCGCCTCTCGAGGTAGTTCATGATGAGGGAGAGCCTTTACACCAGTTTGATGTTCCTGAGACTGATCATATCAGTGCTCCAGTGTATGTGACATATCAGCGAAGCCACAGAGCCTTATTTGCAGTGACATGACGAGTACTATCTCCACCCAGTGTGGAAGGGGTTTCGTTGACTTCATCAGCAGCGTGAGTACTATCTCAACTTTGTATGGAAGGGGTCTCGCCTTCGACATCAGCACAGGTACAGGTTCAGGACAGAGGCAAGAGGCCTATGCACGATGAGGGTCCTTTAGGAGGTCGAGACACTGTTTTTATACTCATCGATGTTGATGCGAGCTCTCCTAGCTCAAAGCTCAAAGAAATCATCCAGGAGCAGAAAGCTGAGATTGGCACTTTGACAGAGAATTTGCAAAGAGCACAGTGGGTGATAAAGTACCTGGAGCAGTGGAACAAACAACTAGAGGATCATCATACACTTATAGAGTTGCGGCGAATTCACGAAGACCGTGCATTGGCCCGGAAGAGACCAGATGACATGACACCATTTGAGTGAGAGACCAGCCTTACGCATGTTAAAATTCATCTGGAGAAGCTCTTGGAGAAGGCCAATTGGTAAAAAGACATGGTTAGACATATGAAGAATCATTATTGGGCCCGCATGCACGTTTGCAGAGCAAAAATGAAGATCCTGAAGAGAAGGTTGAGAAGAGCACTGAAACGGTGAAAGAGGCCTGATCCACTCCGGATCTTGGATGAGGCTTCATTGGATGAGTATGAGGCATGATGGGGGATCTTCACTCCAAATTTCAGCAAATTTGGAGAAATGTTTGTTATTTTGAAAAGTTTTGGTCACAAAACAGGTTTTTCCGCCCAATGCGTCGCACCACCCGACGCGCGCTTACGTTTGAGACATCTTCTGGAGGAAAGTTTTGCATTTTTGGATTTTTAATGGTAAATTATGCATGTTCAAGAATGGCCGAAGAATTTCATCAAGTTCTGGATGACCAAAAGGGCCAAAAACACCATGAAAACCACCTTTCTGCCACCTTTTGCACCAGCAGGAAGTACTCATGGGAGATTGAAGTTTTGGAGGGGCATATGAGATCCAAATTGAAAAATTCCACTTGGGTTGGATAGCCAACAGCCAGGGCTTTCCAACAAGATATCATGAGCTCAATTTGGACTCTGGAAAGTGCCCAAAAAACAGGTTCAAAGTATCACAACGAATAGAGCTTTGGAGCGTGGTGCATAGAGGATTTTGACCAAATTTTTGCCTTCCAGTTCAGGAATTCGGCCAGTTGTGACTAGTTTCGTCTCTTGATGTAATTTTTAGTTTCTTGACGTAATTTGATGTACATGATGTAACTTTGGCACTTATTTAATTTTTCTAGATGATTCATTCACTAAAAAGTGAAAATCAAGTGAATGGATCAGTTTCCTAGCTTATAGAGGCAAGTTGTTTGGCTGCCTAGATTTTAGCTCCTTGTTTAGAATTGGTTCAAACTGATCCTAGAATCATGAGCTCAACCCCTAGAGGAATGGGAAGGGGTTATAATTGTATATTTATTGTATTTTCTGAGACACTTTCAGGGTTGGACTCTTGGGAAAAGTTTGGCACACTATTGTACATATTTTCTGCATTTTTGGCTAAGGAAAGATCAGAGGTTTTGCAGCACCTGTTGGGATTCTTGTGGATTTCAGTTTTTGATGGTGTTTTCTCTCATTTATTTTTAATTTCTTTAATTTTTAATGTATTCCATTCCCTTATTTTACTTCTGAAACTAAATTAATGAGTTAATGAGGTATAATTCATTGATTCCGGTGCTCTGCCTTTAAATTTGTCTAGTTTTATATGTTTTCGACTGTTTGGAGAGGATCCTTGTTCTCCCTTGCCCTCTTCAACTCCTTTTCATTCTGATCCATCCACACACATAATAAAAAGCATCAATACTACTTCCTACCTTGCCCCAACTCGAAATCTACGAAGATCTGTCCTCATCCCCAAGCCCAAAATTGTTTTTCCCATTTTTTCAACAAAAAACCCAAAAAATTTAAATCAAAATCTTCCATTTGTTTACTAGCCTAAAAGAAGTATTCCTTATTAGTCATCTCAGCCCCTTTGAAGATATGTTTCCGAGATAGACCCGGAGAGAGCCCTCTCCTATCCTCGTAGGGCTAGCTATGAGGTTGAGCTTGGTTTGATGTTGCCTTGAGTTTTACCTTATTTCAGCCTAAGGTAGATTCAAGTGCTAAGAGACGGAACACCATATAAATATGTTTCAGGAGCTGCAGAAAACATTGATGAATCACTATACATGATTAATGGAGGCCTGTAACCTCTTGGTATAGCATAAAAAGGAATTCAGGGTGGTGAATAGTTTATACCAGTATTGTGTAGAAATTCTGCCAACTGAGAATACCAAGGATCTGGTTTGAAAGGACTATAATAAATTGATTCACTTGGACTAAGATCTAAAGAGTCCCAAGTAGGAGGAAGAACTACTTATTCTTCAGTATCAGTAACTTATTCAATACTAATGAGACTGAGAGGAAGATTTTCTGTGATCTGATACTTCACTCTGGGTGAATGAGGATGATCATGGGTTGGATCAAGGAATGGAGAAGTAATCTTAGATATAATTGTTACGTTCTTTAGTTTAGAAACTTCAGGTTCCAAATATGATAACTCATTAGTTGTAGAAACAAGTTCAGCGAGTTCGAAAATTGAAACTCTATGTGGAGTACTTTATACAGTACGAGGTTGATCTACTTCGTATTCAGGATGAACAATTATAGATGTTTCTTCATGTTTAAAGGATCCAGTTCCTGATTTTTGTCCTTTTTTAGATTTAAGTCTTTCTAACTGGCTTGGTGTGTACTCAGGGGGTTTCTCCTACATTCTATGTTATTGTATAGGTAATTCAGCCATGATTAAAACTTTTAACACACGAAATCAAATAAAATTTCAACAAAATATCCTAAAGTCTCTAAGGAAACAACCAAATTGATCACACACCTAGAAAATATAAGAGATCAAACCACACACAAACAGTATATTCCCACACTAAAAACACTATTTGGTGATGAAATCCAACATCATATAATTTTAATGCAGAAATGGTGGTTGGAAGAGTTACCCCAACAACCTGCTTAATGAAACAGGCTAGTGCAAGTTTCTCCACTTAAACCATATCAAGTGAAGAGAACCCTCCGTAGATTCCAAGTGAGTCTAGTCGATGTCTGTTCCAGGTACATTGGGACCTCCCCTCCACTGTCACCTTGGGAAAGAATCCTAAATTTTATATCCACTAAGGTCACCAATTGGAACAAATATACCTGGGGGAACAATCTATGATCCAATATACACACAAGGGTAGAGTAAATATCTCAATCCCCTTGAAGGCTCCTTGACATAATCCAAGGTTTACCAACAAGTGACCCTAGGCTCCTCAATAATGGTCTATTCGAGGTTTACAATTTTTAATAAATGCACACCTTCTATCTTTCCCAATGAGATAGGTATGATTACCTCACTGGTTCGGACATGATATCGTGCTTAACTATTTTAAGAAGGCCATCAGATTGAGGTAACCTAGTCTCGGTAACTATTTTGTATTGAAATAGAATGTTCCTTTTCTTTGGGATGAGATTGCTGATCGATCTTTTGATTCTTTCAAACACGTGTTTACCCATGCACCGTTATTGCATCCACCAAATTACAACCAGGATTACTTTTTATACCTAGCAACCTCTGATTCCACCATTGGAATGGTATTAGTTCAAGAGGATGAATTCCACAATGAGCATGTGATTTACTATCTTAGTTAGAATTTCAATCTGACCAAAATTAAATATTCACATGTGGAGAAATTGGCCTTGGAAGTAGTTCAAGTTGTCCTAAGGTTCCGTCATTATATATTGTTACGAAAAACAACTATGATATCTAATTGCAACCCGATGATGTACATTTTGACTAAAATATTACTCAGAGGAAAATACTCTAAATGGATTGTTATCCTTCAGGAGTTTGATTTATAATTTGAAAAATCCAAATCAAAGAAATCACTGGTGTTCGCCGAACTTATGTGTGATTTCCCAAATACCGAGACGGAAACTGTGGTAGAGCATTTGATCACTGATGAATCTCTGTTTCTTATCAGTACATTAGATCCATGGT
The DNA here is from genome assembly GCA_034641835.2 of Pinus albicaulis. Taxonomy (NCBI): domain Eukaryota; kingdom Viridiplantae; phylum Streptophyta; class Pinopsida; order Pinales; family Pinaceae; genus Pinus; species Pinus albicaulis. Next base: position 205,168,014 of record CM076574.1, on the reverse strand, counting down.
ATGGATATATCATCATTTATCTCCAAACCCAAACCTTTCCGCCTGAAATCTCACGTTCAAATCGACGAAATATCTGTTACCAATCTCAACAATACAATATGTTGGAGACACACTTCATCGTCATGATGTGTATTTTGTATTTTGACGATTTTTAACTCATGAAGAGGCTGAAAAAGTTTTGAATGACTGCCACTCTAGAGTGTGTGGTGATCATATGTCTGAGTATGCCACAACCCAAAAGATATTGTGCGTTGGTTATTTTTGGCCATCATTATTCAAATATTGCATTCTCACGGTCTGAAAATGCCACAACTGTCAGATATTTGAGCGAAATATGTGTGCACCACTAGCTCCTCTTCACCCCATAATTGTTGTCTGTCCTTTTTCAAAATCGGGCATTGATCTCATTACATGTAACCCTCACTCAGTCGGGGGGCATGGGTATATTATTCTCGCAGTAGATTATTTTACCAAATGGGTTGAGGCGATGCCTGCATTTGTAGCAGATGGAAAAACTACAACTACGTTTGTATTAAATCATGTAATTGCTCGTTTCGGTGACCCCAAGCTATTATTACTGATCATGGGATTCATTTTTGAAATATCATGATGACTAAAATTTCTGATCAACTTGGCCTGCGCCATGATAACTCTACTCCATATTACCCGCAGGCTTATGGTCAGGTTCAAGCTGTTAATAAATTTTTAACCGCCATGATTAAAAGGATAACCAGAATTCATAAATCAAATTGGCATACCATGCTTTTTTCAGCACTATGGGCATATCAAACCTTAGCAAAAGCTGCAATAGGGTTCACTCCTTTTCAACTTGTTTACGGTTTAGAAGCTGTGTTACCTATTTAATGCGAAATATCGTCACTCCAATTAGCCATAGAGTTACAACCAGCTACCTCTGAAGAGGAAAAATGATTTTTATACTTACCACAATTATATGAGACTCGACGCACCTCTACATTAGCAGCCAAAGCTCATAAAAAATATGTTAAATTTCAGTATAGTCGAAGTGTTACACATGTTTTTTCAGAAGGTAACCTAGTCTCGGTATACGATCAAGCTAACGATAAGCTAGGAGCTGGGAAATTCAAACCAATGTGGCATGGTCCTTACATTTTCAAGCGGGTGATTGTAAAAGGGGCCTATGAATTGACTGATTATGAAGGGGTCTCTTATATAAACCCAGAAATGGATTTTATCTAAAGAGATATTATGCTTGATTCTTGTGTGAAGATCTCACTTGTACATTAGTTATTTTTCTAGTTAGAGGCCTTAGATTAGATGATTGTGTCTAGTTTAAGTTTTCTTTTACTACTATCATTGCTTATCTTGATTACCCTTGATATTTCAGTTGTCGAAATCCCTTCAAACGTGCATTGGTTTTGCTGATGGCGCCTGTCGTAGTACACAGAATATTTCTTCCATAGCCTGGGTTATTTATTCACCCACTGATGAACTAGTTTCTATGCATGGGGTAAGACTTGGTCAAACAATGAATAATTTTGCAGAATATAGCATAGTGATTGAGTTATTTTCTGGCTCCATTTCATTTGGCATTTGACATTTGACCATTAGGCTAGATTCAGAACTCATTGTATTACATTTAAACAGAGTATACACAATTAAAAATCTAGTGTTATTGAGATTATTTTTGAAGGTTCATCTCTTGGAAAAGAAATTTGACTACATCGAATATCAACGCATTCCAAGAAATTTAAATACATTGGTTGATGCATTAGCTAATATTTTTATAAATAGACATTTACAATGTTAAAATAGTAAACCAAAATAGCATTCGATATGTGTTGAACAAAATATCCAGAGAAAGTAGTAATATCATAGATAGGAGTTTTTGTTTTCAAAAATATTACATCGTCTACAAAAATACATTTAAAACACCTTATGATCTGAAATATAGTGATACAAAAAATAAAATACAATAGTCCGCAATGGTCATCCACTATCCGTAGTGATGATCATGGTAGTAAACTATCGCTCGTGCCACCCTGCGCAGGAATCTCCTAAACTAGCTAGGAACACCAGTAACGTGTCTATGGAGATGAAGAGGAATATCATCCGTCGATGTCTCTGGGATATCTATATTCAACCTCTATAGGTTGTTCTCTAATTCAGTAAGGATTTCTGCTGCCTGATTTTGTGGCTGTGCAACAGGCTCTGTTAGCTGCCTTTCGAAGTGGTGGAGAGTGGCTGGTCTTCGTGGAGCAACATCTGCATTTAAAATTTTGTTATCAGTATTGGACGATTAAAATAAAAATATATAAATTAGAGTTAAAACACATAAAAATGTTTCATTTACTTGATTCGTCCCATTGTGCCCCTGGAGGTAAGGACATCTCGTAAATTTATGCCTGCATACGGGAAATCCTCAATAGAAAATATTTGGTTCTGAAGCTTATGAAAATATGATGGAGTGAATCAAACTACCAAATGACCATTGCCTCCATGGTGGGACATCATTGAAACCTAGCATACAATATGAGGCTCTATAGGCTCACCAGTATCAATAGAGATCAGTTGAAGGGCGAGGGATGGAATCCTCTCCAAAGGAAAAGCAATCAAGATGGCACCATACCCAAAGTTTTTCAACTTTGAGTTTTTTTCTCTGGTAAATTGGCCTTTCATATTGGCCAATACCCCTCCACACCAATTGAAAATGGTACCTCTATAACAGCCAACTGCTATCTGCATCTGAGATTTGGTAGCCACATGTGGAGCTTCGCTCCCACAAAACCTGGTCACGGTGAATGCAATGACTTTAAGATCAATACATAGGATATTATTTATATATATACGGTTATATTTGGGATCAGATTCTTCACTAAAAAACTCTTATTTATAGCTAGCAATAGGCACACCACCTTGCCTAGCTCCAAACAAAGAAATATGTTCACCTCGTTTGGATAAACCAGTGAGAAAGTAAATGTCTTCAAGCTCAAGTTCTAGCTTATGATCACCAATGATAAAAAATTGTTCTTGGGCGTCTCATTTGTTCACCAGCTAGGTCATTAGTTCCGCTTGTGCCCTCATGCCCTGAATTTCCCATAATTTATACAATCCACAATTTCTCAACACACGCATTGTGGCTGGATTATTCATAGCCGCGTCGTCTACCTTTTCCTGCTCATGTTCTCTCTACTCCAACATTGTGGAATAATCTGCAAATGGTTGCATTTGAAGGTTAGAAGCTTTTAGAGTGAGAATTTTTAACAAATTTTTATAGACTTTAATACTTTTCCTTTTCTCACAGCGCCTCTGTAGTTTTTATATAGAGACAGTGCAGACCCACGCATGCGCTCTTCATAAAAGCCGTGGTAGGCCAATAATTTTCCTTTTGGAAATTTATCAGGGTCCGCAGGTAACCAATACCTAACCCGTGAACCCTCGAGAGTGGAATTTTGAACCTATTTTCCTCTTAAAAAATGATTTCAAAACATAAAAAGAGAATTCAAATGGATGAAAATGAAGAGAAGATTTTTGTAGATTGACTAAATTCAATGATTTTCAATTTGAGTGGTTGGTTCTCTCGTTATCACATCCGGAACTTTTTCTACCAAGAGCTCCCAAATTTCAACTCTGAATAAAAAGGTAAAAATGACTTTGTTGAACTACTTTTTATATTACTTTTTGAATGAATAAAATATTATTTTATTTATTTTCCACTTTAAAAATTTTATTTTCAAATTTTTTTTACTTATTGGAAACATGTATGTTTAATTTTTCGATTTTATGTGCAGAAAACAGGTTTTTTCAGGTGAAAAGAATTATCTTGATGATGAGTACACTTATATCACTTTTTTAGGCTCTTGAAAATTACTAAAAAGCGAAACCCTGGAGTTCTCTTTTAAGCCCTTTTCAAACTCTCTAAACATGAAAAGGTTGCTGAGTAATTTACTATTCAAATTCATTAAAGGAAATGAACAATCGTCCTTTCAGTATAAGTTTACCCCTTTTCCAGACTGAAATGGACTATTTACGAAAAATGTATATGTTGACTTATCATGGTCAATAGAGTTCTCTCTTGTGTTATTTTATCATTTTTCGGGCTTGAGAGATTAAATTTATGAAAATGTACACCCACAGAGTTTTCTTAAGTTTTTCTTCTGACTCCTTAAAACTAAAAAACACTGAGTTTCACCTATACTCGACTCGTTAAAACTTAATAGTAAAGGACTTGACAATTACAAACTTGAAAAAACCACTCCTTCATAGGGTTCAATTTTAATACTAAATTGGACTCATCCAAAGGATGAGATTATATAACAAGCAAATGTTATCCTCCTCAAGCTTGTCAAAAATAAAGAGGTACTTGCCAGAAATGGTGGGGGAAAAAGAGAGAAAATGAATCCAGTTGTCACACTTTGTTCCAAAAAGTAGTATACCACTCTTGAACACAACACTTTTGTCACACTCATACTTTGGTAGGGAAAATATTTTGTCTAATAGTTAATCAAACCACATTGAAAGTCTTCAGTCAGTTTATAGGTATTAGCTTTAGGTCAATTGTCACAACCATTTGTAGTGTCATTATGCATTCAAGAGAAATTTAAAATAAACCATTCATTGAAAACATTTGTCTCCATTCGCATTGACCATCCCTGAGTCAGTCCTTGCTAAAATTTATTCAAAACTTGATCTAATGGTTTCGTGTCGTGGGTTTTCCTACGACGGGTCACTTTCTATTGAAGACAGCACATCATCTAGAAAGTTGATCTAGAATCCTATCAGTAACTTGGGATCTGCATGCCCTAATGGCAGGTTTCTCGCCTTCAATGATAGGTTGCATCATTGACCTTCGATAAAATGATTCTGTGAAGTGTTCAACTCGAAATCATTCATTCACACTTCATGCATTGTATTGAGTACTTCAAGATCCATTGTCCTTATTGGTGGTTTCTCTCACACTTGTTAACGATTCAGATCATTGATTGATAATCAAGTGGTTTATACCATGTTCGTCTTCGACACAATCAATCACATGGGTAGAATCATACTAGTTCAGGAAGCAGAAGTCAAGACCCTGGATATAGTTTCTACCACCCAAGTTGTGAGGAGTTTTTATTATTCATGATACATTAGACTGCTTATGAAAGATGGTTGCGTCCATACTGTGTCTAATATTGATGTAATTCTAAAATCATTTCTATATCAGAACATGTATTTAGTTTTGATCTAAATATGGGAATGCCTACCTTAGCGATGATATACATATATATGTTTGCATTGAATATTTTTACAGGTTTCAACTGGTATGTCTACAACCCAATCTTTGGAATGATAAAGCACTTCACTCTTCAAAACTACTTTAGACTTCATGCTTTAGGGGGAAATCTATTACTATTGTGAAACCAACTCCAAAAATAGAAGAAAAGAGATATCAACGCCTTAGAAATAAGCTACTTCGAGGGGGGAAAACTCCAATACATTACATGAATGAACAATTCTTGGATGATTCAAATTAAAAAACCTCCTTTCTATATATAGGAGTCCATGGGGCCACAATGTAATCCTAGCTGACCTAACAATAATAATTAAAAGGCACAATAATAACAATATGGGGGTTACAAGGGTATAATAATAATAATAAGGGGGTTACACTAACAACAATAAGGGACTATACTAGTAATATAGGGACCTAACATACCCCTCTCCTTCAAAAAAGTGTTGTCTTCAATGCTTGAGTAGCTCTGGGTTCTTCTGTATAAAATTCTCATCCTCCCATGTAGAATCTTCAGTGGGTAAGTTCTTCCACCTGATGAGATACTCTGAAATTGATCGATTATGTAGCTGTCGAGTTCTTGTTTCTGTGACCGCTTTAGGTTCCAATATGATTTTCCCTTCCTCGTCAAGTTCTGACAATATTTTTTGAACTGGAATATTTTCACCTATAACCTTCTTTAAGCATGAAACATGGAAAATTGGATGCACTTGTGAAGAAGCAGGAAGTTCCAATTTGTATGCCATAGTACCAATCTTTTGCAACACCTTGTAAGGACCATGGTACATTGGCTATAATTTATTATCCTTTTTAGCTTGCTTGAGAGACATTTTTTTGTATGGTTGTAGCCGTAAAAATACCCAGTCTCCTACATCAAAACTTCTCTCGCTACGATGTTGATCTACCTATTGTTTCATTCGATTTTTTGCCAAATTCAGGTTGTCCTTTAACAGTTGGAGAAATTCTTGTTGATGCTCGATGTGATCTTACACTTCTTGAACCTTCGAATTTTCTCTTAAAGATGATGTGATGGATGATGGATGATATCCATAAAGTGCCATAAATGGGGTAATTTTTGCTGCATTATGGAAGTAAGTGTTATACCACCATTCAGCGAGAGGTAACCACTTGACCCATTATGTTTGTTTATCAGATACAAAACAAGGAAGATATCCTTTCAAAAATTTATTTACTATCTCAGTTTGACCATCGAATTGAGGATGATAAGATGAGCTATGAGCTAATTGAATACCCAAACAAGAAAATAACTCCATCCAAAAATTTCTAGTAAAAATGGGATCTCTGTCACTCATAATAACCCTTGAGTTTCCATGTAGCTTTTAAATTGTTTCCATAAATGTAGTAGCAATTGTACTTGCTTTAAATAGATGAGATAATGCACAAAAATGTGCATACTTGGTAAGTCTATCAACTACCACCATGATGACACTCTTTCCTTCGAACTTAGGTAAACCTGTGATAAAATCCATTGAAATCTCCTCCCAACATTGAATTGGAATGGATAAAGGTTGTAGAATACCTGGGGTCTTAATTGTCTCAACTTTATTCTACTGGCAAACCAAACATTCTGCCACAAACTTTTGAATATCAGATTTAAGGCCATCCTAAAAAAATTCTTTCTTCACCCTGTGGTAAGTTTTTAAAAATCCTGAGTGTCCTCATAAAGGAGAAGAAGGAAGGTCCAATTTGTATGCCATAGTACCAATCTTTTGCAACACCTTCTAAGGACCATAGTACTTTGGCGATAATTTATTATCCTTCTTACCTTGCTTGAGAGACATTTGTTTGTATGGTTGTAGCCATAAAAATACCCAGTGTCCTACATCAAAACTTCTCTCGCTACGATTTTGATCTACCTGTTGTTTCATTCGATTTTGTGCCAAATTCAAGTTGTCCTTTAATAGTTGGAGAACTTCTTGTTGATGCTCGATGTGATCTTCCACTTCTTGAACCTTCGAATTTTCTCTTAAATATGATGTGATGGATGGTGGATGATATCCATAAAGTGCCATAAATGGGGTCATTTTTGCTGCAGTATGGAAGGAAGTGTTATACCACCATTCAACGAGAGGTAACCACTTGACCCATTGTGTTTGTTTATCAGATACAAAACAATGAAGATATCTTTCCAAACATTTATTTACTATCTTAGTTTGACCATCAGATTGAGGATGATAAGGTGAGCTATGAGTTAATTGAGTACCCAAATAAGAAAATAACTTTATCCAAAAATTTCTTGTAAAAATGGGATCTTTGTTGCTCACAATAACCCTTGGGTTTCCATGTAGCTTTTGAATTGTGTCCATAAATGTAGTATCAACTGTACTTGCTTTAAATGGATGAGATAATGAAAAAAAGTGTGCATAATTGGTAAGTCTATCAACTACCACCATGATGACACTCTTTCCTTTTCACTTAGGTAAACCTGTGATAAAATCCATTGAAATCTCCTCCCAACGTTGACTTGGAATGGATAAAGGTTGTAGAAGACCCGGTGTCTTAATTGTCTCAACTTTATTTTTCTAGCAAACCAAACGTTCCACCACAAACTTTTGAATATCAGATTTAAAGCCATCCCAAAAAAATTCTTTCTTCACCTTGTGGTAAGTTTTTAAAAATCCTGAGTGTCCTCCTAAAGGAGAAGTAGGAAGGTCCAATTTGTATGCCATAGTACCAATATTTTGCAACACATTCTAAGGACCATATTAATTTGGAAAAAAATTATTATCCTTCTTAGCCTGCTTGAGAGACATTTGTTTGTATGGTTGTAGCCATAAAAATACCCAGTCTCCTACATAAAAATTTCTCTCGCTATGATGTTGATCTTCCTGTTGTTTCATTCAATTTTGTGCCAAATTCAGGTTGTCCTTTAACAGTTGGAGAACTTCTTGTTGATGTTCGATGTGATCTTCCACTTCTTGAACCTTTGAATTTTCTCTTAAAGATGATGTGATGAATGGTGGATGATATCCATAAAGTGCCATAAATGGGGTCATTTTTGCTATAGTATGGAAGGAAGTGTTATACCACCATTTAGCGAGAGGTAACCACTTGACCCATTGTGTTTGTTTATCAGATACAAAACAACGAAGATATCCTTCCAAACATTTATTTACTATCTCAATTTGACCATCAGATTGAGGATGATAAGATGAGCTATGATCTAATTGAGTACCCAAACAAGAAAATAACTCCGTCCAAAAATTTCCAGTAAAAATGGGATCTCTGTCGCTCACAATAACCCTTGGGTTTCCATGTAGCTTTTGAATTGTGTCCATAAATGTAGTAGCAACTGTACTTGCTTTAAATGGATGAGATAATGCACAAAAGTGTACATACTTGGTAAGTCTATCAACTACCACCATGATGACATTCTTTCCTTCAGACTTAGGTAAACCTGTGATAAAATCCATTGAAATCTCCTCCCAACGCTGACTTGGAATGGATAAAGGTTGTAGAAGTCCCGAGGTCTTAATTGTCTCCACTTTATTCTGCTGGCAAACCAAACATTCCGCCACAAAATTTTGAATATCAGATTTAAGGCCATCCCAAAAAAATTATTTCTTCACCCTGTGGTAAGTTTTTAAAAATCCTAAGTGTCCTCCTAAAGGAGAAGTGTGCGATTCCGAAAGAATCTTTTGTTTTAGTTGGGAATTCTTACAAAGATATAAGCGATCTTTGTACCATAAGGAATCATTTTTCCAACTAAATGTATCAGCTGTAATAGGATCTTGCTGCAACTTTTGAATGAGTGTCCACACTTCTTCATCCTTCTTCCATTCATCTCTTGCTTCAGTTATCCAATCTAGTTGGATAATAGAAATGGCACAAAGAAATGCTTCCACCTCTTCATTCTTTCTTGAGAGTGCATCTACAAATACATTTAGCTTCCCTTTTTTGTAGATTATTTCAAAGTCATAACCCAACATCTTTATGACCCATTTTTTTTGCTCTTCTGAAGATAGTGTTTGTTCCAAAAATTGTTTAAGACTATCATGATCAGTTTTTACCTTGAAGTGTCTTCCCATTAGGTAAGTTCTCCATTTCTTTAGTGCATGCAGTATTGCTAACATTTACTTCTCATAAATAGGTTTCTGTAAATACTTTTATTTTCTTGGACTAATTTCAAAAGAAATGGATCTTCCTTCTTGCATTAAAGTAGCACCAATTCCATTTCCAGAGGCATCACATTCCACAATAAATGTTTTTGTGAAGTCTGGCATATATAAGACCGGTGCTAGGCACATTGCCTCTTTAAGATGTTCAAAGGCCTTAGTTGCTTTAGGAGTCCATGAAAATGCATCTTTCTTCAATAATGTTGTTAGAGGTGTTGCTATTCTCCCATAATTCTTAACAAACTTGCAATAATACCGTGTTAACCTGAGAAATCCTCACAACTGCTTTATGGTTTTGGGGACTTTCCACTCCTTAATGGCTTTAATTTTTTTAGGGTCTACCTTAACACCCTCCTTGTTGAATTTGTACCTTCATTTCTCTGTGCATCAAAAACAACTGGTGTGTCCCCAAACCTCGTGAATTCTCCTTTTCTTTGGATTGTTTCGCGTCTTTGTGACAATCACTCAGTTTCTGGTTGCGTTCAGTACCATCATCAAAATTAAATACAACATTTTCAGGAAGGGGTTGAAATGAGTTTATCAACTTACTTCGGAAGCACTAAGTGGTTTTTGGTAAGGCCAAAAGTCATGACCAAAATTTCATAATGACCCTCTGAGTTCGAAATGGTGTTTTTGGAATATCTTTAGTCTTCATTCTAATTTGATGATATCCTGAACGAAGATCCAACTAGGTAAAACAAATTTCTCCATGTAATTCATCCAATAATTCATCAATCACAAGAATGGAAAATTTATCTTTAAAGGTGAGCTTATTGAGCTCCATATAATTGGGACACATGCGCCATGATCCATCCTTCTTGTGTACCAATACTACAGGAACAGAGAAAGAACTTTGACTAGGTTGAATTATACCCGCCTCTATCATTTCTGCAATCATACATTCAATTTCACTCTTTTGGACAAAAGGATATCTACAAGGCATGATGTTTGGAGGAACACTTCCTAGAATCAAATGAATAGCATGATCATGATCACAAATAGGTGGGAGTCCCTTGGGAGTTTTAAAAACCTTGGAATGATTTTCCAAGACTTTTTGGAGATCTGAATAAATAAATGATTTGATGTTGGCACTTCTAGTGAGCATAATTGTTCAGTTATGCTTCATTGTTCTTTCTTTAGAAGTTTTGTCATGAAATTAGAGCTTATTATCTTTCCCAGCTTCCCTGAAATACCCAATAATTCGAATTGATTTCCTTCTCAAAAAAAATTCAAGAAAATTTCTTGAAAATTAATAACTATCGTCCCCCAAGATTGTAACCATTGTACTCCTAGTACAACATCAGCACCTCCCATAGGAATGGAAAGAATTGGACTATTAAATACATATTCCCCCATGGTTATCTTGATATTATGGCATTTTCCAGAGAAATTTATAGTTTCTCCATTTGCAACCATCACTTGACATTCTGGTGCTGGGTATAGGAAACAATTCAATTCCTTGGCTACCTTACAATGGATAAAATTATGGGTACTACCTGAATCAATCAACATTATTATCTTTTTCTTCTTGATATGTACTTCTATATTGAGAGTTTGAGGAGTGGTAATTCCTGCCAATGCATTACACGATATGGTCGGACTCTTTTCTTCCTCTTCTAGGGTTGGTTCTTAGTGTATATACTCTTCTTGTTCATTTTCTTCTTCCTCTTCACAATCTATGTAAAATAATTTCTTCTCAGCACACTTATGACCTTTAGTGTATTTTCTATCACAACTGTAGCAAAGCCATTTTTCTCTTTTTTCTTCCAATTGTTGTGGTGTCAACCTTGTAGGTTGTTGAAAACTAGGAGTTGCAACACTACCCTCTTTATAGAAGTGAGTGGTAGGCTTCCTTGTCGTCATAATTTTACATTCAATTTTTCTTGCCAACCTGAATGCCTTCTCCAATGAATCAGGTTCCAAAACTAGAACTTCATGTTGGATTTTATCCTTTAAAGTACCTATGAAGAGATCAATTATGTGTTCGTCTAGAATATCAGTTACCCTTATATTCAATTTTTGGAAGTCTTCAATGCGCTCCCCCACTAAACCCTTTTGTTTGAGATGTATCAATTGGCTAAAGAAGGTGTTGCTTTTTGTATCCTCATAATGTGCTATCATTTCCTCCGTAAAAATTGACCAAGCGAAAATTTTTTTACGGGAGCAAAGCCATCGATACCATAAAAATGTATTTTGTTCTAAATTTAAAGTTGCCATGCATACCTTTTGTGTGTTTTTCACATTATTGAGATCAAAACATTGCTCCATCTGTAGTATCCATGTACATGATCCGTTCCATCAAACTTCCATGTCATCCATCTTAGATTCCATGCCAACTTCCATGCCATCCATCTTAGCTTCCATGCCATTCTTCAAACCATCAATCTTAGATTCCACGCATTTCTTCAAAACTTCCATGTCGTTTTATTTCTCTTTGCGAGAGTGAAATTTGTTGCACTTGCTCTTGTAATTTTGATATGTCATGTTTCCATTCTTCATCTTCATGAGTCATGGTAGAGCCTTCTAAAGGCTTAATGGGTTTGAATTATTTTTAGGGGCCATTTGAGAATCCAATACTGATATCCATTCTATATGCCCTTGGAATCAATTCAACTTGATTCTTCAAACAATACTTATGCAATTCGGAAAAAAAATACACACCTTTTACTTTGTTTTGAGGAGCTCGATATTGAAATTGACTTATCTCTATAATTGCAAATCCTCAATATCTGAAATTCAACCCTGTAGTATTCCTCTAAAGTTTCTTTCAAATTCCACAGGTCTGACTTGATTTGGATTCTCCAAGGAAAAGTTATGTCCAATCTCCCACAATGACCTAATTATGGACTAGTTCAGTAGAGTGAACTTGTACAACCTGCCACGTGTTACTTTTTTCTCCCTTTTATATGAAATTTATAGAAAGGAAACTGCAATCCATGCAATTCCAGTCATTTTTTACATAATTCCAATCTGATGCTCAGAGTGAGAGTTATGAATATTTTCCCACGATCACCTCTCTCAGATGAAATTTGGGAGCCTGAAAAAGACTTAACTTCCACAGATAATATCTCAAAAAATATTGCGAACCATGCTCTGCAATTTTGCAATGATCTTCCTTAGGTTTTTAGCTTCGCGTTCTAATAATTTCAGCTTCTGAACCTTCGTAGAAAAATAGTTATAGCAAAAATGTTGCGATGACCTTTTAAAGTGAAATTCAAGAGCCTGCAAAAAGACCTAATTTGCACAGATCATATATCCGAAAATATTGCAAACCAAGCTCTGAAATTTTGTGAAGATGTTCCTTAGGATTTCAACTTTGCACTTTAAAATTTTTAGCTTCTGAAACTTCGTAGAAAATAAGTTATAGAGAAAATTCCACCATGACCTATTTGGAGCAGCGAAACCCTAGAATCCCAAGCTCTGATACCAAATGTTGTGAAACCAGCTCCAAAAATAGAATAAAAGAGATATCAACGCCTTAGAAATAAGACACTTTGAGGGGGGAACCTCCAATACATTACATGAATGAACAATTCTTGGATGATTCAAATTACAAAACCTCCTTTCTATATATAGGAGTCCATCGGGCCACAGTGTAATCCTAGCCAACCTAACAATAATAATTTAAGGGCACAATAATAACAATATGGGGGTTACAAGGGTACAATAATAACAATAAGGGAGTTACAATAACAACACTAAGGGACTATACTAGTAATATAGGGACCTAACAATTAAACTAAAATTTGTCACCATGACATTTATCTGTCTATATGGGTTCATCATTACCTATATTATGCTCCCTTGGAGGTCCAAAACCATAAAGTTCCTAAATCAAGTCTCGGAATTGGAGAAAAGCTCATTAAAACCCTAAAAATCCTAACTCCGCACTTTTCCTAGTTCTTACCTGCGGTACTGCAATTTCTTTCTCTATAACCTACGGCACATCCCGCACGTTCTGCTTACTAAAACCGCGGACATTCGAAAAAGGTAAAAGAAAAGAAAATTTAAGTTCTAGAAGCTCAACTAGTCGAATATTCTCCTAGCTAGAGGGTTCTCGAAGCGTAATCAGGTCGATTTTCACCCCTTGATTCATGAACCTCTATCCCTTCATTAATGGAGATTATCCCTTGGTATTTGGAGCTAAAATCCCTTTATGAGAGGAATTTATCCCCCTCTTTATGGAACTAAAACCTCCTTCATTCTCCTATAAATTGAACTCATGTTTCAGTCTCAAGGGTAGATTGATAGACTTTGGTGGATTAGAAAATTGCTGAAGAAATCATACTCTCTATACTTGGCATCATTGGTATGAGAATGATCACATACTCATATCTATAGTTGTATGCTAGTTCAAAGAGGAGAAGGCTTGTCAAACCAAAGGAAAATGGATGTTCAGGACCCCAGAAGAACCTGTATGACATCAAGGCAACAAGGTTGTAAGGTTACTTCTTATCATGCAAGTTAATACAAATGGATTCTATTTTCTCATTAAGTTGTTCATGTATCTATTTGAGTAATTTAATTCTTGGATTCCTTGATCGTTGAGATATATTGGTGTTTATCAATTATTATATCTTGCAAGTTATTTTAATCCTTTTTCCTGTCTTTGATTACAGGGCTTACATGTTGAATTCACCTCTTTTGGAGCGACTGGAATGAAGATTATAGAAAGTGTTGGACTTTAGGTAGGAGCATCTCTTCTTACTTAGTTAATTAATAATTCTGAATCACAATAGTCTAGAGAAAATGGTTTGAATTTCATTGTTTGTTTCTAGATATCCTTAGGATACTAGGGAGATCGTTCTTGTCTACAAGAAGGATTTTATCCGCATAACAAGAATGCATTTTCTGTTCAGATTTGTGTTGTGTTGCACGGTGTTGCAGTGGAGGGTTTGACAAGGCCATTTTCTGAGCTAGTTTTCAGTGGAGGAAGCATTATTTCCATTGGGAGGCCAGAAAGGAAGTTCCTTGGGCTTCATTTCATATTTTTTCACCAGGCCAACCTATTTCCATCTCCTACAGCGCAGATCCCCTCATAGACTACGTTATTTTAGTGAGAATTTGCAGTGGAGAATTCAGTGCTTGATTTCAAGGGTGAGATCTTCAAGGAAGGGTTCAACCTTTCACTTGGAGGATATATTAAAGGATCTATATACATTTATATATCAGTTTCAGCCATCTCCTTTATAGTATTTAGTTGTAGCCGTTATTCAGCCACTAGGGCTGCATTCTGACATTTTTCATTTTGGGGTATTTCCATAAACCCTTTCTGGGTTGTCTTGGAAATGTGCTTGGGAGCTTAGATCTCTGTCCATAGAACCTTTTGAGACATATAACAGCAGATCCATATCATTGTACACATCTACTAGTAGTCTACTCACTTGCGCTATCTTGGCTCATGGAATTTTTATAGCAGTTATTTTTCATGTATTGGCATATTTGTTTATTGGAAGCTTCTGTTGTATGGATTGAGTGAATTTATCCTCACGATTTTGTGTTCCTCATGGCTGTTATGCTTAATAATATGGCTTTACATTTTTCTCATATATTGGTGTATAGATTTATCACTATTATTTCCATGTTTGTGTTCAATATTGTTGCTCTCCCAATTTTGGGATATTACAATGTGAGAATAATATATCGTGCATTTAAAATAAAATTTTGAAATTTTATGTACATAATTTTATTGTATTGATCATAGATCTGGATTCCTCTCATAATTTCATCCAAAATAAAATGTCACTGAAAATGGACTAGGACTCCGGATGAGGAAGTTATTGCCAATTGAAAATTGACTAATTTATTTTTCTTCTGCCCTCACGCGTGGTCATTGTTTTGGTTCGTTTATGTTATTTTTTGTACTAATATGAGTAAATAAATTTACATATTTGTATTCCTATTTAAATTTTATCTAAAAAAAAATCACCTGAAGTGGAGTCTGTATGAGGAAGATATGGCTAATTGAAAATTCACCCTATTTTCTATCTGTTTTCCCAATTTTTTGGTTTTCTTGAGCTTATTTG
The DNA here is from genome assembly GCA_034641835.2 of Pinus albicaulis. NCBI lineage: Eukaryota > Viridiplantae > Streptophyta > Pinopsida > Pinales > Pinaceae > Pinus > Pinus albicaulis. Next base: position 205,152,601 of record CM076574.1, on the reverse strand, counting down.
CTTAATTTTTTATTTTTATTTTTTCTTCAGAACTTTCTGATATATTGGATATCTATTGGATCTATTGTTCTTATTGTTGTTAATTGCTGATCTTTTTCATATTTGAGCCATTTCTTATTCATTGGTTTGGATCTTCCATTGTTGCACTTATGTTGTTCAAGGTTCCCTTGAAGGATTCTTTGTGTGCTTTGGTTGAGGACTAGTGTTCTCATCTATAGATCTCAGTTTTAGATCTGTTTGGTTGCTTTTGGTGACTTTGGATCTATTTCATATCTCACTTTTAGATATTTGTGTCCATTGAGAACTTTTTCTTTTTTTTAGTGATCTCTTTCTTCTCTTGATTATTTTTGTCACAATTGGTGGTGTTATGATTGGTTGTGAAATTTTCATCCAGAAAAGCTATTTTGAGTGTGTTTTCATTGCTTTGCATCACCCTCATTTGATCTTGTTTAGGCCTTCCTACCTCTAGTGGCTAGTTTTGACCTTTGTAGAACATTAGTCTTGGTTGAGCCATTGTGCTACAACCCTAGATTATTGACATTGTCTTCCTTTTTTCGCTTTTGGATTTCAATTTGATTGCTTTGAGTGTGTTTGATTGAGCTTTGTTTTCTCAGTTGTTTCACTTTTGGATGATTTTGTGTTCTTGCTTGGGAAACTTTCTTTGGTCTCTTTTCAATTTTCGTTTTGGTTTGTTTTTGGGTCATTAATTTGAAAATTTTTGGGATATTTTGCATTTAGGAAGATCTAGTGAAAAGCGCATCATAATAGGCATTGGTGTGTTTTGAAAACTCTCACCCTCTCAGTAGCTAGCTTACATCGAAGTGAGAACAAAAATTACATATAGATGCACTAACTTGACTAACTAAGAGGCTTACACACCATCTCAGTTTCACGCTGTATCCTATTTGTATAAACAACATCCATTAAAATCAACATGATAATAAAATTAACTATATTCGTATTTTAATTTCACTGGTAGTACACCAACACTAGCTTAGTCTAGGGCCTTGGAGATGGGAGTGTGTGTTAACTGCTCCAAGACCACAAATTAAACTTAGCAGATTGTGGTAGGGAGTAAAATTAATTTGCAGTAGTGTGGTCTAGGAAGCCCTTCTCACAAGAGGGTCAAGCATGAGGTCACACTTGGGCTAGATGGTGTGACATGAGGCATTTCACTTAGTTTCGAGTGGCATGATATAGCAAAATTTTCACGCATAAAAATGGTGTTTTTATCACTTGGGAATTACTTGGGAGGTAACTCTCAAGGGGGTTTTAGTCTTGTCTCCTTTTGGAGTCAAGTGTCATGCCTTTTCATGTAGATTTTTCATGTGACTTTCCCCCTAGGTCATGTTATTGTAGGTGGTGACTATAGTGGTCTGTCTTTCTATAGCGCATATACAGGTGCATGTTCAAGGCCATATTTTTTGTACCTGGGACAGATATTAATCATACTCTATCAGTCCTCTCAGGGGTGTTCCACATATTTTGAGGGAACTTGTGTTGATTTTGCAGCTAAAATGGCTCGAAAGCAGGTCTCTACTATAACTTCTCCACCACCATCTTCTTTGGATTTCAGTTTGTGTGTATTATCTTCACGACACTTCTAGTGTCTGTTGTCTAGTCCGAGTCTGTAGTTTTGGCCCTAGGGTGTTTTCACTAACATAATTTCATTTTAATTATTACTACCTTGGTTGAATTTTTCATCGATGGTCACGTTTTCTTCAAGGTTTACTTTCTGAATGAAGTAAAATCCTTTCTCCTACACGGAGAGTACCTGTCGACACTTAAGAATTAGACCATTACATAGTATTGGAATATGTGTTGGGTCCCACTAATGGTGATATGGTATTTATTAAGACTTTGGCAGATGACATATATTCTCCTGCTAATCCACCTTTGACCAGATCATTAGGACCTACTTTATTTTTCTTAAACCCAAACAATTCGACACCAGCCTACAATTACATGACTTTGTACACCGTTTACCTTATGGAAGAGTATAATAACTAATTACCTTCTGAATCTGCAGTCTCAATTGCCATGTCAGCATTAACACCACTTAGTGTGGCCATTCCTACTCCTATGTCCATGCATATCACTCATTCTTGGGGCATTCCATCGGTCTCTTCCATGTCTCCCACTAATTTCCTAAAATTTTTCATGCCCACACCATCTTCTATGCTGAATATGCTAACTTAAACTAGTCAGCCGATAGGTCTAGGAATTGTTTCACTGAGTTTCACCCAACCCACCATTCTTGTTCCTCAGTTAGGCATAGTTACTTCTAGAAATATGTGGGGGGGATCATCAATTGTACATTTTCAACCTAGGGGAAATGTAGATTCTAGTGTGTCGCAAGCTTGGTATAGTTCGCTCTTTGGAGGGGCGCCATCTACCAATACTTTTACTAGAGTGGCTAGTTTACCTGGAGGAAACCCCGCTGCCAATACACATCTGCCACTGAGGTTATCCTCCATATGTTGTTCCTAGTGTGCAGAGTATTCCTTCTTTTCACCCTAGTTACAATCCCATAATAAATCATTCTCTTGGGGGTCCATTGCTTGTAGAAGGTTTCCACCCCAATGGGAAACATCCATTTACCATTCATGTTGGCTCACATCAACCTTTTGTCAGGGAAAACCATTTTCTACACCAAAAAGTGCATCCATATACCTTATATGGGGGGACCACAAGTTTGGTTACGGGCTTCTCCTGCCTATGACCCATTTAGTCGAATCCACAGTTTTTTTAAATCTTCTCTCAATTTAATCGATTTAGCCAAATTGACTAATGACCCCATCCATCATGATCCCTAGTGGCCACCCATGTCTTCCAAGTTACCATAACATATTCCCATGTTTGAAGGGAATCCCAGGGAGAATCCATCCACTCAAATTACCCCCTATCATTTATGGCGCTCATCATATTATTTGGTGGATAATTTTTTTATACTTCACTTGTTCCAATGAACGTTAACTAGGGATGATGCAAAGTGGTATATTGAGTTAGAAGCTACATCCTACAGTGACTATGTACCCCTAGCTCAAACTTTCTTGACACACTTCAATTTCCTACTCTATATTATCTCGACTTTTACCTCTTTTCAAACTTTAAACAATATTATTCCACGTTAATCTTTCATCACATTGATGAGTGGCATCATCAAAATATGTTAGCAAGAACCAAATTACCTGATGAGATTTTCCGTAAATGGTTCATTCGATCTCTCTTATGTCATATTGACAAGGATGTGTCTATATTAGGAGTAGTTACAAACGATAAATCCATTTTAGCTACCCAACAGTTGGATCTCATTTATTCACAGTCGGGTACATTGTACGAAGTGTTGCTGAATGGCCCTAGGCCTTCTATTGACCCTACTGAATTTATTCATGGCATACATGCTAATGGTGTGATTGGGCCTGTTTCTGATTCCATGAGCCAATTTTTTTCCCACCTTGGGAAATTGATTGCTACATCTCAAGCCTTAACAAGTGCGTAAGGCTCTACTAAAGCACCCCCTCTTTAGAATTACATTGATGTTATCACGGTGAAGTCCACTCAACTGAAGTGTTATCACACAAATTTTTTTAATTTTGATTGATAGGGTCACTCACCTAGGTTTCATTTTGTTTCAATAGGTTGGTTCATGAAATTGATGAAAAATCCATGGAATAAATATTTACCCTAAGTATAAAACACTCCATTAGTCATTTTAATATCAGTCATATATACCAAATTCCACTTTAGGTTCACATTCATGGTTTCAAATCAAGGTAATTTTACATGTCTGTTTTTTCATGGTTTTGCAGCGAATATAACTATAGAATGGCATATTTCGCTATGGAATCACCTGACTAGTATATAGCGAATCTGTCAGGTTTATAACTATTTTCGCTGCAGAATCATTTTTTTCTACATCAAAACAGAGGATGATGAGTTGTCTAATTTCTAATGGTTAGGTATAAAGGTCAATTCATCCAATTCGTTATCAGGATCACCCAAGAATGAAAAAGCACAAATACCCTCATCATTATCTTTCACTCCCACATTTGACATCATTTTCCCCAATTTCAAATTCTATTTTTTAAAGTCATCTAAAAAAACCTCTTTGTCATCTATTGTTCGAGTCTTGCATGCAACAGTCCACCATCATCTTTGAGAAGCCGACTCCCACTACAAGCAGCTTATTGTTTATTTTTTTTCTCTCTACAGGTGTCACAATGAAGGAGACAATGTGGTTATAAGAGAGGATGGATATGAAGAAGAAATTCAACAAGGGAGGCTCTTTTGTGAGATACGAGCCCATGGACCTCAAATTACTAAATGAACATCCCAGTTTTGTGGAAGCATTTAGAAATGTCGAATGCCTGCAATTCTATTAAAAAAATGAAGGATTTCATGCTCAAATATTTTTGGATTTTGTAGCAAACTTTACAAGAACACCTTCAGAGGTGGAGGTTTTAAATTTCATAGTGTCACCTAATACCATTTATCAGGCCACAGAGATACCAAGAGAGGGTGAAGAGTGGTTTAAAGCCACTAAATTCAAGATGGAAATTTGTGATGAATTTTTTAAACCAGAGCACATTGGAGCTGACATGGCATCTGGGAATCCAAGGACTTATATGACAGAGAATTATTCTAAACTATTATTTCTGATCCATAATTACTTTACTTGTGAGGGAAGGTTTCATATGGTTTAATTGTACCATTTCAGGCCTCTATTTCACTTCACTGGTAAGCAGTCTCTTGATCTTCCTTTCTTTTTGTTTAGGAGCTTAGGGAAGATGTCTGATAAGGTTCAAGCTAGGGCTGAAATCCGTGAGACATAAATATTTCAACATTGTTTGATTAAACTCTCAGTGCTGTAAGAATTGAATAAATTAAGCATAGATTGGACCACTTTCCTTTTTCTCAGTGGTTATGAAGTTGAGTCAATGACACCTAAGAAAACCCCAAAGCTAAAAGCTACTCCATCAAATAAAAATGATAAATATCGAGTTGTGATAGACGGTGTAAATGAGGAAGAGGTAGAGCCTATCTTATAGCCAATGGATGTTGAAACATAACCCATTCAAGAGGAAGAAATCCCACAACTTTCACCTACAGGCAACAAACAAAATATTATAACCATGGTAGCAGGAGGATAACTAGAAGTCAAACAATTGGAAAGGGAAATTTGAAAGACATCCTCCAAGATGTATATATTGAGCATACTCCCGTTGCCAAAGCTAAAGACATTGAAGGTGACAAGAAGAATAAAAATAAAGTTAAGACTATTAAAAAGCTTGATTTTTTAGGAGAATATGCAGGTTTCTTATTTCAGCCAAGGAAACCACTTACTAGATTACAACTTGTAAAGGGTGTCATGGAAAGAAAGAAGAAAGAATATTTTGAAAAAGGTAAGAAACCTATCATATAAGACATTATATACTTTTCTCCAGCAACAAAAGAGGTTTTTGAGCAAAGGAAAGGAAAAGAGAAGATGGTGGAAAAAACTGAAGTGTAGGTTTGAAGGAACAATTAAGAGAGGCCAGAGAGGAGGTCATTGAGACCAAGCTAGAGTTACAAGAAGCAAAGGTGGATAGAAATCTGATGGATGATTTCAATGAGGAATTAAATGACCAGCTAAACAAATATGATGAATCACTAACCAATGCCAAGAAGTTACTAAAAATAACACTTCCTTTGAGGAGGGTAATGAAAAACACGAGGAAGAGAAACTTATGGTTACAATATGAAAGGAAGCGACTCAAAATCCAAGTCAAAGAATTAGAAGATCAAATGGAGATGATTCAATCATAATTGAAGAAAAGAGGACTTAAAATCAAAGTGATAAATGACCCGGAGGAGATGCAGCCTTCTACTGCTAAAGATGAAGTTCCCAAAGCTTGAATATTTGGCCTAAAACATTTTTGACAATTTTGCAGCATTCAAGAACCATCATATCCAGTTTTAAAAGTGAAATTTTGAGGAAAAAGGAAGATTTCATGTTTTTATGTTGATTATCAAATTTTGTAGCAAAGCCTAGCCTTGAAGCCTAGATTTCGCTACGAAATCCCTGTAGGTGACTTTTTGTAAAAAACACAGTTTTGGGAAAAATCAAAGATGGAGAAAAGTTGTATTTTGTTCATTTTGTATAACCAATAAATCCAAATCAGAGAAGAAGACTGAAAATTGGCATATATGGGTGAAATGGAGTTGCTACAAAACCATGCTACGAAACTTCCTATTTTACTCTGTTTTTGCAGCAAGCAGCATTGGATAGTATTTTAGTGTGTTGAAGGTGTATTGAAGGTCAGCCAACCAGATGGAGGCATTAAAGGGTATCAGTGGAACACTCCAATAGATATTCTATCCTAGAAAAAGGTGTTCTATGTTCCATCTCATCATAAAGACAGTGAATAAATGTCATGATTATCTTTTCCTTAAAAGTAGGGTGATTGGTTTCTTAATCTAGTGGGTGTATTTATGTCTTGATGGTGGTTAGTGCCACTCAAGCACTTGGTTTTATTTTATGTAATTATCCAATTCCACAGTTAGTAACTGTAATAAATATAAATTAGAGTCCTAATAGGCTTTAAAGTCTAAAGTCATTAGGTGTATGTTTTATTTATAGATATATCTACTTTATTGTTAAGTGAGTGTCAAAACAAATGGTTCAATGATCTAGCCATGTGGGCAGATCTTATGTAAATGACTAAATCCTATTAATAGGAAATACTTTGAAGAATATAGGGTTGGAGAATGTTACTTGACACTACCACTTTGTAAAGTTTTTTGATGATCAGTAATATACAGTGACTATGTTTTTCTTCTTCACCTGAGATTCTTTCAGTGTTTCAATGAGCTTTTGTCCTATGTGTCTTAATATTTTTCTTTCAATATATTGATATTTAATTACTCAGTTTTTTTTTATCATGCTCTGACTTCGTTTGAACATCAAGATATTGAGTACTTATGTGTGTCTATTGTCCTATCATTGAAACATTACAAGCCTCAGCTTCCACAAGGAGAGCCATTGTTATTGAATTTCCTAACACTAGCTCCATAAGCCCAATGGTAGTGAACCCTACACATTTTTCACCTGATATCTAACACATCCAAGATAATATCACAGAGTTAGCCATATGATTAAATCATAATTGAAAATTCATAATTACTTTGAGAGAGCTCTCTCAGGCTGAAGAGGCTAATTTTTAGTCAAAATCTAGTTTGAAGTAGTTACTCTAGGTTGTCTGGTGGAGCGGCCCATAGTACCAATTTATAGATAACATCAAGAACAAATCTCAATCTAGTGGTAGGAAAAAAATAAAATAAAAAGAGAAATAAACAACAAAATTAGCCTGCCTAGGAGTCTCAAACAAATCTTGAGAGTCAATGAGGGGGCACGAATGATCATTACCAAAAATTCAAGTTTCCCTGTAAAATTTGTCAAGGTGATCATCTTACTCATGAGTGTCCTCGAATGGATGAAGTACATAGGCTTATTTCACCACTGCTACTCAACAAATTGTTGTTTTGACTCATCCATTCCCTTCAAAACCTTAGCAATAGATGTTTTCTCAAACTTCTTGATCTCTACGAGGGGGAAACGAGGGGTCCTCTTCCCATCCCCCTCATTTTTCATTCATCTTCATGTGCAATGAAGATATCAATATGACTATGTGAGCCAAATATTATGATGTGCCTGAGTTGAGTTATCCTTCTAAGTACTCACCATCTCCACCTAGTTCCACTAGACCTCTCACTTTGGAGATGCCATTCGAACCTATTTATCACCCCCCCAAGGTTTTTAATGGTGAGAAAGAAAGTCTCTGAGTAAGACCCAGTTTCAGGATAGAGTCCAACAAGGTTTCCGCAGTAGTCTATCACAACGTCAAAATTTTCACTCTACTCCGAAGAGCATAGAGTGTCACCCGAGGTGTTCCATGACCTTAGTAAGGTTAAGAATAGATAATATGTTGACTCATCACAACTATAGAGAAAAATAGACAAAACTAGTTATTCCAAAAAATTTTAGCTACCTTGAACAAGATACTACTCATGAACATATTCAGGATGAAAAATAAAAATTTAAAGAGGCCAATACATTCATCATAACCAAATTCTCATCAAAGAATTTAGGACATCAAACCCAAATAGGAGTATATTTCATTAACAATAGTGGGTAGTTACATTTTTCCTCAAAGTGATCATTGCAGGACTGATTACAATATTACAAAATAGAACAAAACAGAGCGAACATAATGAACAAAATGAACAGACCGAACAGAGAAAACAGAGCTCTCCTACGGCTCTCTTCCTTCGCTCTCTACTGCACCAACCTCCTGTCTATACTAGTTGATTGCCTATTTGTTCCCTTGCCAATGCGACTGTCAGTTTTCCCTTATTTTCCACTCTATTGTTTGCTGCATCTCCTTGATCACTGGGAGTTCTGCTGCTTGTTCTTGTCGCTCCTTTATGCCATCTGTGCTAGTTTTCGCAACGGCTACGCCACCTTCTCTTCAGATCTCTGCAACCGTGATAGCTCCCTGTCTACCATGGTTGTGCTTCACCACCTGTTATCCACGACTCAAAACCATTTCATTTTCAAAACAAAGGCCCCAACAGGCCCCGACCACATCCTATTGACTCGTCCCAAGTCAATCTGCTTGCCTCTGTGGCTAGCCCTGTATTCTTTTTTTCCCCTCCTTGTCCAAACAAGGGCCCCAACTAGGGGACCTTTGCCAATGCTGATGGTTTGAGTTCGTCGAAGTCGTAAATGGCTTATTTCCATCCATTCATGAGCTGGTCCATTTCTGTGGTGATTTTTTCAGCTTCCTTTTCTCCTAAAACGACCGCTAGCTTGCTAAATACTTCCTTAATTTTGATATCGGCCTCAGCGGCCATTTTCTTTATTTTTTGTGTAGTAATATTTACTGGTTGCCTCAATTCTCAGAGGACCTTCAATATTCAATATTCTATATCTTAGTCTATAGCTCCTCTTCTTGGTTATACAATTGGTTAAGGCTAGCGGGGTCTATGGCCTCCAGAATTTCTTGTGAGACTTGCTATAGTTGTGCCGAGATTGGCTGAGCCTTCATAGTTAATGAGGTTGAAAACTCATGAAAGTTTTTTAGAAGGTTGTAAGCTTATTTTACTGTGGTGCCCAGGGTTTCCTGCATCCTGGTTACTTGTTTCTACTTCTCTACGACCCTCTCAGCATATACGACAGTGGAATCTGGCAATGCCAGTCGGGTTGTGAGAATTTCCTTTAGCTCCTGGTTCTCCTTGCTAATATTTTCATAAGCCGTCTTCACATGGATAGACCTTTCTACTATGGTGAAAACTGTTATGTCCCCTAGTTTCTGGTTATCCTAAGCTATCACAGTTGGCCAGATATATCTAAACACATCTGTCACCTTCTCCAATTGCTCCTATGGGCTTTCCTTTTCTCCTTTCAATTGGTCACGCTCTTCAGTAAGCACACTAATTTGTAGCTGTTGTTGTTCAAACCTCTACTAGAGGTCACACGCTGGATGAAATTATATAGCTGTTCAGTTCCCCAGGTCTACATACTCTCAACTCTTGAGATATCTTGGTTCGATGGCCTTTCTCTGAGTGGTTGACCGCTGGCTATTAACCTAGCTGAGTGTTCTTGTGGTGACATTGGTTGGTTTTGTTGCAGTAGTTGATTCCTGGGTGTATTCATGCTTGTTGTTGGTTGAACTTGTTGCAGTATCAATTTTTTTTGCTAAAATGGGTTCAACTCCTGGGCGAGGGTGTTGTATCTGCGATAAAATATCCCCCTCAAATTAAAAGGTTCTAGAAAGTGCTCTATTCAACCAGGTGTTGGTTAACCTCGGGTACCAACATTGTAATCAAGTTAACCTCTACCTTGTTGTCTCCATTTTTTTTACTTTTTGGCTTGACTGGGTCTGAAATGGTTGCTGATGTGGATGGAGTTCGAGTGGAATGGTCTTTGGAAGTGAATGACGTGTGAAGCGATGAATGGTGAGTGCGAGGAGGAGATGTATGAATATTTAAAAGTGAGTATGGATTAAACATAGGTAGCTCAGAAGTTACTTGGGGGGCCACCTCTGGATCCTCTTGAATTGGTGCCCCTGTTTCCATAGGCTATGTTTGATCTTCCCCAGTGAGATCAATCACCTGCTTAGGCACCATGACCCTAGCTTTCTTGGCTTTAGGAGCAGCGACAGGTGGCTTAAATTCCTTACTCTTTTTGACTGGAACTACTATTGTGACCGGGGGTGAGTTAAAAATTGTGGGTGACAGAGAAGTGAGTATGGGTGAAATTATGGAGGGTGATGTAGAATTGGAGGCCTGAAACTATGAAAAAGTAGGAAATAGGGGAGAAGCGCTAGTGAGTTTTTGCATTACTCGATTGAAGAATTTTACTATCATGTCCAGCTCCTCCAGTACTGGTGTTAGCCGCAGGCGTGACACTCTGTTCAGTGTCTCATCCGATGTCTCCCTTGGTAATGGTTTTAGCAGCATCCCCTTGAGCGAGTAGTGATGGACTCCACTTCTTATTTCCATTCCCACTCCCGACCAGGAACTGACTTCAATGTGGAATTCCTTGACATCCACTTGAAACTTCTACGGCCTCATTCTAAATGTTGTTTTATCCACATAGGTAGGCCTTATGTAGGTTTGTTTGTGTGTGATCCCGAACCATATTTGGGACGAATAATTGTCTAGTAGACTCCTAGGGACCCTTTGTTTGCTCGCCACTATGTCCACCACCTTCCTGTACCAAAATGTGAACTATTCTTCATTCACATCTTTTGTGGTTGGGTCTTCCAAGGCCTTCTAGGGTGTAAAATTAATTTCTAGTAGCTGACCACTTGTGAGTTCCACCAGCTATCTAACTCCTGGAAAGTTCCATTTCCACATTGTTAATGCCATGATTAGGTAGTCATAGATGAACCTAGTGGCTCTTTTATAGTTATACTCACAATGTTTAAACAATTCATTCAGTAGAAACATACACCAATTCAGCTGGATTCCTTGGAGGCAGTGCTCCGCAACTAATATGGTGTCTAGGGTGCATTCGCCCTTTGTATAGTGTCTCATGGTTTTGCCTACAATCAGGTAACAGGAAAACATAATTGTTGGTTGTTTATGAGGTCTATCTTCGCCCCCTTCCCTCCTTTTTTGGTGTCGCATTGCTTGTAATAGTCGCAATCTCCAGCCTTATTTTCTCTTTTGGAGACTATCTAGAATGCTATGGAGACATCCCTCCCTTCTGCTGATAACCCTGTCAGCCTGTGAATGTCTTATGCATGCATTGGTATCTCCCTCCCTAGCCATAGTGACCCGTTCTAGAGTCTGCTTAGCAGGAATTTCGTACACTACATCATGGCTCCTATAGTTCTGAACACAGGAAGGTTCCTCAGGTTTAGAATTGTGGATTGTTGGATGCCTCTGAACTCTGGAAATAACCTTTCTGCTTCTTCTCCTCCTTCAACAATGTATTTTTCTATATAAACCTACCTCTTCATCACTAGAAACTGGTAAGAATCCGTGAAGTCTATGTCGACCAATAATGCATTGTCATATTTTCCCACCAGTGACTCCATTCTCTGAATTCTCTCGTCGAGCATAGGCTCGACAACTGATGGTGCTACCTTGGTCATTTTTGCTCTTATTTTGTATGCTTGCAAAGCTACCCTTTCTATTTCTCTATAAAATCCTGCCTCTAGATGCTCTCTGTAGAATTCTTCTGATGAGATTTCTCTTGCTATTGTTGTTTCTTGTTTTAACTCAGAATTATTCGGCATTCTCATGCTTATTCTTTCATGTAGGTTATGTAAGTAACCAACACGAATGAGGTTGATAAGACCTCCCCCATGGCTATAATCGTGTTATTAGTTACTGCGATGAGGTGGGTTCTGACATGGTTGACATGAATTCGGGATTCGGGTAGATGTGATGGGTAATGATTATGGCCTAATATGGAAAATTTATTGCGGTATGGATGATACTAATTATAGAAATTACTTCACAAATCTAGGTAATCCTATGGATTGACATGAGAATGATGGGTCATGATGATGGAATGATGTTCGACACATTTGGTTCTCTGACATGGATAACACACTGGACACTACCCTCTTGACACACTGGACACTACCCTCCCCTCGACCACAATCGCTTGCGATGTGGTATCTGCATCGAAACTATGAGCTTCTTTTGTTATTTCATGTTTGCTTTATTGGGATTACTATATATTATCTTCTTGGGTGCAAGAGAGTTATTGACTCTACCTATTCTAATCTACTCTACTACTCCTCTCAGTTGCAAGATTTATTGGAAAATGAAAGAATTTAACTTACTCGTGATACGGCTTCAGGCGTGCGCCATTCACCCATCCCAGTAATACTTGGCTGTCTAGCTGTGATAATCAAACTGCTCCTGAATCTCGGATTTCAATCACATGGTACGGTCCTAGCCAATGCATTCTTAGTTTACCTGGAAACTTTTGGAACTTGTTGTCATACAGTAAAAATTTTCTTCCGACTGCAAACATTTTTCACTTATTATGGAGGTCATGCCAAGCTTTCTGTCTATATTTCTGGACAATCTGATGAAAATTCGCTAGAAACATGTCCTCTTAAAGTTATTTTAGCTCTTGTAATCAATATTTCAATGAGTCTTCCTTTTATAAATGTAGTGTTGATGCGATTGGTAGGTTCGGTATTTCAAATTCAGCCGGTACCACTGCCTCCCTCCTGTACCAGCTGGAACAGAGTCTGGTTGTTCAATCTTTTAACAGTTGTCCTATATGCCCACAGTGTTACTGTTACACGCCCATTCCAGTCATCTCGATCAGCATTGCAAATCTTCGTTAGCCCCTTTTCCAAAATCTTATTGAATGATTCCACTGTACCATTTTCCTGAGGATGGTATGGACTTCTCTAATGATGTTGTACCATGAAGTTTTCTAGTAGAGATTTGATCGTTGCATTGATAAAATGTGTACCTTGATCGCTAGTCAGACTTCTAGGGCAGCAAAATTTGCTGATGATTTTTTAAAATATGAATCAAGCTACTGTTTCGGTCGTGCAATCCTTCATTGGTACTGCTTCTGTCCACCTGGTAAGATATTTTGTTGCAGTAATGATGTACCTGACCTATGAGTGTCTTGCGATAGGTGCTATCAGTCCTATAAAATTAACTGCCCACTTCTCAAATGGCTACAATGCTTTTACAGGGTGAAGTGGTAGCTCGTCTATATGCGATGGACTTCTCGTCCTCTGGCAAACATTGCATTTCCTTACAAATGCCTTACTGTCCATGTGTGCTATGGGACACCATAATCCTGCCTGCAGTATCTTTCTCATAGTGGGTTTTGCACCGACATGTCCTCCCGCAACTCCACAATGACATTCTCGTAGTATATCTTCCCTATCATGATCCAGGACACATATCTGCAAGACTTGGTCTAACCCCATCTTATAAAGGTGTCCCGCTATTAGCTGATATTATGCTGCTGTGACTACGAAATGTCTTTTTTGGGCTGCTGTATATTCATTCGGGCACTGTCCTATTGTCAGATAGGTTTCTATCTTGTCTAACTAGTCTGGGATGGCTTCTACTCTAAAAATATAAGCATCTGGCAATTGATCATCCAGGGACCCTCCATTTTCTCCATTTTCTAGTATTGAAAATTGGTCAGGACACACATTCAGTCTCTTGGGCTTCACTATCACCTCGAAGGTGAACTCCTAAAACAATAGGAGGCATCTACAGATCCTTCCTTCCAGGACCAGTTTGTTAACTAGGTAATTTAAAGTTGAATGATATGTGAAAAATTTAAACATACCTCCTAATAGTTAGCAACGAAAATTTTGAAGGGAATACACCATTGCTAAAGCTTCTTGTTCCATTTTGGAGTAGTTCCTTTCAGCTGTTGATAACTTCTGGCTTGCAAAATAAACTGGGTGATCAACTGAAGTATCTCCTAGTTGATCCATAAATGCTCCAAGTGAAATGCTAGAAGCATCAATGTGGACATGAAATTACTTGTCCCAATTAGCATGCACTAATATGGGCGCTCTCGTCAATTTTTCCTTCAGGGTATTTAGGGAAATACTACAGCCATCTGTCCAAATGAATTTCTCCGATTTCTGCAACAACCTTTCTAATGGGGTTGTTATCTTCACATAGTTGCGGATGAATCGCCTATAGCAGCTGGTGTGGCCTAGCAGTGACCTTAACTGCTTCATGGGTTCTAGTGCCTCTATGTTGATTACAACTGCCACCTTTGTTGGATCAACGCAAACCCCTTGTTTGCATACAAAATATCTTAGCAGCATCCCAAAGGGTACTGAAAAGATGCACTTCTTGAGGTTTAATGAAATTTGGAGTTTCCTGCATCTGTCAAACATTATCCTTAACAACGTTGCATGATTTTTTAACAGGATGTAAACTGTCCAGTCATCCATATAAACTTCCAAGAATTTATGGATATATTCTTGAAATGATGCTATAACAATGCATGAAAATACTGCTGGTGTGTTTTTCAACCCAATGGGCATTACATGATATGAAAATGAGCCCCATTCGGTTGTGAAAGTTGTCTTCTTCTTATCTTCTTCAGTTATCCTTACTTGATGGTATCCTAAAAATCCATCCGTAAATGAATAAGCTTCATTCCTCGCAACATTGTTGAGCACCTCATCACTGAATGGAGTGGGGAATGGGTCATGTATGAATGCATTGTTCGGGCTCCTATAGTTAACACAGACTCGAATTCGAGAATTTTCCTTTTTAGTTTGTATGACTATAGGACATACCCACTCTGGTTCTTCCACTGGGAATATCAACCCTTCCTTTAGCATTTTATCAATCTTTGCCTTCACTTTTTCTTCCAAACTTGGATTCAGATGGTATGGTTTGTGCTTAACTGGTCTTTTGTCAGGCTTCAAAATTATACACATGTCCCCCATGTCTCCTAATATTCCTTTCAACTCCACTATTGAGGATGGGAACAAGTCTTTGTATTCCTATAGCAGATTAAATATCTCCTTAGTCTTTTTTGCATCCTAGTAGTCACCAATTGACGCAAGTTTGGGCTTTTCTGGTGTCTCGATGTTTAGCTTCTTGGTATTCAATGGTAGCAGGTGAATTCTTTATGTTGTAGGTTCTTCTTGAATATCCCAATCCCCTTCTTTTTATTTGAAATATAGATGTCTAATATCTTCTAGATCATTATCATCCATTTCACTGTTTATCTTTTTGCATGCTACCGACTATCTGATAATTTGTTACGGGAATGGTTGTTCTTCATCCTCCTGAATATCTAGAAAGAGCAGTACCCTTTTAATGTCCTGCAACGCTTGTGCAAATGGTTCTATTTTTCCTTCAAAGGAAAATAATTGCGTAAAATAATCCACAAATTTTTTCCAAGTACTGGTTCTTCTGTTCTTCTCTTTAGTTAGGTACCAAGCCTATGGAATCGAATCCAGTGAATGTACAAACTTGTGTACCCACAACTCTTATAGGTACCCTACTTTCTTCCACTGGTCCTCACAATATTTTAAATGTTTTCTAGGTTTGGAGTCCCTTGGTACTTTTCAGTGAATCATGGTACTTCGTCTTCCTTGAATCTGGCCCTCAACGCTACTACAACCTTGTCCCATCACGACAGAGAGTTGCGATGGTTGCTCCACCACCTTGTAGACATGGATTGTAAAGCCACATCCATGAGTGGGACCCTATATTCCACTGGTAATTTATCTTCTATCCTGAGAATAAAGGTATTTACAACATTCTTATTTGATAAAGTAGGATATTCACTTATCTTAGTTCCGATCCAATTGATTCTTCTGATGTTGGTGCATCTTCTTGTATTGGTCTCATATCCCCCCTGCTGCCAATCATCCCAGGCTATTTCTGAGCCTAAGTCTGAGCTTTGAACACTTCTCCAACTCATAGTCCCCCTCGCTGTTGGGTTTATATAATCTTCTCTTTTCCCTGCTATCATTTGATAAATATGATCAAGAAGCTGAGCATCCTCTCTATTGTCAAAAAATTTTGTATATCGAGGTCCTTGATATGGATCAAGTGGTTGAGTGACCCTCACTCCTTGTCTTCAAATATCATTAGTTCCTTATTCAAATCTATTATTGCATAGTTATCAAAAGCCCAGTCTATCCCTAATAATGCTGGATAGGGTTCTTTATCACCCATAATGTCTATCACCTCGAAGTCTGTGTATGTGTTGACCCCCACAACATCGACTTCGACCTCCTCTAGCTTGTCTATGGGAACAATGCAGTACTAGTTTTCCATGCGGAGTTGGATTGGTGAATATGTCAGCTTCAGTATTCCCAATGCTTCCCATGTCTTTCTTGGAAAAATGTTGACATCTGACCCTAGGTCAAGCATTGTGTTCTTAATTTGGAATCCCGTGACTTGAGTGTTTACACAGAATTATTTCCCTACTCTTTTCTTATTTCTTTTGACTCTCCGTATGTATTTTTGTGTTGTGTCATTTGATTCCCATTTTTTTTTGGTCTTCTGCGCCACCATCTCTAGATTCTGCTTCAATTTTTCTAGCATTGGTGCATTGGTTACAATTTTTAAAAATAGACGGAACCATTCTTCAATCATAGTGCTTGTACTAGCCTATTTCTCCTTGTCTACCCTAGGCTGTGGTAACTCAATGCCTTTTCTCCCCCAAAGTTGTTCAAATTTTTCCACTGCTTCTTTAAAGTATTGCTTCTATCTTTCTGGCCTGAACACTGGCTTTGGAGATGCTGGCCTTATCATTTTTATCGAGTCTGTAGTCTGTGCATATTCCCTGGTTCTCTTTCCTTCTCGTCTCACTATGGCTATGTTATGCATAGCCTGAGCCTCTACTACTCTTGGCTTTGCATTTACCATATTTTCTCCTCTTTGTCTGGATCTTTCTTCCCATATTTTAATTAGCTCTGGGAAGTCTTGTGTTGTGTGCATATTAAATTTTCACTATGAGCACCATGGTCTTCTAGAAAGTGGAAATTCCTTGGCTACATGGCCCTCTTAGTCACAGTTGTAACATCTTACAGGTTCACTTCCTCTAGCTTGACCTCCTCTCATGCCTCCTCCTCATCCCCTGGGAGCTTCATTCACTCTATATGATGGTATGTCTAATCACTCCGCCAATGCATCCAGAGCTCTACACTACTCTGTGTTATGTGTTGTGGAAGCACAGAACTCATAGTATATGTTATTTGGAACATTGGAGTATTTTTGCAAGATTGGGCATAGGCAGGGTGGGTGACCAATGCTTTTGCATATCTCACAATATTTAGTTGCGGTCTGATTCTGTTGCATGAGTGTTGACTCGAGGGTTCTTGACCCAGGTTCCGAGTGCAAGGTTTCCCAACAAACCCCTATAATACTAGTCCTTCTGGTGGTGACCTACTTGCGCAGGTCAAAGTCTCACCCGAAGTAGTATGGGTGGGTGCTGGAACCAGGTTTCCGCACCCTGAGAAAGGATAGGTAAGGCAAGTAGAGCTACGCTAGACCCTGTGATTCCTAGATTTCCTTGGTCTACACAGGCTCAATTAGGTCTCTATTCACATCCACGTGCACTGGATCTACAATTATATGATTTTATGACAGTAGCATCGTATTGCATAAATAGAACAGAACATAACAAAACAGATCCAGATACAGAAAACACACTTACATAGATCTTCACAGCTTAAACACAAAAAATACACAATGTAGTAATTATCAATGATTCACACAAAGAGTACTCATAGATCCAGTTCTCTATCAACCTTTCTTATTCATTCATTCATCAATTCCTCCTTATAATTCCCTTCCCATCCTACGCACATAGAAGCAGGGTCTGCACACAACTGGACTTGGATCTCTGTGCACACAGCCAGTAGGATTCCTTTCCCCAAAACCCAAACAGATAGCTTAAACCACAATTCACATCAATAGCTCATCATTCCAACCTTACAATACAAAAATGTTCCTCTATTTATAATAATCTAGCCTAGACTTTCCTATGGTCCACAAACCCTGGTTTTTGGACCCCTGGTTTACCCGTTTACTGATTACAACACTTTAGGGGCTTTGACCCACCCCAAAACCCCTACGCTAGATTAAATATAAACAAAAGTATTCAAAATGGACCAATTTCGCCGCTTATGGGAGACCCTGTTCCAACAGTCCCCCAACACAATCTTGTGACTCGTCCCAAGTCACTGTGGTGGTCGGGCCTCGATTTGCGCAAGCAAGGTATCAAGAGCATGAGAAAGCGGAGGGAGCACTTCTTGACTCTGGACAATAGTTTGTTGTGCAACGTTGACAAGGTTCAGGGAGGTAAGGCCGTCTGGAGCCATGGTAACCTGTTCTATCATCCGGTGGAGGTGCGAAACAGTGGTATGAGCATCCTAGGAGATTTGGAGGGTGGTATTTCCCCCTAGTTTCAACCGTTTCCTGATGACATGCTTGGTACAACGAAGATCCTCAATCGTGTCCATGATGTCTAGACGTTGTGTAGAACCGCTAGAGGACAAGGGAGCTCTGATCTGATCGAGAGCAGCTTCTGCCTGCCGTAAGTCGTCCTATATACACTGAAGCATAGGATGGTACCAGACCGTTGTCCAAAGCTACGTAGCTGCATCGAAAAATTGCATGCCCTGCATAAGATACTCCTGAAAAATATTTGTTGCTTCTGCGACCAATTTCACCCGCTGTGCCCGAACTTCCAGAGATATTTCATATTTCTGTCACGCAGTTTGATCACGGTGGAAAATCTCTTGCAAAAATGTGGTGTATAATCCTTATATCACTTCGTGAGATAGCTACGTCAAATCTATTTGTATGTCTGTTGCGGTAAAAGCATGATCGTGAACTAGGGTAGTGTGAGGGAGTGAGCAAATATGGCTTCTGCTGGTCGGTAATTTGGGGCTGCGGAGTAGTCGTAGCATATCCCTGTATCTTAGTGTTCCTTCCTAGTGCAGGATTAGGCATGACCTGACTGCGACACCATGGGCGAGGGATCATGATAATAGCATGTCCTCTTCTGCTATATTAGCTGAGGCCATTCGACTGGGTCCCACAGTCGTCCCCGAGGTGCGAAGGTCAGGTACTCCTATCGCATAGTGATGGTGCCTCTTTGTGCATGGTTCACGGGAAATTCCCTTTGCAGAAGGCCAATGCCCAATCATTTGATCTAACTTGGCATTCCCATGCTCCCTCAATATGATGTCTATGGGTGCTGAACAGCCAGAGACTGAAACATTCGGCAGGTTAGGATCCGTCATAGTAACAGAAAGACCTACGTCCCAGGAAATGTCAATGATCCCAGTAATCCAGTCATCAGATAACATGAGCATGGTGTAGAGACAATATGTATCCTGTTCCAAAGTTATCCTACTATTTGCACATTATCCGGAGCTATTTAATGGCGAAGTAGCCCATACGTGAAGCTTACCATCGTTCGTTCGAATCTAGCTTACCATAAATGGTCGCATTGATGGTCTACCGCCCCTTTTGCATAACTGCAAGGCTTCTTTCCTATCAACTTGGGGTGGGTTGACAGTCGGTAGCCATACCTGAGGACTCTCCCATGAGTTGGAAAACCTTGGATGATGCCTGCGTGTTGTTCGTGTAGCCCTAATTAGGGTTGGGGCCAAGTGTTTCGTAACATGGTTCAGATACCATATTAGTAACTTGGCCACCAAACTTCTCGATCGTAACACCTCTCCCTTGGATGGGATGTTCCTGTATGGCAGGGATGCATCAAGCGTCTGCTTGCCATCCGTCATTTGAAGTGTTCACTAATTCTCCCAGATGCGCGTGAGTTTGTGTACCTCCATAGTCGAACACAAACCTAGGTCATTGATAACCAGGGGAGCCTATTCGGGCGGGGTCCTCTCACACCCTTGAGTTTCATATGTTTGCAAGTATCCACATGGGTCTACTGACCTCAGGGCCTATCTATCAGCTGGGGTCCTTAAGCCCAGGATCATCCTACTCGGTACTTCTCTTGCGTACCCCACCAATGCATAGGTGCTTCGCACAAGGTTAGCGGTAGTGCCCCTAGCTTGCATTCCTTGGGAATTTGGGTTTCAACCAATGTCATGGTATTACCTATGTTATCATGGTAGGGTAGGACTCTTACCTTGGTAGAGATGCGGCGGAAATTCCTAGTGATCCGAAGACATCGCAGCGCTGACGCCTCGTGCAATAGTCCTTGCCAATTTTCTAGTTCCTCATCAGAGTCGTAAAAAAACTCACTGTCCTTTTCCCAAAAGAGTACTCCTTCGTTTGTGGGGTTAACTCGATCTTCATCTTGTGTAGTCAATTTTTAAATGTGATCTATTTCCTCCTCCTCGTAGGCTGGCTCAGTATACCGCGCACCGTCTGTTGGATCTAGTGGTACTATTACGTGCGTACCATTGTTCTCAAACACCATGCTGTGATTTTTGAGATTGTTGACACCCCCCATGTCTATAACCCAGTTCAGTCCTAGGAGTGCAGGGTATGGATCTGCATCCTCCACAATTTCTATGACTTTGAAGTCAGCTAGGACTTTTACTCCTGCAATATCTACCATGACTTTTGGAACCCTTCCTAGAGGGATGATCTTCTGTTGATTCGCTATATGTAGCTAGATGGTGGACCATTCCAATTTAGGCTCTCCCATTCGTTGCCATGTTTGTTTTGGTAGCACATTTTCATCTGACCCTAGATCGAGAATAACTTGATCCATCTCGTAGTCGCCAATCTGTGCAGTCAACCACATTTCTCTTCCAGCGCGTTTATTATAATTGTACAGTTTGTGTACATCCTTGGTCCTGGGAATCAAACTGGGCCGAGCTGTGTAGGAATTCATTAATGCTTGGAGGTTCTCTATGGCCTGTGGATTTCGTAGTAACTTTAGACATGCCTGTAGGAAGGGCTCAACCCCCTCCCCTATCTTTTTTGGCAGCTGCGTGTTGGCTACTAGTGATTCCTGTTCGTTGAAGTTCACTCCTTCCCGAGAGGCAAGCTCCTCCTTTGCTCCATGAGTGATATTCCCGATGCACATCATGACTTTTACACTTGGATCTATATTTCTTAGCTCGATTTTAACTCTTTGCACATTTTGCATAGGAGTGGCTATTTTTCCTGTATTTTGGCTATTAAAATTGGGCAATCTTCCACCACATGGTCCAGCTATCTACAATACTTGCATGATGGCCTGGTGGGTTTTGGACATTCTCTGGAAAATTTTCCTATCTTTCCGTAGTTATAACAGACTAGCTACCCACATCCTCATCCCGTGCTTCCTCCCTGACCTCCTCTGCCTCGGGCTGGGTATCCTCCAAGGTGCGTAGACAGTCTTGGTGACACAGGGTCTGATTGTACCATATATAAGTTCCCACGATCTATCATCAAGTCATAAGTATGACAGTTCTGCTCATCGTGTCCTACCAATCGACATAACCTGCACCATTTTTGCTTCAACTCTGGGACATATGCACCTAGTCAAGGGCAATGGATAGTATCTTGCAGTCCAGCTACATGATAGTCGTCACACCACAACGCAGGTTTGCTCGAGCCTAGTCGTGTTATGATGGTTTCCCCACTTTCTATTGGGCATACCAGACTAGGTCCTCCTACTTGCATGTAATCTACTAGTAGAGGACATTGATCCTTCATGTGGCCAGATACCCAACATCGTATGCACCATAGATCTGTGTGACCATCCTTTCCTCGCTCCTTTCATAGGTTCTGAATTTCCATATGCATAGCCCCAAGATTTTCCTGAATATTCTATACCCCTATTGGCATATCCTCTTTGGGTGTAGCTTCTAGTTTCATAGTGACTTCCACATATTTTTCCTGCGATTCAAAGGTTTGGTGACTCATTGGCATGCACAAGTGAGGTAACAACATAGCGATGAACCATTGCATACGTTGCCTATCGTCATACTCGAATCCTCCTTCCCTAATTTCTCTCTTCAATCGCTGATCGACGTCCCATACCAACTCAGACGCACCTTGTTTGAAGTATTTTACTTCTGCTACCAATTGAGAATAAGATTTTGGCTTTCAGAACTATTGTTTCAGAGCGTCTTTGATATCTTGAATAGATGCACCCCCATTCTGGGCAATGTATCTCATATACCAGTCCAGTGCCCTATCCTCAAATGCCAGGGACAACTGCTCCCTCTTTATCATATCGGTTTCCACATTCTAGGCAGTCCAAACGGAGTCTGCAATAAACTAAAAGCGGTCCATATCTTCGTCCCCTACCCCTTTGAAAGTAGGTAATCTCATGTGCGCAGCCATATCACTGCCCCGCGGGGTTGGTGGTATGGGAGAGTTCTTACCTTTGTGCTACCTAGGTGGTGATGTAGCCAGGGGATCTTGCATAGCTGGTTCTTACAATGGATTATAGGTGGATCTCTCCCCGTCAAGGTTGGTCTGATAGTATTTACCACTGTGCGTTGCGCTTCCATCTAGATCCAGGGTCATTCATTCGATATGACTACATAGAATGCTCTTTTCACACAGTAATATCTTAATCAGCAACGGTAATGTCCTCAAAAATTTTCCCCGAAACCCTTTAAAGAATCATCGTTTGGCCTCAGAGTATGAAACAAACTGATCAATGGAAAATTATGTCACAAATCCTCCTAGCACATTGTCCACCCAATGATTGACCATGCGTGTGATAGTATTATCAATCCTATCCAGCTGCTGAATCATCTCCGGGGTCCACTGAGTGACTCGCTCATCCTTCCAGCACCTCTAGAACTCTACGAGTCTGGCCAACCACTCTTGAAGCTCGATCGTAAATTTCACAAAGAATATTTCGTAGCTTTCTGTAAGAATGCACCTATTTTCCACCTTTTTGCCGTTAAATTTTTGTTGCGATTTTCCTTACCACAAATTCCTGGATCTTCTTTTCAAAACAGTATTTTATTTCCTTCTTTCAGGCTTCCAATATTCTCTTGTCATTACCTGATTCCTTTCTCAAGATTCTCTAGGTCCCGAAAACAGAACCATATGTTGGCTCGAGGGGTCTTGACCCAAGTTCGGAGTGTAAGGTTTGCCAACAAACCCCTATACTGCTGGCCCTTTCGGTAGTGACCTGTTTGCGCAGGTCAAAGTCTCACCTGAAGTAGTATGGGTGGGTGCTGGAGCCAGGTTTCCGCACCCTGAGAAAGGATAGGTAAGGAAAGCAGAGCTGTGCTCGACCCTGTGATTCCCATATTTCCTTGGTCTAAGTAGGGTCAATTAGGTCTCTATTCGCATCCACATGTGCTGGATCTAAAATTATATTATTTTATGTCAGTAGCACCGTATTTCATAAACAGAACAGAACAGAATAGAACAGAACAGATCCATATACAGAAAACACACTTACACAGATCTTCGCATCTTAAACAAAGAAAATACACAATGCAGTAATTATCAATGATTCACACAAAGAGTACTCACAAATCTAGTTCTCTATCAACCTTTCTTATTCATTCATTCATCAATTCTTCCTTACAATTCCCTTCCCAGCCTGTGCACACAGCAGTAGGTTCTGCACACAGCTGGACTTGGATCTCTACGCACACAACCAGTAGGAGTCCATTCCCCAAAACCCAAACAGATAGCTTAAACCACAATTCGCATAAATATCTCATCATTCCTACCATAAAATACAAAAATGTTCCTCTATTTATAATAATCTAGCCTAGACATTCCTATGGTCCGCAAATCGTGGTTTTTGGACCCCTGGTTTACCCCTTTACCCATTACAATGCTTTCAGGGCTTTGACCCACCCCAAAACCCTTGCGCTAGATTAAATCTAATCAAAATTATTCAAAATGGACCAGTTTCACTGCTTGTGGGAGACCCTGTTCCAACAGCAAGGAACCCTGGGTAGTGGGGTTGCGGCGGATATAGCCCTTGGGTGTTTATCTGCACAAATTAGCCTACTGGTGGAGCCCCTTGTGTCACTGCTGCCAAATTCCCCGCATTCTTCCCTCACAACATTGGACATTAAGTGACCACGTGTCCCTCCATCAGACATTGTGTACACCATACATTGGGCTTTGCATGCTGCATTGGTTGAATGTCCTTCAAATTTTCCGTCAAACTAGCTATCTGATGTTATGACCCCAATATGGAAGGGGCTTGAGCTATTTCCCCTCCTTTGAACTCCTATGGATACCCTGCCATGGCCTTTGTAGGTTTTAACCCTGTACAGAAATTGTTTCCAAACGAATCTTAAAAATAGAAAATAAACAATAGCGAGAGCATAAAACATAAAATAGATATACACAGAGATTTTCCCCTAGATCCCAAATTGGGACGACCAGGTTGATTTTTCATTATATTCCTTTTAGTGTTACAACACATATATATATACATGCTGAAACATACATAAACCCCAATCCATTAACCCTATATTAGAACATAACCGTAGTTCCCTTAATCAGATCTACAAAATACCAAGGGCCGAAAACCATCATGCTCCAAAACCATGTGCAAACCCATGCACAAAACCATGGGCGAGTCCACCCACCAAAAAATAGTGTCCAAAAAAAAATTTCTGGGGGCACTGCCCTGGACCCCGAATAGGGGGGGCTGTCGCCCCCCCTATGACCACCCTGTTGCGCCCAGCAGAACATATAGGGGGGCCTATCACCCCCCGCACATGACTAGTCATGGAAAGAATATAACACATACCCAACATTCTCCCACTTGTTGTTTTCTTTCCGCTGGGTGCCACAAGAGAGCTTAGTCATTAGTCGAGCTCTGCAACACCCATTGTTTATCTACACCAAGGGAACTTTTGAATGCTGCAAAACTTCGTCAATGCATCTACAACATTCTTGAGAGTGTCCACCTTTACTAGAAACACCCTTTTAGCCTCAACCATATCTCTGACAAAGTGATATTGAATATCAATGTGCTTTTCCTTTGAATGATAAGAAGGGTTCTTAGCCAAGAAAATTGAACTTTGGCTATCAAAGTTTATCCTTATAGCTTGCTGCACCAACCCCATACTTGAACAAAATCTCTGCAACCAAACTACTTCCTTTCTTGCATGAGTGGATGTGATGTATTCTGCCTCTGTAGTGGAAAGAGCCACTACAATCTGTCTTTTACTCATCAAACTAACTGCACCTCCAAATAGGCTAAACACATACCCACTTATAGATCTTCTTTGGTCCATATCTCCAACCCAGTCTGCATCAATAAAACTAGCAATGTCCAACACTCTTTTCGATCCTGGTCTTCCCTGGTAGCACAAGCCATAATCACTAGTGCCATGCAAATATCTGAAAACCTGCTTCACTGCTGTCCAATGCTCCTTCCCTGGGTTTGACATAAACTTGCTCAATACTCCCACTACATGTGCAATTTCTGGTCTAGTACAGACCATTGCATACATCAAGCTACCCACTGCACTTGCATATGGAACATGGGACATGTCCTTCTCTTCTTCTTGTGTCTTGGGAATCTGTTCAGCAGACATCTTTATACCTACAGGAATCATAACATTCACTGGTTTACTATCCTGCATATTGAACCTCTGTAATAGAGTCTCGACATACTTCCTCTGATTTAACCAGAGCTTCCTCTTTACTTGATCTCTCTTAATTTCCATGCCCAAAATATAGTTTGCAGCACCAAGATCCTTCATGTCGAATTTGGAGAACAGTTGGGTCTTCAAATCTTGGGTAATTTCTTTTTCATTTCCAAAAAAAAAACATATCATCCACATACAAGACCAAATAAATAACACGGTCACCAATTAATTTAAAATAAACATAGTGATCCTCCTTGCTTCTGGTGAAGCCAAGTCCCTTTATATAGGTATCAAATTTCTGATACCACATCCTTGGTGATTGTTTTAACTCATACAGAGACTTCTTTAACCTACATACCAGTTCTTTCTTCCCCTTCACCATAAAGCCTTCAAGTTGTTTCATGTAGATCTCCTCTTATAGATCCCCGTGAAGAAATGTTGTCTTCACATCCATCTGTTCTACCTCAAAATCAAATGTAGCATCAGCTAAAAAAAGTAATCTAATAGAAGTAACTTTGGCAACATGAGAAAAAATATCACTAAAATCAGTTCTTAACACCTAGGATTAACCTTTTGCTACCAACCAAGCTTTGTATTTCTCCACGTTGCCTTCTACATTCATCTTCTTCTTAAACACCTATTTTCTCCTGACTGTAAACATTTTGCACTTAATATGGCAGTCATGCCAAGCTTTCTGTCTATCTTTCTAGACAGTCTGATGAAAATCTGCTAGAAACATATCCTCTTCAAGTTCTTGTAGCTCTTATAATCGCTATTTGAATGAGTAAATGTATTGTTGAAGCAATTTGTAGGATCGGTATGACAAATTCATTTGGTACCATTGCTTCCCTCCTGTACAGCAGCTGGAACAGAGTCAGGTTGTTTATCCTTTTAACAGTTGTCTTGTATGCCCACAGTGTTGCTGTTACGTGCTCATCCCAGTCATCTCGATCAGCGCTACAAATCTTCATTAGCCCCTTTTCCAGAATATTATTGAATGATTCCACTGTACCATTTCCTTGAGGATGGTATGGACTGCTCTGACGATGTTGTACCATGAAGTTTTCTAGAAGAGATTTGATCGTTGCATTAATAAAATGTGTACCTTGATCACTGGTCAGACTTCTAGGGCAGCCAAATCTACTGATGATATTTTAAAATATGAATCAAGCTACTATTTTGGCCATGCAATCCTTCACTGGTACCGCTTTTGCCCACTTGGTAAGATAGTTTGTTACGGTAATGATGTACCTAGCCTATGAGTGTCTTGCGATAGGTGCTATCGGTCCTATAAAATTAAAGTCCCACTTCCCAAATGGCTGCAATCCTTTTACAAGGTGAAGTGGTAGCTTGTCTCTATGCGATGGACACCTCATCCTCTGGCAAACATTGCATTTCTTTACAAATGCCTTACTATCCATGTGTACTATGGGCCACCATAATCCTGCCTATAGTATCTTTCTCGCAATGGGTTTTGCAGCGACATGTCCTCCCACAACTCCATAATGGCATTCCCGTAGTATATCTTCCCTATCATGATCCAGACACATCTCTGCAAGACTTGGTATAACCCCATCTTATACAGGTGTCCTGCTATTAGCTGTTATTCTGCTGCTCTAACTACCAGATGTCTTTTCTAGGATGTTGTATATTCATTCGGGCACTGTCCTATTTTCAGATAGGTTGCTATATTGTCTAAGTAGTCTGCGATGGCTTCTACTCTAAAAACATAAGCATATATAAATTAATCATCTAGGGACCCTCCATTTTCTCCATTTTCTAGTATTGATAAGTGGTCAGGACACACATTCAGTCTCTCGAGCTTCACTATCACCTTGAAGGTGAACTCCTGAAATAATAGGAGCCATCTATAGATCCTTCCTTCCATGACCGGTTTGTTAACTAGGTACTTTAAATTTGAATGGTCTATGAAAAATTTAAACATACCTCTTAATAGGTAGTGGCGAAAATTTTGAAGGGAATACACCATTTCTAAAGCTTCTTGTTCCATTGTGGAGTAGTTCCTTTCAGTTTTTGATAACTTTTGGCTTGCAAAATAAACTGGGTGATCAACTGAAGTATCTCCTGGTTGAGCCATAACTTCTCCAAGTGAAATGTTGGAAGCATCAAATTAGACATGAAATTGCTTGTCCCAATTAGGATGCACTAATATGGGTGCTCTCACCAATTTTTCCTTTAGGGTATTCAGGGCAGTAGTACAACCATCTGTCCAAATGAATTTCTCTGATTTCTGCAACAAACTCTCCAATGGGGTTGTTATCTTCACATAGTTGCGGATAAATCGCCTATAGTAGCCGGTGTGGTCTAGTAGTGACCTTAACTGCTTCACGATTTCTAGTGCCTCTATGTTGATTATAACTGCCACCTTTGCTAGATCAACACAAACCCCTTGTTTGCATACAACATGTCGTAGGAGCGTCCCAAAGGGTACTGCAAAGATGCACTTCTTGAGGTTTAATAAAATATGGAGTTTCCTGCATATGTTGAACACTATCCTTAACAACGTTGCATGATTTTTTAACAGGCTATAAACTATCCAATCATCCATATAAACTTCCAAGAATTTATTGATATAATTCTGAAATGCTACTATAACAATCCATGAAAATATTGCTGGTGTGTTTTTAAACCCAAAGGGCATTACATGATATGAAAATGAGCCCCATTCGGTTGTGAAAGTTGTCTTCTTCATATATTCTTCAGCTATCCTTACTTTATGGTATCCTAAAAATCCATCCGTAAATGAATAAGCTTCATTCCCCGCAACATTGTCGAGCACCTCATCACTGAAAGGAGTGGGTAATGGGTCATGTATGAATGCATTGTTTAGGCTCCTACAGTCAACACAGACTCAAATTTTAGACTTTTCCTTTTTACTTTGTATGACTATAGGACATACCCACTATGCTTCTTCCACTGGGAATATCAACCTTGACTTTAGCATTTTATCAATCTCTACCTTGAATTTTTCTTCCACTCTTGGATTTAGATGGTATGGTATGTGCTTAACTAGTCTTGCGTCAAGCTTCAAAATTATACACATTTCCCCAATGTCTCCTTTTATTACTTTCAACTCTGCTATTAAGTATGGGAACAAATCTTCGTATTCCTATAACAGATTAAATATCTCGTTAGTCTTTTCTGCATCCTAGTAGTCACCAATTGATGCAAGTTTGGGCTTTTCTGGTGTCCCAATGTTCAGCTTCTTGGTATTCAATGGCAGCAGGTGAATTCCTTCTGCTGTAGGTTCTTCATGAATATCCCACTCCCCTTTGTTTTATTAGAAATATAGATGTATAAGATCTTCTAGATCATCATCATCCATTTCACTGTTTTTATTTTTGCATGCTACCGACTGTCTAATAATTTGTTTCAAGAATGGTTGTTCTTCATCCTCCTGAATCTCTGGGAAGAACAGTACCCTTTTAATGGCCTGCAATGCTTGTGTGACTGGTTCTGTTTTTTCTTTAAAGGAAAATAATTGCATAAAATAATCCACAACTATTTGCCAAGTACTGGTTCTTATTTTATTCTCTTCAGTTAGGTACCAAGCCTGTGGAATCGAATCTAGTGAATGTACAAACTTGTGTACCCATAGATCTTCTGGGTACCCTACTTTCTTCCACTGGTCCTCACAATATTGTAAATTTTTTCTGGGGTCAGATTCCCCTTGGTACTTTTCAGTGAATCATGGTCCTTCCTCTTCCTTGAATCTGGCCCTCAACGCTATTGCAACCTTGTCCCATCGCGACAGAGAGTTGCGGTGGTTGTTCCACCACCTTGCAGATGTGGATTGTAAAGCCACATCCATGAGTGGTACCCTATGTGCCACTGGTACTTTATCTTCTATCCTGACAATAAAGATATTTACAGAATTCATATTTAATAAAGTAGGATATTCTCTTATCTGAGTTTCGATCTAATTGATTCTTTTGATGTTGGTGCATATTCTTGTATTGGTCTCATCTGCCCCCTACTGCCAATCATCCCAGGCTATTTCTGAGCCTAAGTCTGAACTTTGAATACTTCTCCAACTCACAGTCCCCCCCCACTGTTCGGTTGATATAATCTTCTCTTTTCCCTGCTGTCATCTGATAAAGATGATCAAGAAGCTGAGCATCCTCTCTGTTGTCGACAAACTCTGTGTATCGAGGTACTTGATATGGATCAAGTGGTTGAGTGACCCTCACTTCCCTGTCTTCAAATATTATTAGTTCCTTCTTCAAACCTATTATTGTATAGTTATCGAAATCCCAGTCTATCCCCAATAATGTTGGATAGGGATCTTTATCCCCCGTAATGTCTATCACCTCGAAGTCTTTGTATGTCTTTACCCCCGCAACATCGACTTTGACCTCCTTCATCCTGCCTATGGGTACAATGTAGTATTGGTTTTCCATGTGGATTTGGATTGGTGAATATGTTAGCTTCGATATTCCCAATGCTTCCCATGCCTTTCTTGGAAAAATGTTGACATATGACCCCAGGTCAGGCATTGTGTCCCTAATTTGGAATCCCACAACTTGAGTGTTTACACGAAATTCTTTCCCTGCTCTTCTCTTATTTGTTTTGACTCTCCATATATATTTCTGTGTTGTGTCATTTGATTCCCAAGGTTCTATGGTCTCCTGCACCACCATCTCTAGATTCTGCTTCAATTGTTCCAGCAATGGTGCATTGGTTACAATTTTTAGAAATAGACGGAACCATTCTTCAATCATAGTGCTTGTACTAGCCTATTTCTCCTTGTCTACCCTAGGCTGTGGTAAATCAATGCCTTTCATCCCCCCAATTTTGGAAAATGTTTGTACTACTTCTTTAAAGTATTGCTTCTATCTTTCTTTCCTGAACACTGGCTTTGGAGATGATGGCCTTATCATATTTATCGAGTCTGTAGTCTGTGCATATTCCCTGGTTATCTTTCCTCCTCAGGTCACTATGGCTACATTCTGCATAACCTGAGCCTCTACTATTCTTGGCTCTGCATTTACCAGCTTTTCTCCTCTTTGTTTGGATCTTTATTCCCATCTTTTAATTAGCTCTGGGAAGTCTTCTGTTGCATGCGTATCAACTCTGCACTGCGAGCACCATGGTCTTCTAGGAAGTGGACATTCCCTGGCTACATGGCCCTCTTGGTCACAGTTGTAACATCTTACAGGTCCTCTTCCTCTAGCTCGACCTCCTTTCATGCCTCCTCCTCATCCCCTGGGAGCTTCATTCACTCTATATGATGGCATGTCTAATCGTTCCGCCAGTGCATCCAGAGCTCTACACTGCTCTGTGTTATGTGTTCTGGAAGCACAGAACTCACAATATATGTTGTTTGGAACATTGGAGTATGTTTGCAATATTGGGGATAGACAGGGTGGGTGACCAATTCTTTTTCATATCTCGCAATATTCAGTTGCGGCTTGATTCTGTTGCATGGGGAACCCTAGGTAGTGGGGTTGCGATGGATATGCCCCTTGGGTGTTTATCTGCGCAACTCCCCCTACTGGTGGAGCCCCTTGGGTCGTTGTTGTCAAAGTCCCCGCATTCTGCCCTCGCTACATTGGAAATTCGGTGACCACGTGTCCCTCCATCAGACAATGTGTAC
The DNA here is from genome assembly GCA_034641835.2 of Pinus albicaulis. Lineage (NCBI taxonomy): Eukaryota > Viridiplantae > Streptophyta > Pinopsida > Pinales > Pinaceae > Pinus > Pinus albicaulis. The sequence continues at coordinate 205,121,440 of CM076574.1, read as the reverse complement.
ACCATACATTGGATCTTGCAAATCGCATTGGTTGAATGTCCTTCACATTTTTTGTCAAACTAGCTATCTGATGTTGTAACCCCAATATGGAAGGGGGTTGAGTTGCTGCCCCTCCATTGAACTCCTATGGATACCCTTCTATGGCCTTTGTAGGTTTTAACCCTGTACAGAAACTATTTGTAAATGAATCTTAAAAAAAAAAAATAATAATAGCGAGAGCATAAAACATAAAATAGATATACACAGAGATTTTCCCTTGGATCCCAAATTAGGACGACCAACTTTATTTTTCATTATATTCCTTTTGGTGTTACAACACATATATATACATATTGAAGCATACATAAACCCCAATCCATTAACCCTGGATTAGAACATAACCACAGTTCCCTTGATCGGATCTACAAAATACTAGGGGCTGAAAACCATCATGCCTCAAAACCATGTGCAAACCAATGCACAAAACCATGGGCAGGTCCACCCACCGAAATATAGTGTCCCAAAATAATTTCCTGGGGTGCTGCCCCATACCCTGAACAAGGGGCGTTGTTGTCCCCCCTATGACCCCCCTGCTGCGCCTGACACAACATATAGGGGAGCCTATCGCCCCCCGCGTGTGACTAGTCGTGGAAATAATATAACACATACCCAACATTCTCCCACTTGTTGTTTTATTTTTGTAGGGTGCTGCAAGAGAGCTTAGTCATTAGCCGAGCTCTGCAACACCCATTGTTTATCTATAGCAAGGGAACTTTTGAGTGCTCACAAACTTCGTTAATGCATCTGCAACATTCTTCAAAGTGTCCACCTTTACTAGCAACACCCTTTTAGCCTCAACCATATCTCTCACAAAGTGATATTGAACATCAATGTGCTTTGTCTTTGAATGATAAGCAGGGTTATCAACCAAGAAAATTGGACTTTGGATATCATAGTATATCCTTATAGCTTGCTGCGCTAACCCCATACTTGAACACAATCTCTGCAACCAAACAGCTTCCTTGATTGCATTGGTGGCTGCAATGTATTCTACCTCTGTAGTTGAAAGAGCCACTATAGTCTATCTTTTACTCATCCAACTGACTGCACCTCCAAATAGGCTAAACACATACCCTCTTATAGATCTTCTTTGGTCCATATCTCCAACCCAGTCAGCATCAAAAAAACCGTGAATGTACAACACTATTTTTTATCCTGATTTTCCCTCGTAGCACAAGCCATAATCACTAGTGCCACACAAATATCTGAAAACCCACTTCACTACAGTACAATGCTCCTTCCCTGGGTTTGACATAAACCTGCTCAATACTCCCACTACATGTGCAATGTCTGGTCTAGTACAGACCATTGCATATGTTAGGTTACCCACTGCACTTGTATATGGAACATGGGACATATGCTCCTCTTCTTCTTCTGTCTTGGGACTCTGTTCAACACACATATTTATACCTACAGTGATCAGAACATTCACTAGTTTAATATCCTTCATATTGAACCTCTGCAATAGAGTCTCGACATACTTCCTCTGGTTTAACAATAGCTTCCTCTTTGCTTGATCTCTCTTAATTTCAAAGCCCAAAATACAGTTTGTAGCACCAAGATCCTTCATGTCGAATTTGGAGAACAACTGGGTCTTCAAATCTTGGATAATTTCTTTTTCATTTCCAATCAACAACATATCATCCACATATAGGACCAAATAAATAACATGGGAACCAATTAATTTAAAATAAACGCAGTGATCCTCCTTGCTTCTGATGAAGCCAAGTCCCTGTATATAGGTATCAAATTTCCGATACCACATCCTTGGTGACTGTTTTAACTCATACAAAGACTTATTTAACATGCATACCAGTTCTTTCTTCCCCTTCACCATAAAGCCTTTATGTTGTTTCATGTAGATCTCCTCTTCTAGATCCTCGTGAAGAAATGTTGTCTTCACATCCATCTTTTCTACCTAAAAATAAAATGCGGTAGCAATAGATAAAAGTAATATAATAGAAGTAACTTTGGCAATAGGAGAAAAAATATCACCAAAATCAATTCCCGACACCTAGGAATAACCTTTTGCTACCAACTGAGATTTTTATTTCTCCACCTTGCCTTCTACATTCATCTTCTTCTTAAACATCCATTTTCTCTCAATGGGCTTCCTTCCAGCCGGCAACTCCACCAGATCCCATGCATCATTTTTATGCAAGGATGTCATTTCATCAACCATGGCCTCCTTCTAGAGTTTTCCATCGCATGAATCTACTACCTCCCTGACGGTTCTGGGATAATCATCAGTTATAGTTAAAGAAAAATTTGAATAGAAAACAGATGAAATATACCTTTCTGGTTGTCTTATTTCCCAAACTGATCTTCTCACAGTTGGAGTTTGTGGCTCTTCCTCTTCTGAGTCTTCTTCTGTTGTAGAGTATGATTCATCCTCCTTTAGCTCAAAATCTATCTTCTTAGGTTTCTTTGGTAGGAATTCATGTTTAATAACATCTTTCACCTCTCTAAACACCACATCTCAGCTATACACAACCTTCCTTGTTTCTGTGTTCCAAAACTTGTAACCCTTTAAACCATCCTTCTACCCAATAAAGATGCACCTTTTAGATTTATTATCCAACTTGGTCCTTTTCTCCTTCGGAACATGTACATATGCATCACGTCCAAATACCCTCAGATGTGAAAGAGACAGTTTATTACCAATCCATACCTCATGTGGAGTCTTATCCTTCAACACTGATGAAGGTGATCTATTAACCAAGTAACATGCAGTCTCCACTGCCTCTGCCCAGAATTTTTGTACTAACCCGATACCACTGAGCATGCTTCTTTCCTTTTCCATCAACATTCTATTCATTATTTCTGCAACTCCATTTTGCTGAGGTGTGTATAGAGTAGTCTTCTACCGTGCTATACCACACTTCTTACAGAACTCTTCAAATTCCTTCTTGTAGAACTCCCCACCATTATCTTTCCTCAACACCTTTATCTTCTTCTTTGTATGGTTTTCCACCAGAGCCTTAAATTCTTTAAATTTGTCAAAGACTTCAGATTTTTTCCTCAATAAATATATCCAGGTATTCCTTGAGAAGTCATCTATGAATGAAACATAGTACACAGAATTACCCAGTGATGGAACCGACACAAGTCGAAACACATCATTGTGCACAAGCTCTAATATCTTGTTCACCCTCTTAGCACCAGAAGGAAAACTCACCTGATTCTGCTTCCCATATACACAATGTTCACAGAAATTGAAATCTAGAGAGATATTAGAAATACCTTCTACCATACCATTTTGATGTAGTATCTGAAGGACCTTCTCTCCAATATACCCAAGCCTTTGATGTTGATGCAGGAGCATTAGCTCCGAAAAACACTTTATATTTTATCTAAGCTAGAGGGTTTCATGTTTTGAAGAAATGTAAATATTAATATTATTTTGAGCGATTAATTATATTTTAATTAATCATTTGTGAGAATTTGTAAATGTGAGAGAAATTAGTTTCTAGATTATTTAGAATTAATGATGGAGCCTAAGTTGGAATTAGTTTCTAAGTCTTAGGGATAAGAATCTATATTTTAGGGATGTTGAGATATTAAGGCGATTGAGCATTTAATTAGATCATTTTAAAAATTGTATAAATTCAGCAAAGCCTCAAAGGCATGGGAGAGTGGTGAGTGATTGAGAGTAGGTTTTGAACAGCCAAGGCTGTAAGCCTCTGGCAATTTGTAAGGGCCATGAACGTTGAATACTTGGCCAGGAAGAATAGTTTGTAAGTGTTTTCATTATTAATATGATAAGTGTGTTTTGGAGTTTATTGATGGTTTTTAGAAATTGGATGTTAATTTCTGAAATTGGGTTCAATATCAATCAAATTGTGAATGGCGCTTATAATACCTTGAATGCGTGATCAATTTTAGTTGTGGACAGTTCGATGTATGTCGAGATCGATTGAGTATTTGATGTAGTATTAAATTGGAATTTATTGTGATATATAGCGCTGAGTTTGTGAAAATGTTTAATGCGTGCTGCATAAAACTTAAATTGAATTTAAATTAAGATCACACGCTGTTTGGTTGGGTTGTAAGAATTGGATAACACATTGGAAGTGCAGAAGCAGCTGCGTTGAAATCGAATCTGGGCCTTGAAGTTTCTGTTTGGGGTCGATTACTTGCAGACCATGTGGCATTATAGTCAACTGAAGTAGAATACTGTTTGTTGACATATTGAACATTGTTGAATGCGTTGGCACATCGACTTGGAGAGTCGATTTTATAAAAGGCGCAATTGTTTAATGAGCATTGAGTTGAACTGTTATGAAAAATGTTTGAAATCATATTGAGTTATTTAAGCTGCAGGCTTAGAAATTGAAGAAAATCGGAATTGGAAAAAGTGAAAGAATGGAAGCTATACAAATCGATGTGTTAATATCGACTTGTGGTTGAATGAAAGCGCAGTGGAATTGAATGGTTCGATTGCTGGTGAAGTCCAAAATTTGAAGGCAGTCCAGAATGGGTTGGATGAGTTGAAAACTTCGAGCAGTTCATTGTTTGAACCAAATGTAATGTGTTCAAGCTCAGTGATCAATACATGGAGCAGTAAGCCCGTTTGCAGAAATAACGCAGAGTTCTGAACAAGGTATGTGATGAAATTATTTCATAAGAGGAGCATAATTGTTTTTACTCTGTCTTTTCAATGGAATAGTGAATCGATTAGTAAAAGAGGCATCTTAGCGAATGTTCAAAGGTCGTTTTGTGAAATTCCAGAACTGAATGCGTTATGAACTGAATTGGTAAAAGGTAAATGTGTTAAGAACGCAGAGCTAAAAGTGTCAAGAAGGTAAGTTTTATGTGTGAGAAATTGCTGCATTGAGAATCGATCGGTATCAATGATGGTCGAATAGTAAGAGCGCTGGAATGAATGGATGCAGAAATGGTAAGTACAGGTACATTGTTCTGATCTTGTACAGGTACATTGTTCCGATTTTTAAATACAATATTAAGAACATATGTGAATATGGAAAACCAGGATCCTAGTGAAAGTCTGTTATTAAGACTCTGGAAAGGATCTTATATGAAATGCGTTGTGTGAGTGATAACTTCATGGAACTGGGAAATGACTATGTATTTTTCAGTTGATGATATTTTCAATAAACAATGTCAAGTTGAATTAAAACATGGCCGCATTTGTTTGATTGATCTTTAAATCTGATCTTGAAGGCGCATGTACAAGATTTGGTTTTGAATGATGTTTATTTGGTATGAAAGCGTATAAGCTTGAAGAAGAAATGCAGATTGAAGTTTTGGGATGATTTGTATAAGCCCATGTGAATGTTTGCATTGATATGGTTTAAGGAAGCATTTGAATATTGTTATTGCTTGAAGGTGAGTGAATCAAGATTGATAATATATGAGATGGTATTGAATGATTTTGAGCCATATATTGGAAAGCTTCCGCATGTTGAAATGAGATGGTGTGAATTTTCCAGTGATTGAGGTTTTAGATTTGGGTGAATACTGAGATGCATTCTTATAATCATGATTTTTGAAGATCCTGGGTATTGCAGGCTATGCTTGCATTAGATGCCATAACATGGTCTTTTCTCCAGAGACTGCTAGGATTTCCGCTCCACTTTCGAGAACCATAGAACTATTGAACTCATTAATAACAGTGCTGCCTTAAAGCTTGTAAAGAGTTCCACTCTGAACTCCCCACATTAATACCAGTGCTCCTCGAACCATCTTACAGGTATCTTTCTCGAACACTATTTTTACACCTGCATCATCCATCGTGCTTACACAAATTAGATTTCTATCTAATGCAGGAATGCACATAACACCAGGAAGTGTTCTAATCCTTCTACCTTGCAAATTCAGCTTGAATTTTCCACGTCCGATGATTCTGGCCTTCCTATCATCACCTAAGAAGACATCACCGCCATCATATTTCTCATACTCGCAGAACCACTTCCTATGGGGAGTGAAATGAAAGGATGCACCCGAGTTAATCAACCATGACTCATGATCTACATGTGTATTTGAAGAAGAATCCAAATACACATCCCCACTTTCATCCGAGGTAGTTTTTGCCTTTGCAAAAGGAGCATCATCATATCCCTTTCCTTTCTTAGGAGATTTATATCTGCAGTCCTTTTTGTAGTGCCCTTCCTTTCTTCATTTCCAGCACACCTTTATGAAATTTCCAAGAGATTTAGATCTCCCTCTCGAAACCTTATTCTTATTTCTATTCTAGGACCTTCCTCATATAGATAAGGCATCTCCATTCCAACCCTCCATATTTCTCTGTCTCATTTCCTCCGACAGGAAGGCTAAGACAATGTCATAAAAATTCAAGGTAGTTGTATTGCTACCTATCACAATAACTTGACTTTCCCACGAGTTTGGTAGAGAACACAACAAACCGATGCACTTATCTTCATCTGAGATTTTAATATCAACATATGATAACTGACTTACCACGGTATTGAAGGCTTTCAGATGCTCTGTCACCGAGTCTCCATCCTTCATCCTCATGTTATACAACTTTTTCTACAGGAACAATTTATTCACCAGAGACTTAGATTGGTACAAAGTCCCAAGTTTTTCCCACAAATTCTTCGTCGTAGCTTCCCAAGATACATTCAACAATATCGAAGCTAAAACACATGATCGTATTGTGCTCTTCGCCTTTTGATCCAAATTTTTCCAATCTTCATCTGACAATGCTGTTGGTTTAGTACCTGGATCTACCGCGATCCACTAATCTTTATCCACCAGCAGATCCTCGATCTGGAGCTTCCACAACTCAAAACTCTGACCATTAAATTTCTCAATCTCTATCCTTCCACTGCTCACCATCTTCTTTCATCACAAGAATCAATCCTGCAGATCTCCCACTGAGCAGGGTCTACCACAGGCCCAAGCAAAAAACCCCTCCGCAACAAAGGCATCCCCTTGAAGCCGAAAAAACTCTGATACCAAACGTAGGTTTTAACCATGTACAGAAATTATATACAAACGAATCTTAAAAAATGGAAAATAAATAATAGCGAGAACATAAAACATAAAATAGATATACACATAGATTTTCCCCCGGATCCCAAATCAGGATGACCAGCTTGATTTTTCATTATATTCCTTGTAATGTTACAACACATATATATGCATGCCGAAGCATAAATAAACCCCAACCCGTTAACCTTCGATCAGAACATAGCCGTATTTCCCTTAACCAGATCTATAAAATACCAGGGGCCGAAAAACATCATGCCACAAAACCAAGTGCAAACCCACGCACAAAACCATGGGTGGGTCTATCAACCAAAAAATAAGGTCCAATTTTTTTTTCCCAGGGTGCTACACTGGACCCCGAACATAGGGGGCTTCCGCCTCCCTTGTGACCCCCCTGTTGCACCCGGCACAAGGTAAAAGGAGGCCTGTCACCCCCCTGTGACCCCCCCACACGTGACTAGTCGTGGAAATAATATAACACATATCCAATAGCCTCTATCTTCATAGCTTGCTCTAATGCATATTGTAATGTATCGATCTTCTATTATGTCAGTGGAGTTCTTGTCAATGGAAGAAGGGCCTTGGTGAACCAATCTCTATGATGATTCAAATCTATTAGGTAACTCAGTTTTCCAACCGCATCCTTGAACCTTCTCATCACATCCCATGTAGTTTCACCTTCTTGCTATTTAACATCCAACATCTTTGACAAAAATTGTTGATCTGTCTAAGGTAGCTTGAATTCTTTAACAAATTCTTTCTTTACATCATCTATCGCTGGGTTCGGATGAGCCTCAAACCATTTAATAAACCAACATAGAGCTCTCTCCCTGAGAGTAGTTTGAAACTCGATCAACTTAACCACCTTCGGTGTCTGTCGAGCCCTCCATATGGTTTCGAAGAGATAGCAGTGCTACTCCACATCGTCATTTCCCATCCTAGTGAACTCTAGGTATCGGGTAAATGATCCCACCATGCTTCTTTGTGTGGGTGATACTAGAATAAAACCCCTATTTCTTGGCTGTGAAATTATATTACTAGCACTAGTGCTAGTATGTATTACTATTGTAGACTGAACACTATTCAACTTACTCAATTCTCATAACTTAACAAAAATTTCACCTAGTGTCTGACAGAGTACTAGGGGAAGGTCAGGACTAGAGTTACTTGAACTTTGGGGAATAGAGTTACCTTGAGTTATGGGTGTCGGCCCCTCTTGGAATAGTAGCTCCATTGCAACATGAAACTCCACATCAGACATCTCCTCGAGGTGCACGTCCTCCACATTGGACTTTTCTCCCTTTTCTCTTTGGGCTGGGCTCCTATACACTTTCCTGACTTCCTTCACAGTCCCTCCTATTCCTTGGGATTCTGTCTGACCTTCCATCTCCCTTGTCATCTGCAGCACCTTCTCCTTGTTCTGTCGACTACTTTCCTACTTCTCCAAATCCTTCATCACTCTCTCCTTCCATTTCTCAACTATCTACGCCCTCTGATGTGCTCGTCGCTCTCTCAACCTATAGGAGGTCTCAGCATCCATATCCTTATTCCCCCTTCCAACTTACTTGTAGCATCTCTCCCTCAACTCCTTCCCCCAATACTGGAGGTTTAAGTCTCCATCTCATATTTTTGAAACTCCCTCAGTCCCTCATCTACCATTAAAGATTTGATCCACAAGGGAATCTCCTTTAACAACTCTCCTCGTAATCTGGATCTAAACATGTCTTCTGCTTTTGAAAAGGACTAGTAACACTCATCTACAAATTCCACTATGTATTCTTCCAAGGTATATTACACCTAGAAATCTACATCTCGGGTCAAATCAGTGTCTAACTGATGGAGGGCTACCAGATCCATGTGCAACCACTTGCGACAGATCTTCCACAAGCTTCCTTGGATTGTCTTGACTTGTAGTCTCTGTAACTAATTATAGAGTTCCTCTGGAAAATTTCTCCAAAAGATTTCATATATATCACTCACAGATTCAAAGAATAGAGCTCGATCCTTAACAAGTTTCTCCCTCTGTTGTCTCAACTCAGCTTGCTGCACTATGAACTGATCTAAGTGCTTTTCCTACTAGCTTCGTATTTCCCTTTCAAATATCTATGATACCATGATCTAGCTCCTAAATGAAATTTTGGGTCCCGAAAATGAAACCATTTGTTGGCAAGAAAGAAGGTCTCTGAGTAAGACCTAGGTTCAGGATAGAGTCCAACAAGGTTTCAGCAATAGTCTAGTGCTGAGGAGGTAAATCCCCTCGGTCGAAGGATTATGCTGGATCATGCTAGGTAGCTGAGAATGAAGTTGTTCATGGCCCACCTCCCCCACCTGCCTCTGGTCCTCTTGAGATTGAGAAGCCCAGTGTTGAACTCGTTGTACGACCACCTTCCAAAGGTGTTCTTTGCAAGTCTTCCTATAATCCAAATGCCCATGTTGCTCAGCATTACAACATTGTTGAGGATTTGGCATAGGTGCCTTCCATAATGTTTACGTTGGAAGTACTTTAGATTTGTTCATCTCAATGGAAATCTTTGTTATCTGTAATCGTCGGAATCGACCCTACCAATTCTAGCCTTCTCACCTTCGATCTAGAGAATTTCGTCCCTCGACTTCCACACTAGATTGCCCTTGTTATACAAGTCAGCATCAACAGCCTTAATGTTCACAGAGTGTTGTGGATGAACATGCCTCTACCTGCATTATGTCATCTGCTTGCTGGAAGGCCATCGACTCTCCAACCCTCACTTCATCTCCCAATGCCCTTGAGGCATTCGATGGAAGGGAATCAAAACCCTTGGGTGTTCTCGCGAGTCTACCGATCAGATTGCAAGGTAAGACAGTCAATGTCAAAGTGGAAGTTGTTGATGCCAAACTCAACCATAATCTTCTACTTGGTCGTAGTTGACCCACGCCATGTTGTGTGTTCCGTCCACTCTCTTTCCACTTTTGAAATTTCCGTATGAGGGCAAGATTATTACTGTCGATCAGTTGTCTTTCTTTACCTCATCCTCCAAGAACAACATGCCATACGTGGATCAAATCCCTAATCCCCCTGACAGTATAGGACCTGGTATTTTCAAGGACCCCATTCTCATGGGTATTTTTCCCATTCCACCATCGAACACCGTTCAAGTCAACATGATCTCTAGGTCGGATGACCCGTGGATCATCCCTTCTCCTAAACAGGTTGCCTCTTTTGGAGAATCAATGCCTCTGACCCCAGTTGAAATAAATTATTACGAGATCATTGCCGCATCAGATCCTCCTCCTGCTGATCATGATCCTTTGAGCATGGCTCTTGATGTTTATTCTCAATCCCCTTGGCTTGGCAATGCAGATTCACCTGATCCTTTTTAGAGAAGTTTTTCCATCTGACAAAGCTATCGTGGAGACTATGTCTCTCGAAGATCTGCCATGGAGTGATGGACATCATCGTTCTTCATTCATGCCCGGCCTGGGGGCAATGTATAATTGTCTCAAGCGTTTTGCATCTGGTTATCCCCATCCTGAACCTGCTCCTTTGAGCTCATCGGAGCATAGTTCCTCTTCTTGTGTCAAGCTCCCCAAAAAATGAAAAAAGCTGCATTGAGGAAAGTTATTTTAAGTGTGTCAACCTCATTAAAATAATGAAACACAATCCCGTTCAATTTGAGTCTTTGATACAATCTCATAAGATCCCAATCGAGTCTTTCTCTTGATCTCGTAATTAGAACCTTCACTCCATCTTCTATGGACTGAAGCTTGGGGGGCATGTACACCTCGAATTGAGTCACCATGCTGGGGGCATGCCCAGTTTCCCTTCTCATTTCAAGCATAGTTTGCGTTTGTGCTTTTAAGCTTGTGAAAAAATAAAATATGTTGGTGTGATGCATTTTGTGAACCTTTAACTTTTCCATTGGGTCGTTATTTATGCATATTATTTAGCTGATACATTAGATAACATTGTATTAGAAATTTACATAATATATAAAAACATCACCATATGTAAACAAGATCCGTGCAGAAGATATATATATATATATATATATATATATATGTCAGATGTTTGCAGCTTGTGCATTATATAAAATCCTAAAAATATACATGTTTGTTTTAGTTACATCCGGAGACGAAATGTCTCTCAAAAATATGAAAATAAAAGCCTAGTCGACTAATCGGCATGGTGCTCATGGTAGCACGTCACTGCCCACACCAACCGCCTCAGTAAGCGATGGACGCGACTCGGCACCCCTACGGTGTGCCTCTAATAAGCCATAGGGACATCCACTAGGCGAGCATAGTTTGGAACCCCACGAGCAATCCCCTCGAGGTTTTGTACCAACGTGTCCCCCTCGCCCCCCTCGCCTTGAGGGTCGTAAGTGAGCGTAGTCCTCCTCCCTATCGGTGACATCCTAGTAGGCCTCTCTGGGCCAAAATATGCATACATATAGGATCAATTGTTAGAACATGCATGTATACCAAAAAATCATAAAATCCATAAAAATAAAAAATAGTATTACCCAACCCCTCATCCCAGTCCTCTCCTTCCGGGAGCGGAAGGTCTGGGTCTCCAGTGAAATCAGTGCCCACATAGGGCTAGTCCTTTATGATGATCAGCTATCGTCAGAGCCATATAAGGAACTCGGGCTGCCATGACATCTACTGGCTGCCCCCTGCCCTGGGCATTAATGCTGCCCATCGAGCCATCCGTGGCTCTCTCAATGGTGGATCTGGGACTATCGCCCCGTGGCCGTGGAAGATAGGTAGCAATTTTAGGAAGAACTATACCAAGATTGACCCGTATCCAAACTTCTTCAGTTTTGCCTTTTTTCATTTGGTCAATTTCCATTTGATGTTCATAGTCACGACTATGGCCCAGTCAAACACTGTGGGATTCATACACTCGGACGCCAGGAGGAGCTATGTTTTGGTAGCCTCGTGTGGTGCCTGCAACCCCACAGCCTATGTAATGGTATGTAGCACCACTCTGAGTGCTAGGTCATGAACATTATGGATTTCGAATTTTCCACTACCTAATCTCGTTTGTGCCCCCGGGCACACCCTCTCCATGACCATCAATGTTTTTTCACCAGAAGGCCTGGTGCCTGTCATAATCAGAACTGGACCTCTATGTGACAATCCAGTGATGAAGTAGACATCAGACACTTCGAGCTCAAGTACTTGATCTCGAAGTTTAAAATTCTCTTTGTCCTCATCTTAGATACTTATCAAATATTGTAATAATTTGGGCTAAGCCCTGAGACATGGTGTTAAGAAGAATTTCTTTAACCTAAAATTTCGAAGAGCATTCATGCATTGATCGTTCTCCATTACCAACTCATCTTCTTCACTGTGCTCCCTTTCTTTCCATTCAATCACCATTTTTTATTTATACCTGCATCAAATTGGTCATAAGAACATTGTAAGATCCCTTAGGCCTTTAAAATGACAATTAATTAGCTCAATTTTTGCTAAATTTGAGCGGAATATTGGGTTGTGTAGTTGGTACGGCTATTTTGATGACAATCGCGCCACCTGATGCAGCCTCTTTGCAAAAATAGGTCGATTGGTGCAGGTCCATGCCAGATACCCGTGGCAACCATGGAAGCCCTAGTTTTGAAAATCCTTCCCTCAGGGATGCCAAATGACAATGAAAAGCTATGAAATATGGCTTAAAAAATGGCTAATGAAAGTGGCTCTTACCTAGAAAAGACGGGATCTGGAATAGTGAACTGGATTGTCCACGATCATCACTGCAAGATTGCATGGAAATAACTCACTATCGCTCTGCACAGAGGTAAAAAGGTAAAAAGTAAATATGTTTTTACTATTGGTCATATTTATAACTTTTCCAAATGAAATTTAGGATTTGAGACTTGTTTTTCCAATATTTCACTTTGTTTTGTTGAAAAATGGGTTTTACACTTGCTTTTTGTGTAGCGATAGGTTTTCACATGATTAGGACAATGACACGAGTTGTATTTTATACTTTTTTGGACTTGGTAGAAACATGAAAAATTCACTACTGGAGTCACATTTTAGCTCTTTTCTGACTCCCTAAAACTGAAAAGATCGCCGAGTTGATTTTTGTTTTGAACTCGTTAAATTGGCTGTGAAACGACATCTACCCAGTATATGTTTACCCCTTTTTCGGGCTGGGATATATTACTTATGAAAAAGGAATACTCTAGCCTATCACGACTAGGAGGTTCTCTTAGACATAGTTTTCTACCTTTTCGAATCTGAGGGACTATCTACAAAAAGGGACTGCTAGAGTTTTCTTTTTCATTGTCTTTTCAAACTCTCTAAACATGAAAAGACGTCGAGTTCTTCCTTTGTCAGGCTCGTTAAAAACTGATGACATCGGACTCAGTCATAATGACGTTATTTGAGTTTCTCCTTCCTAGGGCTCGTTAAATGTACTAGGTTGGATTTGTCTGAAGGAAAAACTTATATCGCAAGCATATGCTATCCCCTTCAAGCTTGTTTCTAAAAATAATTGGGGTACTCACCAGAAATGGTGGGGGAAAATGGAACCAGTATCACCATCATGTCAGCAGTATGTCGCTCTTGAACATGGCACTTGTTTGCATTCATGTCAATTTGGGGACATCTCATCTCATTATCTGCTTGCCTCCATGGGTTTGGGTAATCTCTTTTGACCGCTCATTTTCTCTTTTCCACATCATCATGACCTCAGATCCTTTGATGTCAAATACTACCAAATCCAGTGTCATGCCACCGATATTTTCAAGAGAAGTTGGCCTCTTTAGTTTTCAACCTCCCTCTAATTCTCTACTGATCTTGATTCACAAACATCATGTTCCTCTGTCTCATGTCGATGATGTGGGAAACACTATCGCCCACCTTCAATCAAGGTCACTTCCTGTCAACTTCAGCTCATTATCTAGGAAGCTGATCTAGAGACTCCCTTCAGGTACCTTGGAGCCTGCATGCCTCAATGGTAGGTTCTTCACATTCGACGCAAGGTTTTCATTATTTTCTTTCGATCAAATGATTCTGCAGGTGTTCGATGCCAGCTCACTGTTCACATTTCGTGGATTGTACCTCTTGTACCTTGAGAGCCATCGTCATTATTGGTGGTTCCTCTCACGTTTGTTAACAAATTTCATTATTGGCTGGTAATCAGGATATGTTCTTGCATGTTCGACTTCAGCTCACTTATTCACATGCTCAGACTTGTACTCTGTTCGGGTCGAGATGGAGCGCATGACACTGGATCTTGTCTGATAAAATCCAGGCTGCGGGTTCTTTGTGGATTATCATGATTGATTACATGACTGATTTGATTGGATGGTTGTGACCATACCTAAGTCTACTTGTTGATCCTTCTTTGCTGGATGGCTGTGTCCATACCTTGGATCCCGGTTATTATACACTCTATTATGGATGGATGCACCCATACCACATATCATGTATCAGAGATATCAGTTGTATTTTTATTTGCAGGTCTTTCGACGGCAGAGTTTTTAGTTGGGCGCGTTCTCATAAAGCATTTCACCCCTCCCTCTCTCTCGGACCTCATGATTTCGGGGGCATCTATTACACAGTATTTTTTAACCGTCCCTGCAATCCCTCGTCCCGTACATTTGAGGAATATTCCTGTGACCTGTGAACAATAAAATGTCCTGAAAACACCTTCATGGCATCCTCTCGCATAAGGACAAACATTCTCCTAATGAATATTTCCTCTGAAAAACCATAAAAATATATGTTTTGGCCTTGGTGCGACTAGCCAGTTCATCCCTCAAGCCAATGGGGGAAATCCACACTAAAGGGCACACCAAATGGCACTCTGTCCCTGTGTTTCACTTGCGCCAAGTTTATTAAGGGATGTTTAAAAAAAATAAATGATGGAAGTTTGATTCTAACAAACTCTAGAATGAATCATCAAAGGAAGTTGAGTGGTTTGGCTCCAGATCTCCATGTATAGGAAGTGGTTTTCCACCTCTCATGGAACCTTCCTAAGAGATAGGACCTATCCCATGATTATAGGGATCCCAACTTCCCTTCCTCCATCTATAAAGGCTTTCCCTCTCCATTTGCTAACTAGCTAAACTTGTAGGAAGGAAACTATAGCTTGGAAACTATTGAGAGCTGAGCCGAAGAGAACCCCGTAAGAGAGAGAGCTTCATCGAGATTCCCGGCAGGCTTTTTTGAGACATGCTCCACTGCAAGCCTCGCTGAAGGAAGATCATAGCATCCAAACATTTGGTTGTAATCTCCCTTTTGTCATTTATAATATAAGCGAATCTGATTTTGGTTCCATTCTTGTGTTTATTCTTTTATGTAATGCAATGAATTATATATTCTCTGACTGATATATACTTATATGCTTTAAGTATTATGTTGTATGTCATCATTTCTCTGCATGTGTACAGGTGTTTGGAAATGAAGAATGGAAGGATTGTGATCTGTCAGGCTAGGGACAAGGAGCACCGCTTCTTCATCAACAACAGCAGCGTGGGATTTGAGGTAGGCTACTTATCATAGTCTTTGTCTTTCTTGTAACTAGGAACCAATGTCATTATGTGATTTGATTGTTGCTAGACCCAATCTAGGGCTAGTGGGATCCCCTCTGTCCATAGAGGGGATTTACCTCCTCAACATCTAGCACAATGCTGGAATTTTCATTCTACTCCGAAGAGCATAGAGTCTCACTCGAGGCATGTCGTGACCTTAGTAAGGTTAGGAACATATCAGATATCGACTAATCACAACTATAGAGAAAAATAGACAGAACTAGGTATTCCTAACATGTTTACCGACCTTGCAGAAGATACTACTCATGAACATATTCAGGATGAAAAATCAAAATTTAAAGAGGCCAATACATTCATCATAACCAAATTCTCATCATATAATTCAGGACATCAAACCTAGATAGGAGTATATTTAATTAACAAGAGCGGACAATTACATTACTCCTCAAAGTGATCACAGTAGGACTGATTACAATATTACAAAATAGAATAGAATAGATAAAACCGAATGAATAGACTAAACAGATTTAACAGAGCTCTCCTACGTCTCTCTTCCTCTACTCTCTATTGCACCAACCTCCTGTCTATGCTAGTCTATTGCCTATTTGTTCCTTTTCCAACGCGACTTTCAGTTTTCCCTTCTTTTCCGCTCTGTTGTTCACTGCATCTCCCTAATCACTGTGAGTTCCACTACTTGTTCTTGTCGCTCCTTTCTGCCATCTATGCTAGTTTCCACAATTGTTGTGCCACCTACTCTCCAGCTCTCTGCAACCATGACAGGTCCCTGTCTATCGTGGTTACGCTCTGCCACCTATTATCCGCGACTCAAAACCATTTCATTTTAAAAACAAGGGCCCCAACTATTTTCCTCCATAAGATTATACACAATCCATATTCCAGTGTTGCTCAACATTACAGTATTGTTGAAGATCTTTCCCAGGCTCCTTGTGCCATGTCTAACTTGGAGGTATTGCAAATTTTTCCTCATCAATGCAAAGCCTTGTTTTCTGCCGTTGGTGGAGTTTATTTATCCGACTCTAGTCTCATCTCTTTCAAAGCTGAAAAATTTTCTCCTTGTATTTCCCATCCTATTTTTTTCATATCATTATGCATCTTTTCCAAAATTATATTCATCGCACTTTGGTGGATGAGGGCTCTTCCACGTGTGTCATGTCACTATCCTATTCGAAGGCTCTTGGCTCTCCAATGCTCGCAACATCCAACACTACTCTCCAAGCCTTTGAAATTCATAACTTTATACCCAAAGGGGTTCTTCCAATTTTTTCCATTGAGTTAGGTGGAAAAATTGTATATGTTGATGTCAAAGTTGTTGATGCCTAATTATATTACAATGTAATTCTTGTTTGTAGTTGGTTTTATGCGATGACCATAGTCATATCATCTATTTTTAGTCAACTTTTCTTTCCTCATGAAGGAAAATTTGTCACCATCGATCAACTTTACTATTTCTTGTCGTCTGCCTATATTTCCACCACAGGGAATTTTGTACCACTCATACGAGACCACCCTGCTTGATTTCAAAGTGTAGGAGCTAAATTTCTTAAAATTTCTACTCTTATGGGGGTTTTTCCTCAACTCCCTCCACCCAAAATTCCTTCGACTCCTACCACTACTCCTATGCATATCATATCTTCTAGCACTTGTGGACCCCATTGACCTCCTAGTCCATGGGTGGTGTCACATGTTATTATAGAATATGATCATCTTAGTGCTCACCCTTCACCACTTGTTGTGGAAGATATTGCCTCTTCTACAGTACCTTCAGTCCCTCTTGACGCTGGTCAGAAACTCCATCATCATATGGAATATGATTAGGATCCTCTGCCCATATGGGCCACCACTCTGCTTGTTCCACCTAACTCCCTCATAGACAAACCCCTTAGTTCAATTAACTTGACACTCATGGATCCCTCCGTTGATAACATTGGGGAAGTTATGGCTCTTTATGCCTTTAATATCCTTGATGTGGAACAAGTCAAGCCTGGAATTTCAAATCTTGAATTGAATCAAACTGCAACTCCTCAGTTCCTTGGAAGTTCCACCCTTGGACCGAGTCAATTCTTGGGCTTCTACTACTGAACTTTCCAACGAATTTTCCTCACCACTTGTCGACAAGTACCTTGCACCTCAATTATGTCATGATCTTTCCTTATGTACTCAAAATAATTTAGAGAGGATGATTATGTTAGACTCTCCTTGGAATGGTTAACCTTTCCGAATTGGGAAGTTTGAATTCCTTTGGCATGGCCCCACTTTGGTGATTCATATGGTTCCCTTGACCTAAATGAGTTTGGATATAGAAACCCTTGGAAAGTGCTCGGATGTGGGAAATATTTAGCCTAACCTACTAGACTATGTGTTTCTTGTACATATCGTATAAAGAAGTGTGATGCTTCATCCATTTTTTTGTTGTTGTGTGATGCGAGTATTTGTCATGATTTATTTCTGCCAAAAATCCAAAAAAAAAAAAAAAACCAAAAATATGTCTTGTTTTTTCCTCATCCAGATTATTTATTTCATCATGTGATTTAACCATGGGTCTAGTATTTCTAAATGTTTTTTATAGGATATGGTGGAATTTTTATTGTGACATCCATGGGCGTTAGGTTTGTTTCTCTGAACTTGGTATATAGGGGTAGGTCATTTTTCCTGATATTGCATTTTGACCATCACCACTATTTTTATGGGTTAGATTTGACCCTGTCATGTTGCAACTTTTTCCATTCCCTTTATGCATGTTGGACCCTAGCGGTAGATCTTACTTTCTCATGGATACCATAGTTAGAACCTTCTTTCCAAATCGGTGTCCATGCATTCATTTTTTGTTATCTTTCGGAATTCCATACTCCAGGAGAATTCAAATATTTTCTCCCTTGTTATTTCCACCTTTTATCAGCCAATTTTTGCAGAGTGATCATTGGTTTCTCCATTCCATCATCGTCATATTATTGGCCTACCATTCTCTTTCACTTTGTTATTAACTCTTTCTTGGAGGAACTACTACGATGAGTGGTCATATTAGCCAACCTCTTGCCCTATTTATGTTATGAGAAATTCCACCATTAAAAGAACCAATTTCTATCCTTTATACCACTCATTCCTCCAGGAGGAGTTTAATTTAAGCTCTTTTTAGACTCCTTAAATTAGAAAACATTTCAGATTCAGAATTCTACGATCTATATTTTTTTGTTATGTAGTTTTCAGATTCATCGCATTAAGTGAATTCTTTTAGAAAATATTTTTGAGTTAACTTGTCTACTTCATGCTTGTTAAAGTACTTGAAGTGTCATCTACCTAGTATAAGTTTAACCCTTTTCCGGATTGGGATAGAGTAGTTACAAAAAAAAAAGAATACCCTAGTCTACTATGGCTAGGAGGTTCTCCCTTGTATACTTTTATCTATTTTTTTGGGCTTGGGGGACAACTTTACGAAAAAGGAACTTATAAAAAGAGAAGGGAGGGAACATTTATTTCTATTATTTTTCAAAATGGCAGTGTCAGTCACGTCACCTTGAACATGGCACTTTTTTTCTTCATTATCTCACAGTTCGATTTTAACTTTCCTAGGCGTTGTACCATACTTATGATTTTGTATACTCCTCTGGTTGGTTACTCTTCTAGTCATATGGATCATGCCTCAATGCCTCCTATGTCGTTGCATATCACATGGTGCTCATTATTCATGTTTCCAAGTCACTCTTTTTTTGTGGCATTATGTGTTCAAGGGAATTCTTAGCCTGTTTCAACCATCTCCAGTAGCATGTTGACCCTTTTTGAGTCGGCCATACATGTGTCAGGTCTAATTCATCGCTTCATGACTTCATCCATACATCACATAATCCTAGTTGGTTATGTGTTGATTGATGAGGGATACATTAAGGCCCTCCTTTTATGTACCTTCTCCTGTTGACTTCATCTCATTATCTAGGAGCGTGATCTAGAAACCGGTAGTACCTTGGAACTTGAAAACCTTAATGGAAGGCTTCCTTGTGATCGAAAGTGGGTTTTTTTTTACCTATTTCTCGTAGGCAGTCCTTGGCTACAAAAAATACACCAAGAAACCAACTCAACCGACTTTAGGTTCAAGCTGGCCCTTGAACCAGAGGGGGCTCCCTCAGTTTTTATGATCCCTTGTTTAACATTGTTCACTATCACCGAAAAATAGCCTTTGAAGCACAATGGCCAGATTTATGGTTTTAATTGGGTGTGGTTGGCGATCAATGCACAAGTCCTATTCATGAATAAATACCTCCTTTAAAGAGTCCTTTCTCAAAGTGTCAGTTTCTAGCATGATAGAAGAACTTAGCTTTTCAAATAATTTTAAAGAAGAATGTATCGAGATTCCTGATAATTAAGGAGTCAAACAGAATTCTTAATAAATCAGGTAGAATTGGATGCATGTAGAAAGCTTCTATAGCCAAAAAAGCACATCCAAGAGAAGATAGAAGTGGAAAATAATATTTAGTTCAAAGAGGAGCTTACTCAAAAAAAAGTCTGATATACTAATCTCCTTAAACAATTATAAATTTGCAGGGGATTTCAGAGAGATTGAAACTCAATCTATTCCTACCTAGATCTTCTATGTAAATTTGGACATGTGCGGAAATAGATTATGAAAATACTTGAAAGAAATATAAGAAAAACAAATTCTATCAAAGCCAGAGCTGAAATACTTCAATTAGAATTTCTGGAAAAATAGTTTTACAAAGATGAAGCGGTCTTGGCCTCAAAAGCCCACATGGAATATTACAATATTAAATAATAAATATATAGGCAAACTCTATACTAAACTGTTACAATAATAATGGAATAAAACCCTGAAATAGCACACTAAAAATAGAAGAATCCTTGAAGCTGAGCTGTGTACATATCTTTTGCCTCAAATCTAGAAATTTAATCTGCAAGGTGTCTTTATAATAAATACAGAGTTGATATCAAGCAATGAAAATCTCAACTTCCGCCCCTTACATTTGGAAAATGTTAAGTTTTCCTTTGAAAATTTGTTAACTACCCAAAGCAATTGAATACAGTTAACATCCAAGTAGCATTCTCAAATTCATGAGGATTTTATTTTACATATCAATGGTTGAAGGTGTTGCAACTATGCATATCGACTTTATGATCATCTCTCAAATGAGATACTAGAAAAGGAATAGCACCAGTAACTGTATATTCAAAACTCAAATATGGGAAATTGTATGGCCTAAAAGTGCACTAGGCCTCGTATTTTAATTTGCTGTAGTATGGAAATATCTCCTGGAAACCATAGCTTGGGTACTTGCAAGGAAGTTCAAGAGAAGCTACCACCTTTTCGAAGGCCAAGCTTATGATATTTCCAAGCTCATACCTGTAAGTTGGACAATGGTTGTGGACTCTAGATTTACATCCAGAGCATAGCGTATGACCATTTTAGCACTGGTGAATGGGAGGATACATGGAATTTGTGCACACTGGACACTCCAACAATTCATGGACACTACTATGAGCAGTAACGTTAGATTTGACATTAACATGAGTGGTTTTCTTCACTTCATCCATTTCTGGATATAGTGGATTCAGTGGATATGGATCTATAACTTTTGACAATTCATCATCCGTGACTTTTAAAAGAGTAAAATTAAACCATTTCACCCACATGTTTCCTCTCTGAATTTTGAGCTTGTCATGCTCTTGTATGTGTCCTATTTCTGGATTGATATATATCACACTGTGATATGCCCAAAAATTTACAAGAAACTCCAGAAGATGGTGTAGGTACTGGGTTCATTTTACATGGGATTGGATCTAATATCAATTATACCATCATTTTGAAAATGCCCTCCAACTAATGCCCCTATTGCCACATTTAGATTTGGAGATTTGGAATTGAATCATACATATCCACTATTATAATCATACATTGTAGATGTATTAGCAGGTATGGTAGCACTTCTATGGTGAAATAGTTTTAGGTAATTATCCCCAAAGCCTACCAAATGGCTCATCCTCATTGGATTTTCATCCAAAATATAATCCACCTGAGAAAATGAAAACTAGCGCAAATCCTGTGGAGTAAAGTATTTGTCTTCACATTTCATTTTCTCAAATCCAAGTAGTTATTGTATATCAATGCAAGTAAGGCATAATTTATGGAATATTAGATGGAATTCCATTGTGTTATCCATATGAGTCCACCCTCTATTCTATTGGGAGTGGAAGTTAGTGAATGAGGAAGAAGAGTATAGATGATGGCTTATACTATCATTTTGTATTGTTCAACAAGATCCACAATCATTTCCTGCTTGATACCCTCTTCAGACTGAGCATCCAAAGCATTTAGCATCTCCAATAAAACATCCATAATACCTCGAGCGTTCTGAATCTCTGTCAAGCTCAAACCTGGAAGATCAAAAGCCATGGACGATTGAGTTGATTCACCACCATATTCTGGGGAATCATATGACTGGAAATATGGCACAATGGTTGCCTTTATGGAGGAGTGTGAATTGGAGTAGAACTCTTTGCACTCTGAGGAAACCTTACTCCTGCACACACCAACTCATGGTAAGTAGCATAGTATTGAGGATATCTTCCACCTGATCTACCAAAAGCTTCTTGCCATGTGTATATTAGGATTAATACTTTTTCTTTGACATGTAAATATGATTTTCTCTTTAATAGCTTCACCATGTCATGCAGCACATCCCACTCAGCGACTTGCAGATGAATAGGGTCACCACAGTTCTTTATCAAAGTCTCCAACAAATTCAGAGAAATAAATTGAACTTTATAATTCTTATTCAAAAGACGCTTCTTGACTAATTTTACTACATCCTTTGCTTGCCTTGTATCGATATTAACAATATCATAGATCTCAATTTTTGTCGCCTAGTCTGGGTTAATCAACATATCACTTGTGGCCCTCTCCATAAGTATAATATTCCCAATTAGCCCAAGATAATGGGAATATTTTCTGTTTAGACATATATCATTCTCTTGGTTGTTTAGCAGAGAATAGTGTTGTTTAGCACTGGGTGTTCCTGATCGGGAATCCCACCTCTTTCCTTGAGATTCCTCCTGGAAGAGTCTTGTTGATCTTATCCACTATCAGGCATTTGGCCAAGCTTCATCTTCCAACTACAACGCAGATCCTATTGAGGGTTTGGCTATATTTGAAACCTGTAGCAAGTGGAGGCTAGATCTACTCAGATATAGGCCATTCCAGTGCCTCTTTTCATTGAGAGAGTCTTGTATCCCATTGGAAAGATTGTATTGGACCTTTGGAGCTGAATTTTTAGATCTTGGCATTAGGCCAATCATGTACTGAAGCCTAAATCACAGTTTCCCTTCCATATCTGTGTTTTTCATGTAGGTAATGTTACAAGGTGTTTGAGCACATCATTTGGAGAGCTGGGCTTCATGTGTTGGGGATCTGCCTATCATATTTTGAGATCTATTGGAGAAGATCTAATACATTTTCATATCATATCTGATATGCATACTGTTGTACATTTCTGAATCACTGCATATTTCTATAGATTTGTAACTTAGATCTTAGATCTACTTCATGTACATGGTGTTTTGCTCAAAAATCCTTGGGGGATTGAAAGAGGAGCCTCTATACTATATGTATCTGTAACAGATATGATCTTTTATGTACTTATATGCTCTAGATCTAATTTTTAGTCTTCAGCTATTGTATGCTCTATAAAATAATGTTGTCAAGCCTTTGTGGTGAATATATATGATTGCAATACCACTTTTTGAGGTATTTATTCTATTTAAGTCTTCTATGTCCTGTTATACATTGTATGGGACTCATTGTAAATCTGATTTGTTGATATAAATGTTATTTTTGAGCCTCCATATTGGCCTCCTACTCTTACATTGCTGAACTACGTTATTTCTTAGCAGTATTGTTGAATGTTGCTGCATGTTCCCATTTTCGGATATTACAGTGATATCGAAGCAATCATCTTGGCACATCTTGTGCTTTCCTTAAGAATATTATATGTATTTTCAAGGAAAGGGAAGAAATAAGAAGTATGATTACACTGAAGACATAGAATAAAAGGGTAAAACCCCTTTATCTGGAAGATTGAAATGAGAAGAGTTCTCTAAAACTCTTTCTCAAGCTATGTATGAGCTGAAAGGAGAAATCTGGGGAATGAGGAGGGAAAGACATGCAGATCCCTCAAGAAGATTTTTACATCAAGGAATCCCCAATACTTCTTACTATGTGTGTGAGCATTCAACCACACAACCTAATCTACAACGTTGGAGCATGCCTACTTTCTTGACAAAGGAAAAAGGGAAAGGAGGAACACCAAAGGAAAATCTTGGTGATTATCTCCAAGAAGATGAGTCTCAATCAGAGAGATTTAAGGAGCATCTCAGTTTCCCAGAATTCTATCAACTTAAAGAAGATAGAAGATCCAGAAACTACAATAGAATAAGAGCGTGCATACAACACACTTTGGGTAGATTCTCTCTACCTACTTTTGATGGATCACCTGAGAGCTCATCCAAGTCTTGGGTAAGGAAGCTTGACACATATTTCCAACTACATCAAGTGTCAGAAGAAGAAGCCATGAGGGTAACAGTGCTGCATCTTCAAGGTAAGGCTTATGCCTGGTGGCTATTTGATTCTTCTTAAAAAATGTAAATATTTCTTCTTATGCAAGGTTCACTAGGAGGTTAGTAAAAATATTTGATTTGAGACATTCTGAAACTTCTTTGAGGGAGTAAATCAATCACAAGAAATCTGAATCTTTTCATGAGTTGGAAGAATCCATAAAGCCAACTCCATTTCTAAACATTGTTGAAGGGGTTGAAGATCTGCTACATGATTTGACAAAGGAAAAAGCCCCACTTTAGCAATAACTCTCTTCTCAAGGGGAAGACATGAGGGTTCCTTCTTTAGAAGAGATCAAGGAAAAGGGTCTCTTAATGATGAAGCATTATCCATTGATGAGGAGAAAGGAGAGAGAGAGCAGAGAAGATCCTCCAACACTATGATAGCAGGAGGAGATCAATTTTTATTTGGAGATGGAGATGAAGCAATTGCTTCCACTAGAGGGGCTCTTGCATCTTTGCAAGAAGTTCCAATGAATCTTACATATGGAGAACATGAGCAATATGTGTCTATGATGATAGATAATGAGGCAGAACAAAGGAGGGATCACAGTGCTGACATAGAAGGAGGTGACCCACTATTTCATGGAAGAAAGAATGGAGCAAATGCTCCAACCAGAAGCACTCTTGCATCTTTAAGAGTTATACCACATTGTCATGAGACTTCCACAAAAAAAAGAGAGTTGAACTTGCGCAGTGGAAGGAGGGATATGATGATCCCATATGATAGGCAGTTGAGGATGGACCATGAGACATCATTGTCTTGTGGTAAAGCACCTGGGAGACCACTTGATTTAGATCTGGTGAAATATGCCTCAGATATTGATGCTCCATTCAAAGGTCTAGGAAGGAAGGGAGCATTAGAAGAATACAACACAATGCTGAGAGTGTTGGAGGAGCTCAAGGAGGAGGGAAATATTTCCCCACTATCACCATTTTCCACTCTCTCATCTCATACTGCGCTAAGAACAGAGACTGCAAGATTGAAGGATAGCACCATCATGGGACAAGGAGAGAGATCCTTGGCTATGAATACTTAAAAATATAATCTCACCTGGAGAGAGATATTCCATACATGATAAAATATGGTGGCCACACATGCATACTTTGGCAAGGCCAAGAAGTTTTTGGATAGATGATAGCCTCCCATGAAGGGATAACTTCCAAGAGATTCCACCTTCATTTGAGCATGTGCATGTGCAAAGAGGGTAGCAAGGAAGGAATACCAACCTTCCATCATATACCTTTGGCATGGGGAATTTCAAGGAGGAGAAGAAGGGAAGGAGTGACCTTCCAACACACACCTTTGGCATGGGATATGTCAAGGTGGAGAGCAACAACATGAAAAAAAATTATGTTGATGCATCATCAACGCTATCATTGTTGGGGAGTGTAGATCTATATTGGAAATCCCAGTTGTTGGTGGATTATTCCAAAGATCTTCACACTTTTATGATGCTTGATGACTAGCTGCATGAAGAGGGATATCTAGTCCATGAAGGATTCATCTATCATCATGGTAGGATCTTCTTGTCTAGAGCTTCTAAGCTCAAGGAGAAGTTGCTACAAAGCGCCTACAAAGAGTTCTGTTTCAGCCACATGTATTCCTTGAGGATCTACAACATCATCATGAGGAGCTTTGATTGGGAAGGCTTCAAAGAGGAACTATATGAGAATTTTCAAGAATACATGTGCTATGTGGATTTGGGGCAGCAACAAGACTCTATGACAGAGTTATTTCAGCCATCTCTTCCTACCTTGGAAGGAGGAGAAAGATCCATACACCCCTCCACCTGTATAAGGAGAACTTTTGGTGAAGAACATACATATGTAAAACATGTTTCATTTTTTGTTTTTATGCATTCTTTCACTATTTTTATGCAGGCCATGACTCCAAGGAGGAGTGATACATCTTGCAGATCTCATGGCAGACAATGGGCCACAAAAATTTCTGGATTTGGCCACTCCCTTGATTAGCAAAGGGATATTTTTCATCATGATGGGTGCTTCCCTAAGGCACCAAACATGTGCCTCACCTTCAGCAATAGTGAGATGGCTTGGGAATCAAGTAAATGGTGGGAAAGCCACTTACCATGTCTTGATTTGAGGCAGGGAGGAGATGCATTGCATTGGTATCATATGTGGGATTATGACCCACCTCCTCATGATCAAATTTTTGTTTGTATGTACATAGTTTTACTCCCATACATTGATGATATACTTGTACCTTTTATGGGGATGTATGGAGTGAGGATGGGAGCCATGTATGTACCACATGGGGTGGAGACTCTTTATGTACCATATGCTACATGTTTCAGGGAGAGTATTGGTTCAGACATGTTTTTTTCATTTGATTTCCTAACTCCTTGTGGGATGGATTGTGCACATCTCATAATGAATTTGGAGGAACAATTCATGGAGGGTTGGATTAGTGAACACTTAGCTCAGGCAGAAAGCTTAACTCATGATGGTTTCACCAATGGAGGAGGAGAAGTGTTGCAGCACTCACCTTATCAGTTGGTTGAGGACAAGCAACATTTTGGAGGGGAGGACTGTAATATTCCCAATTAGCCCAAGCTAATGGGAATATACAATTTTGTTTCATTTTCCTATTGCATGAATAAATGTATGAAGGAGGACAATAAAAAATCCTAAAACAGTGAATAAATCAATGCCCCATGTGAACAAAGATAAATATGGGCCATCTTAATAAAACACCCTTATGTGTGAAAGGGATTGAGACATTTGGCTGAGGCAACCATGACCATATCAACAATGTTGGCTAGAGGGGATGAATCTCATTGATGCACAACGCAGTCTTAGTTGGAGGTGGCACATGTGAAAGAAGCTAAATAATTGAGATGGTTTAGGGTTTTGAAAGATTTCTATCTTATAAAAGGAAGAGGAGGACAATAGGAGAAGGTTGTTGAATATGTTATATTTCTAAATATATTGTCTGTTTAGACATATATCATTCTCTTGGTTGTTTAGCAAAGAATTGTGTTGTTTAGCACTAGGTGTTCCTGATCGGGAATCCCACCTCTTTCCTTGAGAGGCCTCTTGGAAGAGTCTTGCTAATCTTATCCACTATCAGGCATTTGGCCAAGCTTCATCATCCAACTACAACTCATATCCTATTGAGAGTTTGGTTGTCTTTGAAAGTTGCAGCAAGTGGAGGCTAGATCTACTCATATCTAGGCCATTATAGTGCCTCTTTTCAGTGGGAGAGTCTTCTATCCCATTGGAAAGATTGTATTGGACCTTTGGAGTTGCATTTTTAGATCTTGGCATCAAGCCAATCATGTACTGAAGCCTACAACGCAGTTTCCCTTCCAGATCTGTGTTTTTCTTGTAGGTAATGTTGCAGGGTGTTTGAGCACATCATTTGGAGAGCTAGGCTTCATGTGTTGGGGATCTGCCAATCATATTTTGAGATCTATTGGAGAAGATCTAATACATGTTAATATCAGATATAATTTGCATACTGTTGTACATTTCTAAATCACATCATATTTCTACAGATATGTAACTTAGATCTTAGATCTACTTCATGTACATGGTGTTTTGCTCAAAACTCCTGGGGGGATTGAAAGAGGATCCTTTATAGTGTATGGATATATAATAGATCTGATGTTTTATGCATTTATATGCTCTAGATCTAATTTTTAATCTTCAGCTACTGTATGCTCTATAAAATAATAATGTCAAGCCTTTGGAGAGAATATATATGACTACAACACCTCCTTTTGATGGATTTGTTCTATTTAAGTCTTCTATGTCCTTTTATACATTGTATGGGCTTCATTGTAAATCTGTTTTGTTGATATAAATGTTATTTTTGAGCCTCCATATTGGCCTCCTGCTCTTACATTGCTAAATTGCATTATTTCTAAGCAGTATTGTTGAATATTGCTGCTTTTTCCCATTTGGGGATATTACAATAAGAGAGGTTTCCATATTTCTTCTACTATTTTCAGAGGTAACGGACGGGATCAATCCTGCCTTAAACAAATGTACTCTGGTGGAATTAAAGAAAGTGTTTGAAGCCCAAATAATTGAAAAGACCTCTTCGGACTTCTTCCCATCTTACACCCGCATTCAATCTTTGCAAGGATGCTTGTTGGTATATATGATATACCAGTCCAAACAAAAATTATCAAAGGGACTCCATAATCCGTGATGAGAACTCCTAGCTAACATATCCCATAACACCACGAATTTTCCTTGCATCTCTGCTTCCACTAAATAGAATCTCAAAACATAAAACATATTATTCATTATTCTGAACTCTATTCTTTCTGGAATACCACTGTGAAGTTCCCTTTTCAGGGATATCAAAATTTCTATTCCAGAGATTGACTACAGGGGCATTTACTAGATATGTCACCTTTGAACAAAGGATGAGATCTAGAGGCTACCTAGACATCTGTAAACTCTGTCTGTAGAGGTTTAAATACTCCTCCTTAAGGGAATCAACACTTTGGCTTGAAGCCACAGGCTGAGCCAAAGATCTTGCTTTGATACCACTATAATGTTCCTTTTTCAAGAACATCTACATATTGGGAACAATATGAGTTATTACAAATGTTGAGCTACAAAAATATGCTTCATAAAGATGTAAAAACACTTAAAATTCAGTAAAATATACAACATAAAAGTTATAAAGCGTTTTACAAGGCAAAAGGTGGGGAAAAGTGAGGATTTAGGCCCTAAAACGTGTGTATTCAGATATATGCGTCAAAATAAGATGGGAAAGTGGTTGGATATGATATATAGGTTTATTAGTGACTCCCATGTATAATTTTAGCAAAAAAAAATAATTTTTACTAAGTTAAATAGTTCCTCCTTTCCTAACTAGGCTAGAAAACCCTAATTTCCCAAGACTAGATTTATGCAGAAATTTACTGAAGCATGTGAGCATGATTTTATGAAGGGTATGAATAAAATAAGGTCTGAATATTGAAAAATAAAATCAGGGGCATAACTCATACACTTTACAGAAGAAGAGTGAAAGAATACAGAAGAAATCCTCAAGAAAGAGGTGCTACAACCATGTAAAAAGGATGCATAATAGTGACAACATAATTTTTAGGGCTGAATCATCATTTTTTTGATTCTTCAGATCTATATCAGATTATTACATAAAAACATAGATCTAATACAGATCCATGCACAATAAAAGTTTATCTATACATTCCCCTTGGGGATTTGCTCAAAACATGAAACACCGGGAGTAGATCTGAGATCTAAAACTTCACATCTGCAAAATGATTCAAAAATTATGAATAATACTAGTACATAGCAGATCATATCTAAAATAAAACATATATTTTTTGGCCAATATATGGATCACCACAGTGAAGGAAGAATCCCAACATTGGAGATCTCTCCTCCAAAATGCAAGCAAAGCACCTAGCAGTTGTAGATCTGCAAATAACGTTGTCTTAGGGAGAGAGATATAACTTTAGCTTCTGAATATTATTTTCCCTGATGCCAAGATATGGATCTAAATTATAATCAACAAATTAACACTTTCAGAAGGTTAAATGACACTCTCACTGAAAAGAGCCACTGCTATCATCTAGATTTGAGTAGATCTAGATCTCCACTTGCTGCAAATCACAAGACATCTCAACCCTCAATCATGAGCAGCGTTGTAATGTAAGGTGAAACGTGGCCCAAGCATGATAGTGGAGAAGTTTAGCACAATTCTCCTCCAAGAGCTGCTCAAGGAAGGAGGTGGGATTCCTGAATAGGAATGCCCAACAAGGGATGTCTAAGCAGACAGACCTTCAGAAATAATGTCTTCAACAATATCCCCTTGCTGCCCTCCTCTTCCTTTTATAAGATAAGAGTCTTGCCAAAACC
This sequence comes from Pinus albicaulis, assembly GCA_034641835.2. Lineage (NCBI taxonomy): Eukaryota > Viridiplantae > Streptophyta > Pinopsida > Pinales > Pinaceae > Pinus > Pinus albicaulis. Next base: position 205,091,441 of record CM076574.1, on the reverse strand, counting down.
TAAACCACCTTGAATCACTTAACCCTTTTCACATTACAACCTCCTTCTAGAACTGCGCTCTCCCTCAAAGAGGTTCAATGCATTTAGACTGTGTTGTTTGACTTGGTCAAATAGGATCCCCTCTTGTGATTTAGACCCTTTCATACATGCAAGATATAATTTACATAGCCTAGATATGTCCTTTTTCACATAGGCATTCATTTATTCTTGATTTTCAAAAGTTTTACATGTCCTCCTTTACAATTTATTCATTAATTTTGAAGTGCAAAAATAAACATGGAAAAATTAATGTTCGAATTAGCTGAAGCTAATTTAGGAACATTACAATTTAGGTGATTAATATAAGGAGGCGAAGTGATTTATAAGTGCTAAGAATAAAATAACATAATAATACCACATCTTCTAGTCCCTCAAGTCTGCAGAAACCTGGTTCTGCATCCTCCCATAGTTCTTGCGGGTCATTTCTAAAAGGGCCAGTGATCAAGGATTTTGTTGGTGTGCAGTATGTATTGAACTTGGGTCTTCCCAAATTATCCCAAAAAATGGTTTCATTTCCGATATTGGGATATTTTTTAGGGATATGCGGATGTGGTACCCGTCGAAGAAGGAGATTCAAGATTTGATGGACCTAAAACTATGAGAGTGTGTGTATCAAGAAAAAATAAACCTTCATCTAACATCCTAAGCTTGGTTATAGAAGTATATTTTATAGATCAATATGAGATTTTATTTAATTATTTTCCTATTTATTTGTACGAGTTGAAATCGAGGTTGACCAAAAGGAAGAATTGTTTTAAGGGTGGAGAACCTATGGTGTGGACTCCTGAACTGATAAAGTGACTCAAGGTCAATGACAATATGATTTCAAGGGCTATCGATTTCTGGATTAATATAATATTGGGAGGATTCATTACTAAGTTTGTTGTGGACTAAATCGTGTCTTACAGGGAAGAAAAATTATGATTCTTCAAAGGACCTTGAGGTAAGTATTTAAAATCTTTGAAAATTTTATTAAGATTAAGATGCTTATGTGTGAGAAGGGATTTTATGGATGCAATCATATTGCTATTTTACTTATGTTTGGAAGAAGATAGAATAAATATAAGAAAGATATCGGAGCAACATGAACTGGAAAGAGATATAAAGTAGATACCAGAAATAGATTTCATGGAAATGACCCGAATACCTTTGTCGAGAATGATTATAGTCTTGTTTTTAGTGGATCTGAAAGTGAAAGAGAATAAAGCGGCCATGATAACCCCTAAGTAACTTTTCAGTATTCTCCCTCCCAACCTAAGTGTTCACAGAAGCCAGAATCCAGTAATATTCATGGTATTAGATTTCCTTCTACCCCCACCCCTCCTACCCCCATCCCCCTCTCCATACGCATCCCCCTTCCCCTCCAAGGAGAAGTAAGGCTGACAATATTAAGCTACCCATTTTCAAAGGAACTGGATTGGAGGATCTGGAACAGTTTTGGTTTTTATTTGAAGATGTATGGATAATGAAGTAGATCAATGATGAGAATGTAAATAAATCACAACTCATTATGATGTTGCAAGAGAGAGCATTGACATGGTATATGAAGTATTCAAATAATCAGAACATAACATTTGTAGATATAAAAAATCACTGATAAGAGAGTTTAAGAAGTCAAAGTCTGAGTTGCAGTGCATCACAGAGTTGAAAGCATGGAAAATTTTAGGGGCTAATATTCGCAAGTGGGCTAATTTTTCATGGTTTTTACAAAAAAAAGATTCGCCAATTTCCATTTTTTATAAAAATGGTTCGCCCAAATTTTACACAATAAAATTATTTTACCTTAAAAATCGCCAACATTATATATAAAATATATATAATATCATTATAAATTTGAATAATTTTACAAATACATCAATAAAATTTTTATAGTTTTCATATTAGGGACTAATGAGATTCGCCAATTTTTTAAACTTCAAGATAATTTTCCGTCCTTAAAATTATCCCTAGTTGAAAGAGATCAAACATAAACCTACTAAGTTTGTTAGGGATTTTGACTGAATATTTAAGGTGTTATTGGATCAGGTAAGCTTCTACATAGTTATACAACAATGTCAAGAATGGTTTATAGTTGCATTGTTATTGCATATCATATTTCCATTTATGCAACAAAATATAGGAAGTCAAGCCGAAGCTCTAGAGATTGCGATGAAATTGGAAGCTTCACCTCTTGGAGATACTAATGCAGGAATGAAACAGATTTAGAATCAGCATGTGAACCTAACCCTATAGATACAAGACATCAAGAAAAGAAAAGAAGTTAGATAAGAAGTATGGTGTATGAAGTGCAAATCGGAGGTCCATTCTAAAGAATAGTGTCCTATCTTTAGGGATTACATGGCTGGTGGGGCATTGAATCCCTTGAATTCATGACCTGGCCTCTGACACAAAATATGTAACACTGGAGGAAGACATCAATCATAATATTGTTATTTGTTACATAAATATGTATAGACTCTGAGGAATATATATTGAAAATTTTGTAAACCAGTAGGACACGATGAGAATAATTGTCAGGCTTATGAACTAATGATGGAGTGTAGTGTTGATGCTTATACAATGAAAGAAGAAAATAAATAACATGAGGAAAATTGACAACATGGTGGTTTTGGAGGTTACGAAGGAAGAGGTTAAGTTGGTGGATCTAATCAAGGACATGGAAAAATCATTTGCTATAACTACGACCAACCATGTCATTTTTCAAGATACTACTAGAACACCACAATGACATGTAAGTATTGTAAATCCTTTGACCATGTAATTGAAGAATGGTATATACTTATGGTGAAGATTCAATAAAAGAAGTATCATCATCCAAAACATAATATTCAAATGATGACCATTGAAAGAAGGACCAACGAACCTCGAGTTATTATTGTCACTAGAAGTGGAGCTACGACCGGTAGTAGTAAAGCAAATGAATAGAAAGAATATGAAAGTTCATGGGTCAAAAAGACTTCTCAGAAAGCTCTTGTTTTTTATATACAAAAATAAGAATAAGTATGTATGGAAGCACATAAATTTTTTATGGATTTTGGGGCTTCAACCTGATCTAATGCGCACCCAAAGCCTAGTAACTGCAAAGTGTCAAAAGCTTCGATATAGAACTGAGCTCCGACACAAGACCAGGATTCAGAAAATAAAGCAGGTATTTTAAATTATTTTCTACAGATTTTTATGGAATTGTTAAGATATCAAAAGGCTATATAAGGGCATCAGGAGTTGACAGATTCTTATGCATCCAAAGAAACACTGTGTTATCACACTGTAATTCCAAAGGCTAAAGACAGGACCATGGAGGGAAACATCAAACCGCTTTGGAATCTAGGACCTAGCCTTCCTAGATTCAAAGAGGGCTCTCTCTATTATATATAGCTTTGTTTATAGGGGAATTTTAGGATAGCTATTAGTGCATAGGGGTTTGTTTGAAGATTTTTGGCTGAGACAGTAGAAGTGGGCCATTGGGATATGGAGTCAAACAAGTGCAAATGGATTCAAATGGATAAACAACTAAGGTCAGGTGCACACTACAAGAAAAAACGACATTGGTGAGGGGAAAAAATGGTCACCATAAGCTCATTGGTGAGGGTCAAAAGAGCCTTCATCACCAAAAATTGAACGTCACCAAAGGTTGCGTCACTGAAAGTATAGGTGTTGTGGTGACATTCAAGATCCATCAGCAATAATGATTTATAGTGACGGATAGTGACCGTCACCATTTCATATGAGCAATGGTGATGGAACATAGCCTCTGTCACTAAAAAACTAAACGTCACCAAAGGTAGCATCGCTGAAAGTACGTGTTGTGGTGACATTCAAGGTCCATCACGAATATTTATTATAATGACGGATAATAACTGTCACCATTTCATATGAACAACAACGATTTTTTGTGATGGACCTTTTATGGCCGTCACTATTGTTGCATATATATAGCAACATTCATTGACCGTCATTATAAATTCATTGGTGACATCGAGATCCATCATGAATAATGACTATAATGACAAACAGTAACCCTCACCATTTCATATCGACAACAAAGATTTATGGTGACAAACTTTTAATGGTTGTCACTATTGATGCGTATATATGGTGGCGTTAGTTGACCGTCACCATTTCATATTTTGGCGAGGGTCAAAAAATGTCACCATAAGCTCATTGGTGATGGTCAAAAGAGCATTCATCACCAAAAACTAATCGTCGTCATTCCCTATGAATATCAGGGCACGATGGAATTGAACCACCAACCTCCTACTTGTAAAGCAGGTGCTCTTCCATTGAGCCAGCACCCTTTAAATAATTAGAATTTAAACAAGAAACTGCCCCTAAAGGTGCAAATATACACCAAAGGAATAGAAAATCTAAGAAGATCAAAAGTTGCTAGAAATAATATGTTCAATATACATAATAAAAAGACAATAAGAATAAATTTTGATATAATCTAACAAAGCATGTACTATGTAGGAGAATAACTGGAAAGCACAACTAGAAATTTTAATCACAACACAACAATATAAAATAACATGCAACATGAAAGGAAAAACTCCACAGTTTGAGAAATATGAACAATCCATGGGCCTGTTCTTATTTATTGATATAGATAACGAAATAGAAATCTAGATTTATGAAATTCAAGTATCACACAAGAATGTCTTGAAAAAATATCAATATTTAAAATAGTATTTTTTGCATTTGGATTTACCTTTCAAAACCTATTGAAAAAGTTTCCACAGAAACAACCAATAAACATAACAACATAGACCCCAGGAGAACTAGAGAAGTATTCAAAGAAAATTATGAAAAGCGTATCTAGAAAGAACTAAGAATCCTTTGAAGTAAACCATGCATTTATCACGTGACTAGTACACTTGCAAAAAAAGATCAGAATAAATTATGAACTATTCCACCAAAAAACAGTGAAATTTTCCACTAAAATGCAGTTTCAAATTAATCACTTGCATGACACTAACTTCTCTACAAAAATAGGGAAGTTTCAAGACAATGTATAATAGCTTGCATCGCAATCGTGTTGATAAAACCTTCCAAGTAATAAGACCACATCAGTCAACAAGAGTGCCATCATACTTAATACTATCAAAGAGTGGTCAATAGCAAAAGTGAATTGACGAACCTTCATAACTTGCATTGGTTCCTTTTCCTTCATCCAACCCTAAAATTTTAGACCAAGATTAACATTTTGAAGGAAAATTAAGAAAAGTCACATGATCTTGTGAAATAAAATTTTTATCACTACCATTAACTATAATGCAACAGTTTTGCACAAACAAAGCATCCTTGTCTAAAGTGAAGTAGTCAATGATGATTAAGACTAATTGTGGTCTTAGAATTGTTTTTCCATTTTTTTTTGAATTGTTAGAATTACCTTACTTAGTAGCAGAGTCATTCCCACCATGGATTGGGAAGTCCATAACAACCACTTATGTAACTGGGATTGTTGACTATAATCATTTTACCCTTCTCCTTCCTTTTTCTTAGCCACTAAAATATGTGTTGAGAACTCTTTGCTTAAGAAATCCCTCATTAGAATGGGCATAGCATTAGTGATAATAAAAAAATTCTCATAAAATTTCCACTATCATTACAATTTATTTTGGGCTAAAATTTAGACTTATGGGCATCTTTGTCATGCCTTGTAAAAAAATGAAGATGACAAGGGGAAGGAGCAGAAGAAGGGGGATTAGAGAACATCCACTGAGAGGAGCTTGAATTGTTGTCAATGATGCTCCATCTTTAGGGATCACTTCTGTAACTTGCTTTCAATATTCAAGGAAAGCCAGAAATCCTTTCTCCAATGAACTGAGTGCATGCAAAGTCCATCTTGTGTTGAATATGAAACAAGAGACACTTGATAAAATTGAAACATTAATCCCCGGCGATGAATTTGTCAATATACTAATGAAAAATCAATACTAGCAATTGTCAGAGAGGTAGCCACTACTAAGTAGCTCCTTCCTAAGAGGTTAGAAACATTTTCTAATAAATATTTTGTAGAAGGCATCAAAATCACCCAACAGGCACCACATTGCACACAAAATGTTGAGTTGTGGGAAAAATAAGCTTAAATTAGAATGCACCCTTCTGCGAGAGTAATGGAATTTTGGAGAAACAAAAATGCCTATGATAAGTGATATACCCGCTGGAGGTATGGAAATGCTGCCAGCATATCAGGAGGTTGGTCTAGACCCTAAGAGATATCTAGGTAACAACCCCAAACACGAGTAGCTCTGAGGTTATGGAAGAAACATTGGGAAGGAATGTGAAGGAAAAAGTCTTGTAATCAGACTAAACTCACAGGATAACTATGAACCAAGAGTGAAAAAGTTCTGGAAATTTCCTTAGTCTAAAGAGGCTAGAAGCTCATGCAACACTAGAAGGTTATTTTATTGGGCAAAGAGAATACTATGTGCATCTTGTAGATGAAAATTTCTCTTGCACATGATGGGAAAAAGGGCTTGCAAAAAGATGGCCTGTGTGCAGCATCAACGCACACAACATTCTCTTCTGCCCAATGCACTAACCTTCTAGTTGTGGCCAAATATAACTTGGGTCACAGTGGCAAGGCTTTCAGTAGCAGGAACTTACCAAATCTTCCACAATTTGCACTATTGTACCAGAACTAGATCTTGGACCTATGCTAAGATGTGAGGTGTTTCCACTACAAGATATCAAGCAGCGTGTTTAGCATTCAGAGTTGAAAAACTTGAGAAACACCTTAACCAGGGAGAAACAATTAGAAAGAAATGAAAAAATAATAATAATAATAATAACTCTAGAAGATTATAAATAGGAAACCCTGCTATCACTGCACTGGAGGTGCAGGCCTTCACTTTTTTATTTTTCATTATAATTTGCACAAAATCCCTCCAATCAAAACCTATCACATTTTTGCATTTAGCAAAAATTAAAGCCTTTTTCATTTGGTCACGTATGAATCCCAATGGACAACATGTGTTATATATGCCATACATAACAATTAGGAAGCCAAAACAAGTAAATTCAATGTTTCAATTGTAACTTCTTATCAGGAAATGTTAGTTACAATAACAAAAATTGTATGCCAATTGCATAAACCATATGTATCTCCTGTGGAAAGGGTGATTGTAATCCCTATGTGAGCCAAAATCTCAATAAATAGCAACATAAAGAACTAATATGCAGTAGAATTGTTGTAGAAAATATTTTATAAATGCGAAAGGTAGTGAATTATGGAATAGCATATCATGCATACTGCCTATTTAGTTGCTTACCCTGCAATATCTACCATCATTTTCAGTTGGAAAGACACACCGAGTGAACCTTGGGATTGAATTCTTCTGACGGAGAAGTGCCTAGACGAAGATCATATCTAAGTGATTCAGTGCAGTGAGGGGCAGAGGCAGTTATTGGTCAGAGCATATTCTCTAGGACTAAGAGTACATAACAAAGAGGCAGTAGAACCAATAGAAGAAGTAGTAGAGCCACTAGGAGGTGTGATACAGCCCCCAAAAGGGGTGACGCAAGCCCACAAAGGGACTGTGTAGTGTTTCCGTGAGACAATCCAAGATTTTACTGGAGATCATGGTTTCTAAGCTGGGAGAGATGAAACTTGATTTTTTGAGAGGAATATCAATTCAGAGGAGAGGTGATGCAATCCACAGCCATACCCACATAGGCATATGCATCTACTGTGCAGATGCAACACGGAGGGAGTTAGGGTTTTCCTAGTTCAGATCCGGGTCAGCCGGGGCTTGAAGTGTGAGGTAACACTCACTATATTTTTATCTGTCATGATTTTTATGTACTGGATAGCCAGCAACGCATCTGAAGATTGTATTCAGAAACTACTTCTTATTAATAAAAATCCTTATAATTTTCTACACCGTTTTTCCCGCAGTGAGTTTTTCTTGGGGCTTAGTCCAAAATAAAGGTGTCCTATGTGTGATTTATTTCTTTCTCAGTTTCCTTGTTTCAGAATCATATTTAATTAAGTGTAGGCTGCCTTAGTAGCTTACTTCAATAATTCATGATGAAATCTGAATTAATTTTGTAAATTTAACTTACTTAATAGGAGAAGTAAGCTCAGATAGTTGCAGTAGGATTCCTAAGATTTTCAGAACTAGGAATTTTCACATTCCGGGCCACTGGTAGGCCACAAGCCTATTTTCTCCTGATCAGATAAGTGGATGACGTGCCAAAGGGCTATCTTCTAGCCTACGTTGGCAGAAAATTTGAACCATAATAATTGAAGGAAATATGTAGTGATTAAGGAGGTCTAGGTATGAAGAAAAGAGGGTTGTATTCAGCTGATAGCAAACCCTTACTCATGATCAATATTTCATATTGATTGTTTCAAATTGGAAAATCATTCTTATTGTACTCTCTCTCTTTCTCTGTTGGACATTTGATTTTAATAATAAGAAGAATTGATGAAGGTTTTTCCCCATCTTGGGGTTTTTCCCTGGCTTGTGCCACATCCTTGTGTTCTCTTGTCTTGGCTTGTCTTCTGAATCAATCATACATGTTCTTTCTTAAGTTTCTATCAATGGAAAATGATTCAGTGCTAATAAAAGTATAATGGGCTTATATGGAATTTTAAGTTATTGTGTTAATAAATAACATGTTAATATAAATTAACATGGTATAAGAGCTAGGAGAGTACAAGCCCAAGCAAGAGTGGAAAAAGAAAGAAATCGTTGGAAGAACTTTGTTGACTAGACTTTATGGATTGTGGAATGTTGCACAAGAAGGGGATCTCGAAATATTCAGACCGGAAATAGGGAGAAAATAATTTAGTTTTAATAGTCCTAATCAGAGACTCAATTTCAATCCAATGTGTAAAGGATCAGTTCCGCATTACTTGAGCTCTTTATTTGTGATTTGGATGACAACTATGATTTGAGGATTCAGATGACAATCAGGCTCTTTTTTTCAATTTTGGTTGACTCATTCTAATCTCTATTCACTCCCATTCAGTATACAAGCCTTGCTCAACTTCAACATTCTGCCACAAGTGTCTCGTTCCCTGTTTACTAGTATCTCTCTTATGGCAACCAAATAAGCAAAGTTTTTTCTGTAAATAAGATCGAAGGGCCTTCTTTTGTTCTTTTGTTTTGGCTCGACCTCTTGTATTTTGTAATTTTGGTCTAGCAAAAAGAAGCCCATCATCTCTACAACAAAAAAGGAATGATTAATGTGATTCAGTTTTTTTCTGTGGGGTTTCGTTGGTGTCACTTGCACTACTTTCTTTCCTAGCTCATTAACCTTGCATGAAGGCCACTCCTGTGGAATTTTCTTTGACTATTCCTATGGCATTGAAAAATATTTTTTTTTGGCTTAGGGTGAGTTTTGGGGCTTCTGGGATTCATTTTTTTTTGTTACAGGGTCATTTTCCTTGAAAGATATTGGTGGTTTGAAATTTTTCAAATTCTAGTCTTGATTTCAAGAGAATCTGGTCAATCGTTGGAATGAAGTGGACTTATGTTGAACTATAACTCTCCAGTTTGAAGATTTTCTACACAATTTATCTTTGGTGACCTCATGATAATTTTTGGATCTGCGAAGCTCTGATTTGTGGCCATATGGAATTGGATCTATAGCTCTTTGTTGTTCAATCTACATCCTTGGTTAATCTGTATTAATTCAGTGGCAATCATACAAGTTTTAATAGTCCAAACTCATCTTGGCCTGTGACAGTGACATGGTTGGGTGATTAATGTGATCAAACTCATAAGGAGGGTGGTTATAACATATTTCTTTTTAAAGGCACAAATATTGCAAATAAATTACTGAGGCTAGTATTTGTCAAGTCTCAATCCTTAAAGCGCACTTCTGGAGTTTCCAGATTCGTTTGAAATTTTTGGAAGGTTCTATATATATACTCTCTCACAGTCTCATTGAAGTGGACCATTGAAGCTTCATTCCAATTTCTGACCATTTCAAGCACTAGCAAAATTCTTCTGTTGAAGGAATTTGATTACAGTGCATTGTAATCTCTCACCAATAAAGGAGTACCTTCAATGATAATAAATTTGAATATCATGTGCATTGACAAAATTTCCTTGATAACAAAGTATGAAAATATCACTATGTATCATGACAGTTTATCTCCTTGACACTGATGACTACAGTGTAAATATGATCCTGACTTAGAGGAACACAGTATGACCCTTTTGGTTAGTACGTGTATGGTGATCTCTTTGTATTGGCAATATCTCTAAGCATTGTCTTGGGATTGTAGGAGTACCAAGCTCAAAATGAAAATAAATCTAGGTTGTGGTCCGCATGGCACAAGCTTGTGAGTGACAATGATATTCTTGCAAAGATATTATTTGGGTACACTGCTCATTTTATCTAGAATTGCAGTGAGATGGTTGTCTGATAGTTTTTCATATTACAGTAGGAACATCATCAATATAGGAAATCTAGTTTTTGACTGAAAATGAGAGCAGGGCATAAGGAAAATCATTGCCACAAGGTAAAACTATGATTGACAACTTCTTATTAGAATGTATATTATTTTGAGTTAAGTACAAACTATGATAATTTTTGGTAATGTTATGGATGTTGGAGAATAGACATTCAAGAAATTTTTTCACTGTAACACGTCTACAATGTAGTTGTAGATACGTTTTCACCTTGGTTTCTATTTTCTGCAATGGCTTGTAGTGGTAGCATGATGCGTGCATTAGATATTTGCTTCCAATGTTCTAGTGAACCTGGTATTTTCAAGAGGTTCATAACCTATTAGGAAGAACTCATTTTTTCATAAGAGGCATTCCTAGAAAAAATTGGTCAAGAGGCCAATCTGCAAGAAAAAATTATAATGTATATTGTGACTTCTCCAAAGCTTTAAAATTATTCACTGGTTGATACTTCACTAGTCATTCAATAATGCAGCAGTATTCAGAAACCAAAACATAGTGGTGACTTGCAGGTCATGTTTGCATTATGCTAGTACAAGCTTAGTCTATTCAGAGGCCTACCATATGAAACAAAAGAGATTTGCAGAGAAGCTTTCCCTGTGCACTATTGGAATTGTAAGACAAATGAAATAGTTAGTTTATATATCTTCAACGATTTTGAATTAGGAAAGAAGCCCTTAAAATGTTGACCTTTTTGGAAACTATGCAATGATGAATGCTTTCTATGTCCAAGATTATAATGATGCATTTTAGATGAATCTCTTATCTTTCACTCTCTTTAGATTTTTGAATATTGATCTTATTAGAAATTGTAAGTTAAAGGTAATTTTTTTTGCAAAATATAGCACCCCTATGGCATCATAGGTATGGGCACCTAAACTTGACCTATCTCTCTTAGTTTCCATGAGAGAAACTAGTAGATGGACTTCCGAACATTCTGTAGAAGATCCACAGAGTTTGCAGAGCTTGTCAGGCAGGGAAGCTACATTGAATACCATTTTATGAAGGACAAGCTTGGAGAGCGTAGATGGTCCTTTAGTTGGTACTTTCAGACATATGTGGACCAATGAACATGACATCAACCACTGGTGCTAGGTACTTCCTTGCATTTTCTAATTATTTCAGTAGAAAAATGTGGGTATATTTTCTATAATTAAAATATGATGTGTTTAGTGAACTTCAAAATTTCAAAGCATTAATAGAGAAATAGTTAGGTTGTCATATTTCCTCTCTTAGATATGATACTGGTGGGGAATTCTAATTAAAATATTTCAATCAATTTTGTGATAAACATGGGATCCAAAGACAATATATTACACCTTACACTCCACAACAAAATGTATTGGTTGAGAGGAAAAATTGTACTATCACAAAGATGGCTAGGTGTAATTTGCAGAGGAAGTGTATTCCAAATAGGTTTTGAGCTAAGGTAATGTTCACAACAGTATACTGGCTGGTGAAATGAAATATGACACTTTGGTCTCAAGTTGGAGGACCAATTCCTATAGTTGCAATCCTAGCATATGCACCTGTGAAGCAAAAATATCCATTTTTTTTTATTGTTCCCCAGACATTCTTCAGTGTAGGGCAAGGGAAAGACATTCCTTCATTCCATGTAGATATATATAGGCCACCTACTAGATTGTTGTCATCTACAACTGCAACATTTTCAGATCCAATGCAGTCACTTGGTTTTCTGTACACTGGGCACCTCTCTGGATGCAGCTCTGCCTATTTTCCTGTTGTGTTTGAATATTTGTCAGACTCTTCAAGTTCTCACCCATTCACTCCAAGTGATTCTCATATTTTTACCTCTGGTGCAATTCTCCTGCCCCATATCCAAAATCCTTAATGGGATTGACAAAAATTCCAACTCCTAATAATGATAGAAACTAGTCCAGGCTAAACTTAGATTTGAATTTTGGCCGAGAGACTTTTGAGGTAGAGGGTAAAGAAGAAAGAGTAGGATCAAAAAATGTAGTATTTTTGGAAGGTCCTTTGATAACAGATGGGAAAACTAGAGTCATCCAACAATTATCAGCATCAACAAAATCTTTTAAATAAGGTGGGATTTAAATAGATTTGAAAACAAAAAAGAGATATAAAGATAGCCAAGTCCTGCAGGTATTGGTAGCTTCTTTTTCATGGGTTTGTCTCACCCAAAGGGTGTTTCTTATTGGGCACATTAAGTTGTACTTGAATCCCAATGTGGTGTCGATAGAGTTGTTTAATCCCAAATGGATTAAGTTGTAGATAAAGGTGTACTGGATTGAATCTGAGATCGATACAAGGCCAAAATTGCTCATGCTGATTGAAATTCCCATATCACTAATTTGCCTCTTTTCGGGCGATCTTGCTTCATTTTTTACATGTATGCTTATTGTAGAATTATGAATGGCATAAGGCAGGTGTTTGACAAAATTCCCAAGAAAAATGTTACCGCATGGAATGTTATAATTAGAGGTTGTGTTAGGGATGGAAACTACCAGGAATCCCTCAAGCTACATTACCAAACACAATAGGGAGGACTTAGTGGAGACACACCTTTCCAATTGTCCTCAAGGCACACACTGAGATTGTGGCCCTAGAGCAGGGCAGGTAAATCCATAGTTACATGGAACACCATGACTATAGGATATTTCGAAATTAGAAATTGTGAAGAGGCAGGAAAGGTACTTGACGAAATGTAGCTGGGAAGGTCAAAACCCAATATGATAAATTGGAGTGTGATGATATCCAAGTATTATTTGAATGGTCACAACAGTGGTGTAGTGAGATCTTTTCTAAAATGCAGTTGGCTGGAGAAAAATCCAATTCAATCACTATTTTCCAGTGCTCTCGCTTCTTGTGCAAAATTAGCAGTGTTGCAACAAAAAAAATGGATGATACATATGAAGTGATTGTCAATATGCCAAAGAGGGATCTGATTTCATGGAATGTATTAATTTCTTGATATGAATTAAATGGATATTGTGATGAGGTGTTGGGGCTCTTTTATCAACTTCAAAATGACAGGAATGAACCTAGATGTAATTAAATGGAGTGCAAATATTGTGAGGTATAATCAATTTGGTCATAGTGTTGAATCCATGGAAATATGCAGTTGAATGCCTGTTCCAGAGGTGAAGCCTAACACTATTACCATAGAAATTTATTTTCCTTCATGTGCTGATTAGTAGCTCTGTAGTGTGGGTATTGAATGCATGGGCATGAGGAAGATGCCCTGACACTCTTTTATGAAATATAAGAAGCAGGCATTAAAGTAGGCCATATCACCTTCATTGCTATTTTATCTTCCTACAACCATGCAGGACCAGTAGATGAAGGCTAGCATCATTTCAATCGAATTAGTAGAAAGTTTGAAGTGAAGCCTAGAGTGGATCATCGTGCATGCATGGTTGAACTCCTTGGCCACTCGAGACGCTTTAATGGAGCATATGTGACATTGTCAAACATCTATGCTACTTCTATGGGATGATGTAGTCAACGTGAGAAAGCTAATGTTAGATAATGTAATTGAAAAAAAAGGAACTAACATCTCATTTTCATGAACAATTCTAGCTAATGCTAACTTAGGATGTTTTGAAATATATCATAGAAACTCTTCGACAGTGTTCTTGGGTTTCAATGATAATACACCCTCTTCATTTGAATTTTGCCTCTCCAAAACCATGGAGAGGAGAGACATGGAGGAGTTACGACCATGCATACTTCCTTAACAACCCTCAAGGTGGCTGGAAATAGATAATCATGACAAGCTCCAAGCATTGGACAAGTCTTGGTTGAAGCCTTATGTTGTAAAAGACGAATCCATCAGGCAAGTCTTGGGCCAACTTTGGGACTCCGATGAGGAGTTTTGCCGCATTTCTAAATTAACTCAAGTTTTTCTACAGTTCTTGGTTATAGAAAATCAGTGGAGCCAAAAAAAAAAAGACATTTCCAGGGAAAAAGGCCTGCCTATCAGAGGCCAAAAGTTGGGTCACTGGTTTGAAAATGGGAATTTCTTTGTCAAGAAAATTGGATGGAGCGGCCAACAAGGGAACATGACAACTTGTTGCCTCAGAATTGCATATTTTTTTGGGCTTGTTTTTCTATATTCAAGGTGGTTTTGTTGTCAGAGAAACCTATATGAGCTCATGATTTGGTCCTGCAACACATTTTGGGAGGAACTATAATTTTTTTAGGTGGGATTCTTTCTTATTCAATTGAGGACTATGCCATGAAAATACTCATCTGAGAAGGCAATGAATCCCATGGATGTTATAGGGATTCGAATAGAGGCTGGGAAGGTCTAGTATACTATGGAAGTGCAAATATGCTTTTTATTGATACTTCAATAAAAATGGAGACCTCGCGCACCTCTAGAAAGAATTTCTATGCTACCTCACATCTATTTTAGCTATTGAAAAACTCTCATATATGCTTGAACATGAGAGGAACACGATAAAAAATTACAATATTATTTTCTTTCCATTTATTCTCTTCCTCTAAGAAGTTCATGGCAATTGAAATCATCACTTTCTTTTGTTATTTAAGCATTATATGGAAGGCTTCATGTAGTTGTTTCACAAGGTGCCATAATTTATTTTCAAGAGATGGCTATTCAACAAACCCTAATTTATGATTCCTATTGGATCCTGTTACAGCTAATACTTGAATATAATTCCAGAAATTCTCCTCCTTCGAGATTGTAAATCATCATATCTTTTCCCAGGACAAGAGCAGGTGACTGATTTCATAAGAAAGGTATTTGAGATGCTAGTTGGAGCGTATAGAAAGCTTCAAGTATTAGAAAGGTTATTCCACAATTGAAACAAGGTCTACAGGGATGCTTGATATACTAGAAGACTTTTTGAACTTCTTATATTTTGTATATTTTCGAATGGATGGGAGCACTTCCACATTAGAAAAGCAACATTGAATAAATAACTTCAGTATCCGAGATAACGAAATTTTTACTTTTCTTATTTCAACTGAGGCAGTGTGGTGGGAGGGGTTTGAATCAATTTTCCAAATGCAGATACAATTTATTATATATGATCTATATTTCAGTCATTTTTTTCGTTTATGATCTCAATCATGATCTCACAGTATAGGCCAAGACAAACCAGTGATTGCATATCAGTTGATAATAAAGTATATTGTTGAGGAGAAAATATTGCATCGGTGTACAAAGATGGATTTGGAGAATATGGTGATGAATCTTTGTCAAAATGAAATTTTAAAGAGTTATCTATATCACAAAGAACCTATATATCATGCTTTTCAAAATTAATTTAATGCTATTTGTTTGGTTTTCTCTCATTTTGTTGTCCTGTAAATTTGTTATTGTTATGTTTATTATCTAGCATGCATATGCCTAGACAATGACCTCTTGCCATAGCTACAAAAATAAAATATCTAGTACCTATATCCAATTACTGTAATTGCTGGAAAAAAGAAATTCAGAATAATTTAATATGAAAAGAACTTGTTTTACACATACTTCTCCTTTGTGTGTTTCATAGCACCTCAAGTGCCCAAGTAGGAAATTTAATTTTCACTCTAACAACCCCACAATGCATCATTTTATAGAAACTTACACTGCATACCAGGATTGGATACAAACATGACACAATTCCTCATTTCCAATATGGTGCTAACAAAATTTTGGCCATCTCAATGGTTCAACATTTTTTGTAATACAATACCCAACCAAGTTTCATTAGTTTAGTTTGTTAACCAAACTAGGTTTCATGAGTCTAAAAAGTACATATGACATTCTAATAGCTCACTGTGTGTGTTTGTACTCCCTATTTCTTCTACTCAAGGAAATAGGTATAGAAAATATAAAAATGATAATAGATCAAAAAATAGGTGGAGGGCCCTCTTAAAAGTGAGGAGTATTTGGGAATAAACACTCATTTACAATAGACAAGATCCAGGAGTCCATTTCAGAAAATGGGAAATAATGCTCTGATAGGTGCATTGGCCAGAATGTTTGTAAGTATTTCTACATCATTTATTTATACTCCTAGTGAGTGTGTTAAACAACATATGCAAATTGATTTATGGTATTGCAACAACTGGTATGTCTATTGGAAGTGGAGTATCCATTGCCAGAAATGGATCTCCAACAGCAAGAAAGTAACATCAAGACAACATATACCACTTGAGTAGATTAGAATGGACTAGAAATGAATAAAATTCAATGCCATGTTCCAGAAATTGTTAAGTGGTGAGCAATAGAATAGGAAGGAATGCTTTTATTTACTTGGCATCATCATGTTGTGCTAGATGAAGACTTATATTACATGATCAACTGGGCAAGATTTGGAACAGGTATCAATTTTTATCAGACTACAGGTATCATTTTGTTAATTTTGGGCAACTAGATCCAAAATCCATGTTGCATTGCTCATATGATGATGATGATTTTTGTTGGATTCCTCTTTCGGAGAGGTGCAAGATTGATCCAAAGATCATCTTGTTTGGATGAGAAGAACTTATATTTTGATTTTATTTTCCACACATGTGCAAATTGTCAATGTCGACTAGAATTGTAATGAAGGCTTGCAAGCCCAATAGATGTGTCACACACCCTCATTGATGGATATAAATTGGAGAGAGATGATGTCCATTTCATCATCAACTCATCACACATTTCCTCTTGTGATCTGATTGGTTCATTTAGCCTTTAGAGGCCTCTCTCTCTCACATGTGCAGATCTGAAGCAGAAGGAGTGTGGATTGTTTTTAGGGCTCTTTGCTGGTGCATTGACTAGCTTTGACCGCGGGTCAAGGCTTGGATTTTGGCCTCCATTCTTGTGCAGAAAATCCAATCTCTTGAGGCAGCATTAGAGGGCACAAAGATCGAGGAGAAGGGTGACCTTTGACCATAGCCCTAGACCGCAGCGTTGACTTTTTAAATTGACTTTTTCTGTTGACCAGTGTTGACCTTTTTGGAGTTGTCTTTGAGGGGTGTGTGTGTGACACTTGGAGGATTGGCTGATCTAATGTTGGAGAAGACTTTGCTGACTGGTGCATCATGTTGACTCTTGTAACGAACATTATTATTTATCTTTGTTGGACAAGAAGAATTGTAAATTCTGATTTATATTATTGGCTTGTCTTCCGTTGATCTATTATTATGTTCTATCAGCATTTTACTTTCATGTTTATGTGATTGCTAAATTGAATTGGGCCAATAAGAAAGATTGAAGTAAAACTGCATTAAGCATAGAACATACCATGGTTATCTAAATTTAACATGGTATCAAAGCTGAGGTGAAGACAAATCCCAAGCTAGTGTGAAAAGCAATCACTGAAGAATAAGTCTTGTCAAGGACCAATGGCCTCCTCAACCTACAAGGGTTTCAAATCTAATGATAAGTTGACTGGCAAGTTTGATTATCATGCATGGAAGATGTCCTTGGATTTGGAATTAGAATATCAAGATGTCATGGATTATGTGTCAGGGAAGATTCATGAGCCTCCATCAAATGCATCGGCTACCACAAAGATGAAGTATAGAAAAGGGGAAATCAAAGCAAAGATGATTATCTAAGATTCTATTCATAAGCACTTCGTTGCCTATATCTCCGAGCTAAGCACATCTAAAGAGATGTATGATAAGTTGGTAAGAATGTTCAGGGCTAGAAATGCTAATCAAGTTCTTTTCTTCAAGAACCAATTGAAGAATATCAAGAAGGGCAAAGAAGAATCCATTCAATCCTATTTTATGAGGTTCACTGAAATAGAGAATAATATCTTAGCTATTGGAGAAGAAATAGATGATCGGGAGATGGTTCTCATTGCGCTTGGAGGTCTCCCCCGTGTTTGGTATGTATTCAATACTCCTATTCTTAATAACAATGTGATTTTGATGAAATGTTGACGAGATTCACTCAAGAGGAGACAAGAATGATGGAGAGAGATAATCCCTCTAATGGGAACGGAGGTGACCTTACTACCTTTGACACTCATGCAAAAAAGAGGAACAATGGTGGTTTGAGAACTCAAAACCACGGAAGAGCAGGGCCCAAAGGAAGGAAAGGAAGATGTTACACTTGTAACAAGTTTCGTCACTTTGCAAGAGAGTGCCCCAATAGAAGAGACTCTCCTAGGGATGATGACAACAACAACTTCAGGGGGAATGGCAATCAAAGGAACAACAGGTTCAAAGGAAAGAGGAAGGCTCCCTCTGATCGAGTTGGAAATGGGCAACCTTTCAAGAGGTCAAAAAATTCCAGGTACGATGAGTCTAATGTTGTTGATAATAAGAAAAATGAATATATTCTTGTATCTATCCTCTCTGCTGCATCTCCTCCCAACACCCTGGATGTCTGGTTGATTGATAGTGGCGCTTCAAGGCACCTCTCTGGTTATAAAGAAGCCCTCTCTCATTTGATTGAGAAGGATACTAATTTAGAAATTATCCTTGGAGATAATGCCACCTATCTTGTGAAAGGGACAGGGATTGTGACCCTTCATCTATCTCAAGGTCAAGTCCTCCACTTACAAGATGTGTTGTATGTACCTAATTTGAAAAAGAACCTTGTGTCTATTTTGGCAATGAAAGAAAAAGGATTCAAGGTGGCATCCATTGATGGAAAGGTACACATCTGGAAGAAGAACTTCAAAGAAGCTCTTACTATTGGTTTTAGAGTTGATACACTCTACCAGGTTGGAGGAAGTTTTTTGGGGGCTATGTCAAGTGATACAACTCTTCAAACCAAGTTATGGCACCGTAGGTTTGCACACCTTCATTACAAATCCCTTCCTAAAGCAAGGAAGGTGGTGACAGGGATGCCCTAGTTTAAAGATTATCATGAAGGTATATGTCTGGGTTGTGCCGAAGGGAAGCATAGAAGGGGACCATTCCCCTCAAGTGTCACAAAGACATCTGATATCTTTCAATTGATACATTCTGATTTATCTGGTATGCTGCCCATAACATCCTTGGGAGGATGTTCCTATTACATGACTTTTATAGATGACTTCTCCTGCAAAACCTGGATATATTTCTTAAAGAAGAAGGACGAAGCATTCAAATGGTTTTGTACCTTCAAGGCCTTGGTGGAAAATCAAACTAGGAAGAAAATCAAAATTTTGAGGATCGACAATGGGACCGAATATGAGTCAAATGAATTCAATGAATTTTACAGGGAAGCTGCCATTAAGAGGGAGACCAAAAATATGTATACTCCTGAGAAAAATGGTTTTGTTGAAAGGAAGAATAGAACCATTGTGGAAGTTTCCCATGCCATTGTGTATGTTCAAAATAGATGCCTGCATTCCACATTGGACTCCAAGACTCCCGAAGAAGTCTTCTCTAGTAATAAGCCTGATGCCTCCCACTTTAGGGTTTTTGGAAGTCATGTTTATTTTCATGTGCAGAAAGAAAAGAGAAGCAAGTTGGATGCTTCTGGAAAGAAGGGAATGTTTGTGGGCTACAGTGAAACTTCGAAGGCATATAGAATCTATGTGCCTGGTCAAAGAGAAGTGGAGATATGCCACGATGTCACCTTCAATTAGGATGTTGCCCTCAAGAAAGTTAGGATTCTTCCTAGCTCAAAGGAAGACAAAGAAGAAGAAGAAGCAGGGAAGCAAGAAGAGCCGAAGGATGAACCTATGCCCGATGTTGAAGGACCAATGGATCCTATTGATCCAGCTCCTTCAAATAAGAGGATACCTTCATGGCTCAGGGACACTCTCGAAGATGCTGAGAGACATATTGCCCCAAGGGGGACATTCCGTGAAAGCAAGAAGCCGAATAGGTACCAAGGGTACCTAGCAGTCATGAGTACAATTGTACAATCTAAGCCTGGATCATTTTAAGAAGTCATAAAGCATCAAGTTTGGAAGGATGCTATGCACGAAGAATATGAGTCCATTATGAAGAATGATTTCTGGGAGGTTGTCCCAAGACCAGAGGACAAATTTGTTGTCTCCTCGAAACGGCTCTTCAAGATCAAGCATGGAGCCGATGGAAGTGCTGAAAAGTACAAGGCAAGATTTGTTGCCCGAGGCTTCTCTCAAAAAGAAGGCATAGATTATGATGATTTAACTGCACCCAGAGAGTCGGGTCAACCTAATAACCACCTCTTTTGGGTCAGGATGTAAGGGGGTGTGTTACAATATCTTGGCTATTATTAATTTTTGCGCAGTGTATCCAAGCTCTAGTTTTATCTAGTTTGTTTGGTCAAGGGAAGATCAGGCGGAAGAGAAGTCCTCCTTGAGGTTACAAACCCTAACCAACATAGCAAGGCACTTACTCATTAAGAAGAATTTGGTTTGTGAATCTTCTAGGGTTTGTTTGAGGACAACAAAGGTGCAATTGAGGCTCATTCCAGGTACAGTGAGAAAAAACAAATGACCGAAATTAGTTTGAGATTGTTTTGAAGGCAATAGCCTAGGAGGGATGTGGACAACCACATTAGGGAAACCACACCCTATAACAGACAACTGATCCATTCCGACAATCATTCTATAACTATATATTGTACAGAGAGTTGATCAGGCTACCCATCTGGGCTGCAGGTACCCACAGGAAAGGCAGTTGGGCTCCTATTCTCTAAGCCTGTGGATTATCTTCAGACTTCAGTACAGTCAAACTCCTATGCATAAAGCTAGAATAACACAGTAGATATTGGATTAATATAGTTCACCTAGTTTTTATTGACATATCATAATTGCAGTTGGATCTGGTTTCCTAAATTGCTGATATTGTAAATAAATCTATATTGGTGAACATATTACATGGTTTCATTGAGCAGTCAACCCTATTATTGTGGTTTTGAGAAGAATCGTATTGTTGTTGTCAATATTTATATTATTCATGCATATATATTGTTTATGAGTGTGTAACACTAATTTATTGAAAAAACCTAGACATAATAGAAACCCTAAGAGAAAATTTACCCTAGAGAATTACAGTTTGTACCAGATGTGGGTCATTAGCAAGGAAAAAGGATTGCAAGTACTTAATGTCTACTTCTTAGAGCATTATTTCATTGTAAATTCTACCTAATTTACTTAATTTCTTAAATATGACGAGTTACTTGATGGATTTAAAGGAATGTCTATATATATATATATAACACCCTTCCAGCCAGCTATGTTGGCAATACTCCTACAGTAAAAAACCATGCGCATGAATAAAGGTTCTTTATAGAAAATATAGGTCAAACTACAAAATGAGGTGTATTATAGATGTCAGCTCTCAGAATGTCAAATTTTAACCGCCTATAACCCATTAGCAGCAAAAGCAACAGGAATTTATATTGATTAGGAAAACAAAATCTTTTTTCTTTTATTTTATTTATTCCTTATTCAATTGGACTTTTAATTGGTACTGTGGAAAGTGGAAATTGCCAATATACCAGTATCATTTTCAAATTGCAGAACTTCCAATCCATAGTGAGTATGTGGTGCCTTGGTGCCTAATAGCAAGAATTTATGTTTTAGCCCTCAGCTCCGATGGCTCAAAATTCAAAATTTGTGGAGCTATATAATTGCAGATTCAACTTGGCCAATAAGAGTAAGACACTAAATTTAAATGCATGCCCCTATCTTATTCATTGGCCCAAGATCAAGAATACAAGATTAGGAATACACACTCATTCCACCCCGATAAAGCCGCCCTAAAATGTCAAGGTCATTTGAAGATTGGGGGCATTTGGGTTTGCAACTGAATCAAAGGAACAATATGCCATCTTGGTGGCAAGCAGGCCATCATGATAAGGAATTGGTGAAGGGTGTATTGGCACATGGTTTTTGGAATTGGGAGGCTATCTTCGAAGGCAATAAACTAAAATTCAAAGTTTTTGATTCTTTTTTAGAGGCTGTTAACCACCCGGATCCTAAAGATTGCATGAAGCACCTCAGATTTATTGGAAGTCATCTGCGTCGTCGCCTTCGTAAGCTCAAGGCTCCGCATAAGCGACATTTTTTTTATGACAAGGAGAACGAAATCTCCACAGAGCCTAGAAGTTCCGAGTGTTCTCGTCCTAGCATTCCACAAACTCCAGATAGGAGGCCTATTCTTCACCTTGCTCTAACAAAAGTTCTTACCATTGTGGATCTTGGGACAATTGAATATAAACGTGTTGGATTTCATACAGACCGACACATATTCCCTATTGGTTATAAATCTATAAGAAACTATGCCAATATGGTGGAAAAGGATGGACGAACTACATACACCTGTAGAATTCTTTACGGTGGAAGTGCAGGTCCTATTTTTCATGTAGTTCCAGATGACAGCCCTGAAAATGTCATTGAAAGAGATTATGCATCTGGTGCATTGGTCGTTCTTTGTGGAACTGGTAGAACATGGCAAGATCACCATTAGCGGGATAGAGATGTTCAGCCTCTCACATCCTACAGTTATTCAATTACTACGTGAGCTGCTTGTAGCAGAGTACTGTTCTACCTTCTTCTCTGAATATCCTAATTTTGGATCTCACTCTTGAAAACAATCAATTAGTACCCCAGTTATTCCTTCCATTCAAGATGGTTCCGAATTCAGAGAAACCCAAAAGCCAATGAGTAGCTTTGGAGATCAGTCAAAGCAATCATTATCTAAGTCATCTAAAGAAACAAACATCAGCAATTCATCTGATGAAGTGGATGGTTCTTCTCATGGTGTCACTTCAGATAAGATGGCTGAAGATCAAAGTTTCACTAGAAGAAACATGTTAGTTCATTCAGGTGTTGTTTCGTGATTTTGTTTTATGGTGAATTTTCCAGACAGCTAGAGTGTTTGGAAGTGAGATTCTGTGGGGAATTTTTTGAATACCGGTGTGATAATTTAGGATCATTGCTTATGGCTACCAAAACCTTGGTGTGACTTTCATTTAAGCATTGGGGTATTAGACTGACTTATAAAACCGAACCAGATAACTAGTCATCACCCTGAAAATTCTTTTTGGGTGGTGGTGTTTATTGTTTATGGAGATTTCTACTAATGTTATACTTAATATGTGCTCTGATGATTCATTCTAAACAGGTGTTAGAAATTGTGGGGAAACTTTCAACTGATTTCTATCACATTTGATCTAATAAATTTCCTATATTGTAATCAAAACAATGTGTATCATTACGATCTATTAAAACTCCATTTAGTCTAGCTTCTAACTAGCTAGATTCGAGGTTCATGCTGAAGACTCTTGCCGATTGGCAAAACACTGGTCATACAAAAAATGGAATTCAAATAAAGGAATACCACATTTATCCTAAGTCCCAAAATGAAACTGAGCAGCCTATAACTACGACATTCAACAATGAAAACGCTGCTGAATCATCAAAAAATTCGAGTAATTGAAAAGAAAATCTACGAAACCATGAGAAAGCCCTGAAAAGCACTTGCATAAAATTGAGGATAGCTAATCCTGACCTTTTTCTGAGCCAATTTCTGCAACTTGGGAATCTCTTCATGCAATCTGGCCTTAAGTGCATCGAATTTCAGCATTCAGGGTCGTGACCACTGCCCTGTTCTTCTACTTCGCGACATCATCGACTTTCTGGTACCAAAAAAGCCAAAAAAATTAGCAGTTTTTCCGGGCATTTTAAAGACCGAGCTAGGAGAAATGGAGGGTTTACTAACCTGCTTAGCAGTGTCAGTGTTGGACTTGACAATGGTATAAAGCCTCACGAAGGCGTCGCTGCCAGAGATCCAATTCTCCCTCTTTCCGTCAATGTCGTACTTTTCATACTGGCTGCCTAGCTGGAACCAAATCAGTCTTTATCACCGTAATGGATGAACCAACGGGAGAGGAAAAATGAAAATTATAAGGTTTTTTGAATCTGCCTGTCTATGTAACCTTCCCCTACTTGTGCCAGAATCATGCGAATAGTTGTGACTAAAGCATCAACATTAACATGTAATATGCTAGCGAATAGTTGCCTATAAATGATACGCAATGCTTACGAATAACTGGCTACGATTGGTCCTGAATGCATCAGGTTTTCACGTCATGGGTTCGATCAGCTCTCGGTTCTTCGACCAGTTTCGTTTCTTCTCAAAGCCATCCCGCCGGTTCATTATTCTTGTAGATGGCGTCCACCCACGTGAGAATGTCGACTATGCTCATCTGCATAATGATCAGATCAGAGAATGTCCATGATTCTCATCTGCACAATGAGATATTGAGCGCGTGAGAATGTCGATTATGCTCATCTGCACAATGATCATAGAATGTCCATGATGCTCATCTGCACAATGAGATATGTCGTGCTGGATGCCTGGTTTTCGAGATCTATTTTTTCCCTCCGAATTCCTTCCCGAAATTAATTAAACAAATTTGACTAAACAACCTTGATTGAAAGTTCGTAGAGTGATTATTAAGGTACAACAAATTGTAGGAAGAGATAGCAAGAGATAGCACATGGTTAGATGGTCACTATTCAAAATTAAAAAATTTGTGAGTAGGTTCACTTAGAAGTGAAATTGAACTCATTCAAATTTCAACTCTCTTTGAAATTAGTAGTGGTGTGTAGGAATTTGGAATTGCAGGTTGAATAAAGTTGTGGTTGTACATGGGAATTTTTGGTTATGGACTCACAAATTTGGTGTAATGTGATCTTACTATAGTTTCTAGTTTTGTTAGAAATGAATAGAAATACAAGTGACTTCCTAAAATGATGTAATGTCATATTACTATGGTTTGTAATGTTGTTAGAAATGGAGAAATACAAGTGACATCCTTAAAAAAATGCAATGTCATCTTACTATGGTTTTTAATGTTGTTAGAAATGAAGAAAAAATAATGGTGTGGACATTTAACATGTCATTATGCTATGAGATGATTAGTAATGGTTTAATTCATCTTTTATCTATAAATTTTTTTCTTATTACATTTTCACTATTTTGGCTTATATATGTAACTATAGGCTTATTATTTTCTTTTGAAGTGTGAGTGGACTAGGTTATTCTAACATATGATGAATGAATATATTGAATGTCTTAACTTATATTTCCTTATGTGAGATTACTATCAAATACAACGTGTTTATTGTTCCCCTTGCATGGAAATACATTCTCTCTACATGGTGGTTAGGTTATTCATTTGTTTGAGATTCATAAACTAAGCTTGGTGAACTCCAACTTAACACCTCATATGTCTTCTTTAAAGTCCAACATAGAGACATCAAGAAACTAAACCTATAGTCAACAGGTCATTTCCTTTGTAGAGTGTGAAGTCCTTTACTTGTTGCTTTGCTTGTCCCTACACTCCTCACTAGTTCTTATGATCGATGATAAGTGTAGGCCTTTTCCTTAATATTCACTAAGTACAATGCTTAATCTTTTCATTGAGCACATTCACCAAGTAAAGCCAGTTTTCTCACTATGTCTACATTTGGGAAAATTTCTTCTCTTTAATTCCATTTGCTTGATAATGCACCTTTCTTTTCTTAGTGATATTGTACTTAACTATAATTATCTTGTCATTCTACAATGAATTTCACAATAGGATGAAAGATGTGGTTGTGATACTCCTTTACATGCAATATATTGCACATTAATATAGAGATGAAATAAACATTGTTGGTGCACTTATTGAATAGGATGATGTGTTAGTGCTTGAATTTTTCTCCTACATTTTAAAGCCCCAATTTCAACAAAATTCATTGTCCATTGGTCTTTTCCCCATTAACAATAGAAAAAATAAGGAATGTCTAATTACCTTTGACAATGGACCCTAGAGTGGTATCAAATTCTTGTGATGTTAAAATCCTTAATGATAAAGAAAAATGAATGAGTTCTTTGCCCCCATATTTGTGGTGAAATCCCCTAGGTTCAATTAAATCATAGAAAAAGGTGTGAGCCCCAAAAAAGTGTTGGAAGAGTAATAGAGGAAAGTGGTAAGTATAAGGCATGGGGCAAAGGTTATGTGTTTAGTGCCCTTACTCACCAAGCACCCAAAGTGTGTGCTTAGTGGGTGAGGAAGCATAGGTTATTGAGTAAAAATTATTACGTTCCCAAGAAATGGGATCAAGACAAGCACTGAGAAAAAGATGACCATGAGAGGTAGAAATTAGTTATCCCACTGAGAAAAAATTTCACTGCTCATGGATATTGCTTAACAATGAGTGCATGGCTTGTGGTCAACAAATTGAAGAGAAATTTGAGATATAATGCAACATGAACAAGCAGGTTAGGTAGTCTAATTAAAATTTATGAGCTCCATCATTGTTGAACTTGTATGTTTGTCAAAGGAGAAGTGGTTAAGTATGCCATTGATTGAAGCTCCCATGATACTTTGTTTAGCTCAAAGAAGACCACAAATGAGGGTTAAAAGGCTAAATGAAGGACCCTAAAATTCATCATAATAATAATAATAAAAAAAGGCCATGGATTGAAGATCAAAGTAAGAGGAAATTCTAGTGAGCATTCAACAAGTAAATGCATAAAATGGATGAATCAATCATAGAGTGGGGGAAATGCAATATTTGAGCACACAGGATAAAAATTAAAATATATCATGTGTTTAAATATATGAATGCTTGGAAAAGGGGCATATACTTGGTGGTCATGTTCTCAACAAAAAGGGTTTTGAGGGCTCATTCCACTGCATTGAGGAAAGAAACTCCACATCAACAAAGAAGGCATTCTTAGGTTCCCTAGAAAAGTGGAAGGGACACAAAGGAAAGGAAATTAATGAGAAAAAGGAAAAAAAGTAAAGGCCCACTTGCTTGATGAACCTATGTTGAATGAATAAGAAACAATGGGTATCATTCTGTTGGGAATCACGATTGTCGTTAAACAAAAACCCGTAGGTGTTAGTCAACAATCACATCGCTAGAGATAAGGATCCATGAGAGGCAGTTATTCCATGTTGTGAAACACACGGGGAGCATTGGCTTATCCAATTTCCAAAAATATCCCCCCCCAACGTGAGTCGGTTTTGTATCGAACTCGTGACCGATGCTTTGATACCACTTGCTGGGAAACATAGTTGTCGTTAAAAAAAAACCCGCATGTATTAGTCAGTGATCGGATCACCAGAGATAAGGATCCATGAGAGGCAATTAGTCCATGTCATGAAACACACGGGGAGCGTTGGTTTATCCAATGTCCAACACATTAAATCCCTAAGCAAAATGAAATACTAATCCCCTGGTAAGAGGGGATCTCATGTCTCGAGCAAAAAAGGGAAATGGGAGAAAAGTGCATGTTATGGGTAAAGTGGTGTTGGACAAGTGTAGGATTGTGTGGATGTTTGATTCCCTTAAATCAGTGATGCACATAGAAGCAAGTTGAGGCAATGGGGAGACTAAGGCAACCCCACTAGTTATATGTGGACCAACCAACCATTTCCATGTAGCACTAGGGCCCATGACTTGAGAGTGCATGTTGGCACCATTTTCTCCATATTAATTTAAATGGATCCAATCTCACCATATATTGTTGATTAGAATGCATGGGAAACCTTTTTAATAATCTTCCATGATTTTGTGTAACTATGTTTTGAAATTTTTTTCCAAGCTTAGATAGGACCATGAGCCTATCATGTTCAATTTTTCAAGGGTGGTGGTGATGACCTACACTATGTTGGGACAAGAGATAAATAACTGTGAAGAAATATCATCATATGACTTGCATAAATGATAGATGTTGGGGTGATTTGTAAACTATCATGGATATTTCTCATGAAAAAAATGTGTTGCCATTCCAATCCAGGTAGATATTGTTGATTAGAATGCATGGCGAACCTTTTTAATAATCTTCCATGATGTTGTATAACTATGTTTTGAAATTTTTTTCCAAGCTTAGATGGGACCACAAGCTTATCATGTTCAATTTTGCAAGGGTGGTGGTGATGACCTTCATTGTGTCGGGACAAGATATAAATAAGTGCGAAGAAATATCATCATATGAATTGCATAAGGGATATATGTTGGGGTGATTCGTAAACTATAATGGACATTTCTTGTGAACAAAATGTGTTGTTGTTCCATTCCCACCAGATATTTTTTTTAGAATGCATGGGAAACCTTTATAATAATCTTCCATGATGTTGAGTAACTAGGTTTTGAAATTTTTTGCCAAGCTTAGATAGGACCACGAGCCTATCATGTTCAATTTTGAAAGGGTGGTGGTGATGATCTGCACTACGTTGGGACAAGAGATAAATAGGTGTGAAGAAATATCATCATATGGCTTGCATAAAGGATAGATGCTGGGGTGATTCATAAACTATCATGGATATTTCTCATGAACAAAATGCATTGTTGTTCCAATCCCACCAGATATTTCTGATTATAATGCATGGGAAACCTTTTATAATAATATTCCATGATGTTGTGTAACTAAGTTTTGGGGTGATTCGTAAACTATCATGGATATACCACTAGATAGTTCATCATAATAGACTAGATCAAACTATATTTAAAAATGAATGGATAAGAGTTTGTGACAGGAAATGTTAGTGAGTTTCGGGTGTATTAAGGAGGGAGTGACGTCAAGATATGTTAGGAAATGTTAAGGCATGATAGAGGCCAGGGAAACATGCCAAGATGTGCCAAGTGTCAGGGTGTGCCAATGCATGCCACCCCAGAGTGTTTGGGAGTGCCAAGGAAAAAAAAGGAAGCACTAATCTCAAATGCATGGAAATGAATGAATAATAGTGTGTGACAGGGAGTATCAATGAGTTATAGATGTGATAAGGAGGGAGTTTAAAGGTATGCTAGGTAGTGCCAAGGAATTTTAGAGTGCCAGGGAAACATGCTAGGATGTGCCAAGTGCTAGGGTGTGTCAGTGCGTGCTAGGGAGTGCCATGTAAACACAAGGGAGAAATTGGCCCCCTGTGGTCCCATTTGGCCCCCTGTGGTCCCATTTGGCCCCCTATGGTCCCATTTGGTGTCAAATGCCTTTCATCAAGAACCATTTGGGAATCCAAGTTCCCAAAGGATTTCAGGGATTGATAACCTTCTTCATAAGTCTTATTCTTTTCCCTCAACCCTTCAATCCCCCTCCTCTCTCCCTAGAAGATCAAGTTCCTTGCTTAAAATGCAAGCATGTCCCATTCTTTATTCTATCTTAGGGAAATGGTTTCTAGTGTCACTTCCCACCTATTCATTAAGTTATACTCTACAAGTGACTTCCTAAACTACCGAGACTCCTCCCATCGGTGAAAGTCTGTGAAGAGCAAGGAGCCTTAACTGTGGTGATAATGGGATAAGCCTCCACCATTTCCCTTGTGCTAGAAGTTTCCCTCTTAGGAACCCCTTTTAGTTCCACTACTATTTTGAGTTGTAACAAGTTGTTCACAACTCTATTTGTTCACAACTCTTCGGTATGCCCACTTTTTCCATACTATGGATCCAAGATGAGAAGTCTATGGATATGGAGGTTGCCCTTATTCTCACTGAATTAATCCTCTACAATATAGTGAACTAGGGCTAGTTGGTTGGCCCACTTGACTGCTAATTTAGTCCTTCAAAGTCTGTACATCCTGAGGCCCTATACACCTGCCTTTCTACCAGTCTTGTTGTCCTTCACAAGTACAAGAGTTAGGGTTCTTATTTGACAGTCACTTAACAACCCTTCAACTATACTTGGACTACCATCAATCTGCCCAACCACAGTCAATTATTTTTACTGATCTAGGGCTCACAATATTATTTTCATCTAGGACTCTTCAAATCTTCCACCTAACGATGGTTTGAGTCCTCTCAAAATCATTATTCTTGTGTATCAAAAATTTTATCTTTTTTGTCCAATCTATGAAAAAATCTGAACTACTCCTCTTATCATACTTCTAACAATCTGTAGAGGACTGAACTAGGGTCACAAATCATCCACTAACAGTTCATTAACTAATTTTTATAGGTTCCTTCAGATATCTGTCTAAAACTCTATGGATAGTCCACCACAATCAACTCTTGTGCATGTCAATCCATTCTTCATATGGCACATTTCTTCTGCATGCTCAATCTTCTGCTCAGGTTCCACCCTCCTTTGGATCTTATATCTCCACACATACTGAATCTTCAAACCATCTTCCAGATCTACGGTCTATATTGCAAAAATAAACCTTGCTCTAAGGGTCACAACCGCTCTTCTTATACGCAAAATTCTCACAGTCTTAAGGGCATACCTTATGAACTAAACATGATAGGAAATTGTCCTAACTAGGGCACTATACTTGTGCACTTCTAATTTTTGTAGAAAAAACCCTATCCACCCATAGAAAAAACCACGACTCTTGCCTCCATAAGGGAATTGCCCTAGCTCATATAGATCCATAGATTCTGGGCACTTCTTTGACTAAATATTGACATGAACTTCAGATCTCAATGTCGACCCTCAAACTAGGGTTACCTCAGTCAATATTACACTTGCGTCTACTTATGTTCTGACTCTAAATTATAGTGCAAGCCCTCCTCCATTTATGTTGGCCTTTATCACAGACCTAGAGGTCTACTAACCACCACAATACATTATCATATCAACCCTCTCTTCTATTTCATGTAGAAAATCTAACCAATGGGATTCAATCTGATCTTGTAATGTACTAAAACAAGATACTGAATCCTTCTTACAATTTGCGGAAACAA
The DNA here is from genome assembly GCA_034641835.2 of Pinus albicaulis. NCBI lineage: Eukaryota > Viridiplantae > Streptophyta > Pinopsida > Pinales > Pinaceae > Pinus > Pinus albicaulis. The sequence continues at coordinate 205,060,435 of CM076574.1, read as the reverse complement.
AACATGATTGCACAATCACATATAAGTAAGAGAAATAAATCATCAATCGCACAACACAAGATGTATCTGGGGAAAGTAACTGCTCAAAACCCCTCTATCTCTATTGTGTATTAAGTCAATTAATCATGAAACAATACAATGCTTAATCTCTCATGGATTCTCCAGCATTTTGCTAATTGTCTCCTACTAATCGAGTCAAAATCGGTCTAGTAATTAGCCAATTATCAACCTTCCTTCAGCTTGCCTTGCTCACGCAATTCCTAGGGAATTAGCTCCCTATTAATTAGGAAAGTCAACATTCCTTGATTGCGCAATTCATCATGGCATCCCAACGACTTTATAATTTCACATGGGCAATTTTGTATAAATACAACTAATAGTTATTTTCGCTTTAACCTCTGTCTCAACTGGGTCTCCCTCGGAACTGACATGCATGCAAATATTAATAGAGAATTATCAATTATCTGATTGATCACTAATTTTGAATTAAATATAATTTAATTCAGTGGACCTCTCACTAGATCATCACTTAGTTAGAACTGGTTAATCTGATTTTATCTCAATTAGTTGAGTTAACTAATTCACACCTACACCCCACTAATGCATCAACTGCAACTGGACCCCCAAAATATTAGAATCCCTCTACATGCCTAATCTTAGACCCTCGTGATCTAGAAATATGCAAGTTCGCAAATAAAATACTAAAATAAACATAAACACAGAGATGCAGTAGGAATAACACTTCATTTCATTAATACCAAATACTGAAAAATGCTTACAAACAGAATGGAAAACAAACTAGCTCAAGTGATGGTAGCTTATCTTTGAGAAGAGATGTGGTGGCTACATGCCTATGAACTATGTTACAATAAGGCTCAAGAGCCTTTTTATTATTGAAAAATAAGAGAAACCCCTAACCCGAGGAGATGTAACACCAACAGTTGATGGGCCGCATTGGGGTAGTTGGGCAGCCAATTTCTCGAGGTCGTAACTTGGTCATATGATCTTTGTTTGACGCACATGATACCTCATTATAAAGATATATTTGATGAATACAACTACTAATATGAATTATATGAAATCACCAAACCTTTCATGCCTAAAAAATGTCGTTTGGGGCCTCAAAACTTCTCCGGAAGTTCAAGACCCGAAAAATGACAAAAATAGTAAACTATGCTATAATTAAGGAAACTGAAAAATTGAAAGAGACAATGGTGAGGGCCCAAGTTGAATAGGTAGGTGGCCACCAATATCCACCTCGATCACCTCAACTCCAATTTTTTAAGCTAACTCAGTCATCATGACTTAGTTAATTGACCCAAGTGTTATGAGATGAAATTACAATTTAATTAAGGGAAAAACAAATTAGATGCCTCACATTCGTCACTCCTGGTACATAAAAATTCCTCACCAGTGTAGGTGCATTTTTTTTTGTCCTTTATGGTTGCCAATTTCACTATTTATTGTTGCAAATTTCAACACCCCCTCTCAACAAGAAAGGAATTCAATCTATCCTGATCTTGTACCTTTGGAATTCTGAATGCAACACTTATCTAGTGTTGTTTGCACTTGCAAATCCTGAAACTGAATAGCCTCCAAAAAAATGAATCAATATAATGCATTTGTCATCAAATTCTTCTGACTTCTGCTAGCTATTGCACCTATCTATTGGATTCTCTACGCTGCTGCTGACATCTACATCCATGCCCTTTGCATTGTTGCCAACTCTGATTTGCACTCCAATATCTAAAATCTGTCACTCTGATTTATGTCTTCCTGACATTTGACTACATCAATCTAACTAATCCTTCCTACTACTATTGTACTGTGGACTCCTCGTAGCTAAGTTTTATCCATGAGACACACCATCTCAATGGACCCTACCCAAATTTCTTATCTTGGGATTATGTCTACACATCACCCCATCTTTCACCTAGAGGTATGGCAGCATGTGCTCCCTCTTCCCATCTGGATCGAAATTTCCCCCTCATGGAGGTCTCTGCTTGAGTGAACGCTTCGACTCAGTCTCCTCTCTGCTTCTCCAATTGTGGCTACTCCACAACCTTCTGAGACTGCTTCTAAGGCTGCATGTTGAGAGTTAATTTGTACTCCCTCTCAACAGACAAGTCTCTAACGGCTACTTTGCTCCTCAAATCTTTGCATGCATATGTTACCTCAAGTGCATATAGGTTCTTGACTCATGCACATTGTAATTTTCCCACCATTACAAAAGTTTCTAAAAAAGAGTTGATTTTAAATCGACGATATCTCCCTCATCTGAGCTTCAAATTTATTTTCCATTTGGGTATTTTTTCGCAAGGAATCCAAATATGTTAATTTTTTTTTAAATTTTACACCAAAATCTTCAGATGTTCTCTGCAAATTCTACTCTGATACCATGTATAAAATATAACCAACGAGATTCAATCTGATCTTGTAATGTACTAAAACAAGATATTGAATCCTTCCTACAATTTTTGGAAACAAAACACGGTCGCACAATCACATATAAGTAAGAGAAATAAATTATCAATTGCACAACAAAAGATGTATCTGGGAAAAGCAACGGCTCAAAACCACTCTATCTCTATTGTGTATTAATTCCAGGAATCATGAAACAATACAATGCTTAATCTCTCATGAGATTCTCCAACACTCAGCCAATTGTATCTCACTGATCTAGGCAAACTCGGTCTAGTACTTAGCCAATTATTAGCCTTTATTCAACCTTCCTTCAGCCTTCCTTACTGATGAGATTCCTAGGGAATTAGCTCCCTGTTAATAAGGAAAATTAGTCTTCCTTGATTGCGCAATCCATCATGGCATCCCAATGACTTTATAATTGCACACGAGAAATTTTGTATAAATACAATTGATATTTATGTTCCCTTTAACCTTTTTCTCAACTGGGTCTTCCTCGCAATTGAAATGCATGGAACTATTAATAGTGAATTATCAGTTATATTATTGATCACTCATTTTAAATTAACCTAATTGAATTCACTGGTTGACCTCTCACTAGCTCATCACTTAGTTAGAACTATTTAAACTAATTTTAACTCATTTAAATGAATTAAATAATTCACACTTACACCCGACTAATGCATTAACTGCAACTGGACTCCAAAAATATTAGATTAATACCTCTACATGCCTCATCTTAGACCCTCAACTCAAATCTCTTGAGCTAAATCAATCATCATGACTTAGTTAACTGACACAAGTTGTTATGAGATGAAATTAAAATTTATTGCCCAATTTATTTAAGGGAAAAATAAATAAGACGCCCAACATTCCTCACTCCTACTGCATCAAAATTCCTCACCAGTGTGGGTGCATTTTTTTTTGTCCTTTTTGGTTTCCAATTTCAATGTTTCTTGTTGCAAATTTCAACATTTCAGAACTTGATGTGGCCTTCACACAAAGACACCATTCAAATCACATGCCCAAATTCTCATGAGAAACCTCTCTTAAGCTCGATCTTTCATAAGAGAACCAATAATATGCCATCCTACTTCTAGCTCAAACCGACCATTAAGGTATGCAGCATTCTTGTGAACCCTCACATGATGATCTTGCTCTTGGAGGATGGTCATGGCCTCCCTTTAGCAACCCTTACTAGACCCTCTTACTCGACCTAATTTAGGACTACATCTCTCTTTTCCCCCTTGATCAAATGAGCTCATTCTCACTTGATGTAATTTCCTTCATCCTAAGGCCCCCTTAAATAGTTTTTCCTAGAACTCATAGGAACCCTCTATAACATAAGGGTTTTATCTGCTTAGACCTTAGGAAATATTATTTTTTCTTTTTAATTTTATTTTAGATTTTAAGCCCCATATTGGGTCCAAAATCCCTTTTCTTGGCTTCTTTTCCCACAAATCCTTTTGTGACCAAACTCACACAAACCCATATCACTAGGCTTATGGATTACCTCCCAAGCTACACAATTCAACAACATAGTCTAGTTGTAGTAACCATAACTTGGTCAAGCTCTTGTATTCAAGCGAGGGCTTGGTTGGGTTTCCAAGTTGCAAATTAATTAATGGTAGTTGCAAGGGAATGATAGGGTCAGGGCATGCACATTAGGAATGAAAAGGCATTTTAACAGATGTTGGATAATGTCAATGCATGTTGAAGAGTGTTAGGGAGTGTCGGGGCATATCAAAGGATAACTAGGTCAAAATGCATGGAAAGAAACGAATAAGAGTGTGTGATACAGAGTGTCAGCAAATTAAAGTGTGCTAAGGACGAAGTGTGTTAGGAGAAGTTCATAATATTATTTACAGGAGGCAAGCCTATGGTTGTTATACATGGCTCGACATAGTAGTTTTTGATAAAGGGAGATAACTTTGTGCTAGGCACAACATTGTTTTTCCTTTAGCTATTTTTTTTTTATATGAGATGTGGCACACTTTGGCTACATGCTCATGTTTTAAAATATTCTAGATAATTTCATATTTTACATTGTTGTGTATAAGTTTTGGGGCACTCGACTTGTGTCGACTTATATCTTTTGTGCCTTGTGTATCTTGTGGTTCTTGCAAACTCTCAGTTAATGTTCTTCTGTTTATATGAACTGAACATACATGTGAAATATTTCCTATGTAAGCTATGTTGCTTAGTTGTTTTATGGCCATGGCTAGATCATGTGATCCTTGTCTTAGTAACTAGTCAAGTGGGACAAGTTGAGCTTGGACATGAGTGGCATAAGATGAGTTATAGGCAATTTTTAGGTGAACAAGCTGGCACAATCTACTTGTAGTAGGTGCAATTGGTCAAGTTGTTGCAGTTGAAGCAAGCCAATATTGTGACATGAACTGTAGTAGCCAAGGAATTGATTGCGTTCCTAAGTCGTGAAAACATGTAGAGGCTAACTGTGAGGACATGAGTGCCAAGGCATGCTGGGGAATGCTAAGATGTGTCAGATAGTTTGAAGGCATGTCAAACATGCTAAGATGTGCGAAGTGATAAGGCATGCCAAGATGTGCAAGGGTGTGTCAATGCATGCCAGGATTTTCAAGGCAACAAAAGGGAGAAAAAAGTTAAAATACAAGGAAATGAACACATAAGAGGGTTAATAAGTCATCAATTTACCTTTTCCAAGAGGGGCTGCTAGGCACACCAACACTAGGTGACAATAGATGCTAAGTGCAAAGTCTTAGTGGATTATAAGTGCCAAGTTTTCCTTTATTGCTTCTCATCTACTTTCCAACATCTGATCTCAAATAAATTTAATATTAAACCATGCCAAATTATACCAAGGAATGTCAACATATTCCATACATGCTAAGACTTTCCAAGCGCCAACACGTGCCAAGTGCCAATATATGTCACATTGTGTTATGCGTGCTATGAAGTGGAAGGGCATGTTGAAGAGTGCTAAGGTGTGCTAGAGAGTGCTAATGCATATTGAGGAGTGTTAAGGAGTACTAGGACAAAACATTAAGGGAGCACTAGGTCAAAATTCATGGAAGTTAATGAATACAAGGAATGTATGCCAAGGACTAGTGTTAATCAGTGCTAGTTGTCATGACAAGGAGGGAGAGACAAGGTATGATAAGGATTGGTAAGGCATGCTAGATAATATCAAGACATGTTAATAAGTCTCAAAGTGTGCTTGGGAGTTCCAGGGTGTGCTAATTATATGTGCCAAATAGTGCCAAGATATACCAATAGATGCCAGGTGCTAAGGATGTGTAAGGTGCCAGGGTATGTCAATATATGTTAAGAAGTTTCAAGGAAATAAAAGGAAGAACCAATAATAGGGTTAATAAGTCAGGACTTTATATTTTACAAAAGTGGAATGCTAACCACACTAATAATAGGTCCCAATACATGCCAAGTGGCATTGTTTGCTAAGTGCCAATGTATGTCAATGCATTCAACCAAGTGTTCCAGGGCATGCTAGGGACTGAATGCATGCCAACACATGCTAGGAGAGTTCTATGCTTTGCTAGCGCATGCCACCATGTGCTTGAGCATTAGTTTCATGACAAGATGTTCCAAGACATGTGAGGTGATAAGAAATGTTAGTGTGTGCCATCCAAATAGAGAGGATCAAAACAAGAGAACTCATGGTATGGTTGCAGCCATCCGTCTAAAAAATAATGTATATAATCATGAATGACTCATCATTCCTCGCAACCTGGACTTTTGTGATCGATGCCCAGGGTCTTGTGCGCCAACACCACCAGATAAAAGTAAAAATTCCAACATGTGAATAGACGTGTTGAAGTCGAACATGCTAGAAAATCACTTGATTACCGATCAATGATGTGAACCATTAATAAGTGCGATAGAAACCACCCATAATGTCAATGGCTCTGAAGGTACTACTAGGACAATCCACAGAATGCGAACAGTGATCTGAAGTCGAACACCCATGAAATCACCCAATCAAAGGCCAATGATGTGAACCTCTCATCAAATGCGAATAACTTGCCATTAGGGCATGCAAGCTCTAAGGTACCAGAAAGGAGTCTCTAGATAAACTTCCTGGATAATGAGCTGAAGTCGACAGGAAGAGATCCGTTGAAGGAGGGTCATAATGAATCCCACATCATCGACACGAATCAGAGAAGGTAATATGAGTTTGAATCAAGACTGAAATAGAGGATCAAGGAATGTACAAACTGCAAAAGGATTTTCTCTTGAACATATCAGTGACACAACTCTGGAATTTGGTAGCATTTGACTAAAATAGGATCATAGGTCATGTTGACAAGATTTTTAATCAAATGAGAGGAAAACGGATTTCCCAAACCCATGGAGGAAAAGTGAGAGAATGAAGATATCCCAACCCGACACGAACTGCAGACAAGTGTCATGTTCAAGAGTGACATTCTACCAACACAACTGATGAATAACTTCCATTTTACCCCACCATTTCTAGCGAGTACCTCTTTATTTTTACACAAGATTGAAGAGGATACCATATGCTTGTCATATAAGTTTGTCCTTTGGACAAATCCAACCTAGTACATTTTACGAGCCCTAGGATGGAGGAACTCGGTTAAGGTCATCGTGACGATGTCCGATGTCATTAGGGTTTAACGAGTCTGACAAAGGAAGAACTCGACATCTTTTCATTTTTAGAGAGTTTGAAAAGAGGCAGAAAAGAAAACTCCAGCAAGGCCCTTTTCATAAAATAGTTCCTCAGATCTGAAAAGGTAGAAAACTGTGTTTGAGAGAACCTCTTAATTGTGATCAGCTAAGGTATTCCTTTTTCATAAATAATCCATCCCAACCCGAAAAAGGGGTAAACGTATACTAGGTAGATATCGCTTCGCAACCATTTAACGAGTTCAAAACGACAAGAGTCTCGGCAATATTTTCAATTTTTTAAGAGTCAGGAAAGAGCTAAAATTTTACTCCTCCTGAAGGAATGAGAGGTATAAAGGATAGCAACTAGTTCCGATAATGGTGGAACTGCTCAAAACAAGTAAAGGTTAAGAGGTTGTCTAACAAGACCACTCATCGTAGTGGTTCCTCAAGAATGGTTAAAACAACCAAGTGAAGGCATATGATCAGCCAAGCAGATGGGGACGATGGAATGAGAAAACCAAGGCTCATATGAAAAAACAGGCTGATAAAATGGAAATCATGAGAGGTAAAATGGGAAAGGTTTCATTTTTACACAGGCTTGAAATCAGGAAACTCTGCTTGAAGTTGGTTTCATTGTTACACAAGCTTGAAACAAAGATAAACTATGCTTGAAACTGGTTTCATTTTTACACAAGCTTGAAACGGAAATAAACTATGCTTGAAAAATTAAGGATGCCCCCATCATGGTGACTCAATTCAAGGTACATGGCCCCCAAGCTTCAATCCATATGAAAGGTAGATGGAGTGAAGGTTCAAGTTACGAGATCAAGAGAAATACTCGACTGGGATTTTACGATATCTTATCAAAGACTCGAGTTGAACAAGAAAGTGTTTCATTGTTTTAACAACGTTGACACATTAAAATAACTTTCCTCAGACCTAATTCATTTTTTAATGAGGTCGACATAGAAGATGAACTATCCTTGGATGACCTTGTTTCATTTTTTAACGAGGTTGATAGAGAAGAAAAACTATCCTCAGAACACCTTGTTTCATTTTTTAATGAGCTTGACACAAGAAAACGAACTATGCTTCGACGAACTTGTTTCATTTTTTAAGGAGATTGACACAAGAAAATGAACTCTTCTCCGACGACCTTGTTTCATTTTTTAAGGAGCTTGACACAAGAAAATGAACTTTAATCTGAATACAACTCATCATGATGAATAATAATTCATGGCTTCCAAGAGGTTCTCATCCAATGGGAGAACAACATCTCAGAAATCAGGACCAAATGCCCCCAGCACATGATGCACAATGGCATTATCATTGAATGTATGCACAGAACAGGTAGCCACATAATTGACCTGCGGTGGGGAAGAAAAAACCAATGGATAAAGACTAGGAAGGGAATATGGTGGGCCAACTTCCATATTGGGACCAAATAATGAAAGCTGATCAATGGTCACGATCCAATCTTTGTGTGAAAAAAAATTCACACGAAAGAGGGAGGAGACAAGTGCACCCATGGCCTAAGTATAATCGCACCCCAAGAGTATATTAAAATCCAAGAGGCCTGGAACAACCATCACGGCTATATAGATGGTTGTCCCTCCCAAAGTAACAAGCAACTTCGAAAGGATCCCTAATGGTTGACTGGTTCCTCTGTTAAAAGCCAGCAGATTCTGGGTAATAGGCATAAGTGGTGGAGAACCAAAATCTTGCGAAGTAGTTGAAGATAGAATACTAACAGATGTGCCTTCATCTATAATAGTTCTAGGCATGACCAGATCAAAGGTTTGTACCGTTATCTCGAAAGGCACATAAGACGAAAGGTGGTATCCTGAAAATCGACTCCAATCGAAGGAAGCGAAAAAAATACTTGGAGGGGGTACCATCGAACTAATATGGTCTTCCCCTGGTGTTACCGGAGCAAGAGGAGCATCCTCCTAAACCTCCATCACTAAATAAAGAGGAGAAAATTCTTGAATTACAGGGACGGGATGATATTTCTCCAAGTCTGAGGAATTTGAAGAAACAAGAGGAATGTGAGGGGGATGAGATCCACTCTCGATGGAAAAGACCTGATGAACCGTAGGCAGGATCAAGTTGACCAAGTCCATGTTCAATGGTTGGTCGGGAATGGATTCCTAAATTTGAATTTCCAGGGGAGCAGGATCGACCAAGGATGATTCTTGACCGATCGTGGAATCAACTAGCGGAGGACTCAAAGAAATTTCATGGTAACCAGTCGGAAGGTAGGGTGCAGAAACAATAGGGTTTTCCAACACTCTCTTGGATTCATCTATGTATGGAAAAAGGTGAATGGGATGATTCCCTTCACACAACTTACAGGGATTGGTAATCTTAACCTATTTCTTATGAGTCTTATATGTACTAGTCAAAGATGTGCCACCAATATGACTTCCAGAAGCCAAAGGCAATGGCGGACGACCATTGGACCATGCTTCAAGTACCTTGGGAATGCCAGGGCAGTCTCGAAGAATATGGTCACCTTTGCACAACATGCAAGGGAATTTTACTTTTCGTGGAAGGTTAGATGATTTATCAATGGGATATTTCTTAGACTCAATAGCCATAAAGCTAGCCTCTCCTTTATCTGACTTCTTCTTCTTCGTCTTCTTCTTCTTCTTCTTCTTAGCCACTTGGTTACTAGAATCTAGACTTTCACCAGGCAAAGTAGAAGAGGAGGATGAAGAAATAGGCGAAGAAGGGGAGAGGTCCACCTTAGAATCAACATGATGTTGTTCAAGTGGAGGGGATGGTTGTACAGAGGGCATAACACTCAAGACCATAGAGGTCGAGAATAACCAAACAGACAAACCAACAGTTAACCCAGGAAGGGACAATGTTGCCATATAAGCATCACCAGCATTCCCAAAAGTAGGAAAAGGACTAGGATTCCATTTGGAGAGGATTCCTTGGTTGGTAAACTCCGGAAATGTTTCCATTGGAAACAATTGTAAAAAAAAACACTAAGGAAGATAACTTTAACCAGGAATATTTCGTGGGTAGTTAACATTTTAAGACAATGAAACAAATCTCTGCCATTTCATATTTTAAGAGTCAAGAAATAGAAAAAAGGTGACTCTATCACTTTCAGGTTGAAACGAGCATGAAAGGACAAGCGCTCGAGGATCTTTTAATTTTTAGAGAGTCACGAAAAGACCAAAATGACTACTCAGGTAATCTAAGAAAGAGGGTGTACCAAGTTTCCGTTAACTACCATATACACCTTGGTTATAAAATAAAAGAAGAATCAACCAAGGACTTGACGTACGTGCAGGTAGTCTCCCCGAATGTTGTGTTCAGTGTATGACGGTTACAAGGCGGAAGACTCAGCTTCCTATGGATAATATGATTGCAACCTAGAGGGGTCTCCCGTTATATACTTGATGGTACAGGGAGCATATGTCCATAATAGCACTATCTAGAGCCAGATGGAGAACAACAGCTACTAGGTTTTAAGAAGTCGGAACATGTCTCTAGCCTAGACCACTAAAATGTGACTGTTAAGTTTTAATGCTTCCTTAGGTTGATTGAATAAATTTTATGGTTGATCTTCAATTATGTCTCGGTTTCAAGGCCCTACCGCATGTCATCTGACAATATCCTATATGCAGCTATATGAGAAAATAAATATTTCAAATCAATGAATGTTATCTAGTTAAGAGAAGAGTTTCAAACAATGATGCAACAAACAACAACACTGCAAATGAAATTTTTCCAAACTAGATGACTCACTATCAAAAAGTAATCTAAAACATTCAAATATGTGAATTATGCAATGTAATATATTTAAAATCCTCTTTTTTGAAAACTATGCAATTGTAATCTATGCACAATTTCCTTTTCTTTGAAAGAATAAGAATGCACTCAATGCATTTTTTGATGAAATGAGAATCTACTTAATGCATGATTTTAATGAAATAGAATGCACTCAACGCGATTTTTAGCTTTCAATCATTAAACAATGTAATCTAAGTTCAATGATAAATCTCAAAAAATACTTTTCAATGCAATGTGATCTAATGCATTTTAATGAAAAGAAAACTCTAAGACGAAAACTAAATGAACACAAATCTCCTTAATGGAAGGATGAATGCAAAAATGATTCAAAACAACACTAAGAATGCAATCATTGTTTTAAACACTTTGTAATGAAATCCCTCAAAAGGCTAAAAGACATATGAGGTCAAGCACAAAAAGGACTTCCAAAGCATGAGCTCAAAACAAGGCATTCATTCCCTTTTACATCAAGCAATCAAAGAGAGAAGAATTTTCAGCTGAACAATGAGAAATGTAATCTATGCTCACAAGTGAAAAAAATAGAGGGGAGAATGATTAAATCATACAGAGAAAAATACCGAAAGGGAAAGACACACTAGTGGAGGAATTAAGGAAAAAACCTCAATTTTTCACACACCCTAAAATTGGCACGACTTTGGTGGGTGAAACTAGCGCCAACTGGCGCGACTTGATCACTGACAAATTGCACCAATGGTCAATTGGTGTGGGTTTCTAACTGACAACTAGTGCCAAATGGTGCTACTGTGAGAAAAATAAAAGCGCCAATGCCTGAACAAGAAAATACAAAAAATTTCTCCCAACCAAGACCAGACTCACCACTTCAAGCAAAAACTAAAATATTGTAATTGATGAAAAACATAGGAACAAATAGGGAAAAGGTCATTCAACTAAATCTGTCGAATTACTAAGACCTCAAAGAGTGAAAAACTCAACCGAAACTCCCTAGCGGAGTCGCCAATTTTTTGACCAGGTAAATCCCCTCTGCAGACAGAGGCGATCCCTCTAGCCCTAGGGCAGGTCTAGCAACTACGGGAACATACTAACATCTACCTTCCTAGATTGTAAATGAAATCTAAAGAAATGAAGATGTCCTACCTTATTTTGATGCTATGTTGTCATCTTCTGTTGAAGCTTCTTGATTCGTCGCTCTTCTCCAGCTCGATACACACCGCTACCAACGTTCGATTACCTGTACAGACAATCAACACAACACGACAAGCATAAAACCAAGACAAACATAAAAAAATTACAACCTATCTAACTGATCAAGGAATGTTAGAAATCTCATTATAGATGTAAACGAGAATGGAAGATAAACATCAGATGCATTTTATTATGATAAAGACAAGGGGAGTTAACAACCAAGCCTTGATGTTGAGGCTCTCCTTTGGCAGGTCTGTATCCAGGCATGTTTGTCACACCCTCATGAACAAAGGTCCAAGATCTCATTATGTTCGCAACACACAAAAACAATCACACTCTGCACTGTTCTCCCAAGGCTATGATTGCTTCTCCTCTATGGTAACTTTTTCATCTATCTGTTCAACAAAAACATGTTCAACTATTCAACCATTAGCCAGCACATCAATGGAAGATGGCTATATTTATAGAAGAGAGGAGGAGGTTGGGATCCCTAAAATAGTGGAAGGGAGGCCTTATCCCTTGGAAGGTTTCCCCATAAGGTGGAAACAAGAGGCCAAAAGAGGAAGGCCATGGTTATTCAGTCGAACCACTCCCTATGACTCATCCACGAAGTTGTTGTGATTGAAACTTCGCCTCTATTTTTAAAAAAATTTCCATAAATAGATTGGCCCGGGTGCTTAACTGGGACAGAGCACCAGCTGGCGTGGGCTCAGTGTTAATTTTCCTCATTGGCACGAGGGCATAACGGGCTACCAGCGCCAACTCAAAAACAGGTGTTTTTAGTGGTCTTCTTAGGAAATGGTCAACAGAGGGAATATTGTCCTCATGGAAAGGGATGCAATGATGGTATTTTCAAGGCATGAAACTTCTAATTAGTCATAGAAATGAGCCTCCAATGTGTGATATGGGGATTTTAGGGACAGTGACAAATTACTGTGTAACAGCCATGAATGCTCAAAAGCTAGGTTTTTTGAATCATGGAGTCGCCAAGTGAATAATGTAGCCTTCTTGTGTCTGGTCACTATCCACCACCAGTAATCAGATATGAAATTTGATGTGCTTTCTAAGGAAGATAAATTTCATCCCCAGTATGATCTCCATTATGTTATCACCCCGTAATTCCGAAGGCTGAAGTCAGGACCACGGAGGGAAACATAAAATCGCTTTGGAATTCAGGACCTAGCCTTCCTAGATTTAGAGAGGCCCTCCCTAAATCTAGGAAGGCTAGGTCCTAGATTCCAAAGAAATTTTATGTTTCCCTCCGTGGTCCTGTCTTCAGCCTTCAGAATTATGGGGTGATAACATAATGGAGATCATACTGGGGATGAAATTTATCTTCCTTAGAAAGCACATCAAAGTTCATACCTGATTACTGGTGGTGGACAGTGAAGTCCTGTCTTCAGCCTTCAGAATTACGGGGTGATAATATACTACGAAGTGAGATGCAAGAAGTCAATATTTTTCATCAATAGAAGAGAACCAAAAGAGAGATGAGGCTTAGTGCACAAATAGGAGAGTATGATATGAATCAAACTATTCTGGATCCAGGATCTAATGCTAATGTATTGATGAAGCAAACATGGAATTTAATGGGTAATTTGAAGCTACAATGGTCACCTATTCAGTTAAGGATGGATAATTAGCAAACAATCTTCCTTATGGGAAGACTACCAGGTGCCACAGTGGATATTGGAGGAGTTCTCACTACTGTTGATTTTAAATTTATAGAGATCATCGATGATAACAATCGTTATCTTGTATTGCTTGGAATTAACTGGGAATTTGACAATGATGGCCATAATTAATCTAAAGAAGAGACAAATTATATTTGAAGGAAACAATATGAGAGTAATTGTTCCCTTTAACCCATCAGAAGGAGTGAGATACACAAAACCAGTTAATGAATAATATTGTGTAGCTGACATAGACAATATCTATCAAATGACAACGAAGGAGCAAGATTGCGTTAACCCTACTGTAGATGGCAATTTGAGTTGAAAGCATGATAGTTCTTGTACCTCAGAATTGGAAGAAGAGTCATAGAAATGGCAGAATAGGATACATGAATTATCCACAAGGCATTGTGCGCGAATTACCAAATCAATTCATTGTATGATATCTGAGGTTGTATCATGCATTCTTATGATGGATTAGGTGATGTAAATACTTTACTTAATGATTATGAAGAACAAATTCCATAAAATCAAAGGTTGTTAGCCTTGCACATAGCCCTAAGAGATACCCCTACTAGATGGTGGAATGCACACAAGGATAATATGGGATGTTGGCAGGATTGTCGAAGACTGATGTGAATAAGGTTTGGATAGATAGATAAAAATATGGAGATAAAATATGATCATGAAAATAATCCTAGGAATCATATCCAACTATGCACTACAATATAGAAGAATATTCCACATCAAGAATGGGTACACAGATTCAATCATAAATTAGAGACAATCCCTAAGAATTGGTACCTAGAAATGGAACTTCGACGAGGTACAATGAACTGGGAAAACATGGTTGATGGCTTCATATTAACATTCGTCTTTGAGGATGACTGCTCATATATAGACTTGGTCCTTTAGATAGTCAAGAAGAGTATCTTTGATAATGTAACCCCACTGACATGGCAATAACTTGACTGGGATGTGTTAGAGTCTCATGATTTGGAAGATTGGTATACCAAATGATAGGGAAACATGAAACCAGTCTTTGGAGTCCTAGGACCTAACCTTCCTAGACTCAGAGAGGGATCTCTCTATTATATGCAAATGATGTGTTCTTATTTGCTTTAGATGGTCGATTTTAGGCTAGTTGTTAAGTGTAGAGTTTGTTGATTGTTTTGGTTGGGTAAGATGGTCAAGTGGAATAGGTGGAGTGAGAGGTCTTTAAATGATTGGGCTATGGAGTCAATCAAAGTGATGAGTGTCTCAATGATAAATCATAGTGTGTTACAGGGCCAATCTAGAAAGGTTAATGGATCCTTAAGGTAATGTGTGAAGTGGGGTGGACATCAAGTTTGAAAAAAACAAGGTAGGGCAAAGGGTAGTGAAGTATCCATTGTCATTTACCCCTGAACAATAAGGTCTTAAATATGATAAAAAAAAGATACTAAGCATGAGATAGGACAAACGATTTACTCAATGATAATACTTAAACAAATAAATATCCAACATAAAAATTCGAGTGAAACATAGAAAGCATAAGAGTTTATTTAACATTAGTAAATTGACCTTCAGAATTAGAAAACACATAATATGACACAATAACTTTCATCAATCAAAGAGGGAACTCCTAAACATTGTTGATTAAGCTACAAATAACTCCGAGGCAAACTGATATGCATGGGCTAAGGGAAAGAGCAGAACAAGACCTCTTTGACTTAACTTAGCAAGCAGTACTTCAAAGAGAGGTTTCAAGACAGAGTTTGGATAGTTTCAAACAAGCAGGGATTACAATGAATCATATTTTTAAACTAGAATATTAATCCATAGATGAAACAAACAAGCATAAGGTGGTTTGAAGAGCAACTAAGAATTCTTCAAACACACCCAGTAGAGGAAAACATCAAGGCCATAGAAAAAAGGCAGAATAAGGTGCTTCAAGGAGCATTTCTCAAACTATACTTTTCTGTTATATAGCAACTCAGAAGAATGAAACATTATGATAACAAGAAAACATAAACAAATTAAGAATACATCAACATTCACCAAGCTTAGGAATCCTACAAACAAGCTTCTCCATCATCAATCCAAGCAAGCCATTCATCAACTTCACAAAAACAATTTCTTCTCAAAGCTCATAAAAACCATGTATTGCTCTCAAAGCTCATAAAATGCCAACATTTACAATGAAGCCCTCATGCTCTATTTAACTCATCAAAGGAGGGAAAAAAACCCTAGATAGGGTTGGAAAATGTCAAAAACACTCATAAATGTCATTTATGCGTAAGAGACCATGCACTGCCCAAGGCACAAAATATCTCATGAACTAAATGCTAAAATAACTTCTTGCACCTAATTCTAGAGTGATTTTCTTCAAAAAACACTTAAAAATGATTTTGCAATAAATTAGTGTGTTTTTTTGACTTATGGTCCAAAACACATTAAACAGTCCATTTGCACAATGCCACTTTAAGCAGAAGATAGGGTCTTTTGCAACTAAGTTTTGGACCCCTTCCCAATGTCGGATTTCTCTTCGTGATGGCTCGTTGGAAAGCCAGATGATTCTACCTTCCAAAAAGGATTGTATTTTCTATATCCATCTCCTGTATCCTATTCAAAACTTCAAAAATCTCAAGACTATCATTTGCGGAGCACCAGGCCCAAAACAATGGCAGAAAGGTGAAAAAAGTGAGGTTTTTTTAACTTTTGAGGAGTCAAACCTGCTCCAAATCATCAGAAACTTGGTGAGAATAATGTAATAAGTGTGAGAAATCCAAAAATGTAAAATTTTCCTCTTGAAGATGCTCCATGTGTTAGCGTAGCACCAGTGGTGATGTGCTAATGAGGCTCAAAAATCTCAAAAAATAAAAAAAGCTCCAAATTTGCTCAAAATTGGTGGAGAGCTCCCTTAAGGGTTCTTGGACAACTGTTGAGAAGCGTCGGCAAAAAATACAAGGTTGTAATGCTATTTTTCCTCCTTTATGGTTTGTACTTCAAGTAGGGTCTCCTTTAGTTTGGCACAAACAAGCTTGTGCTTCTTGGCATAATACTTTGTTATCATTTTCTGGAGGGCCTGACCCCTCTTTATCTTCTTGAAATTTTTTTTCTCATTCTTATAAAATTGAATGATGTATTGGGCCATCCCAAATCTCTCTCCTAATCCTTTATTTGTGCGTCCTTGCTTTGGATTAGCAATCTAGTGGCCATTTTCTTATCTTCAGTGTCACTGTCTAGGTCAATGAATTGACATTTTTGACTACATAGCTTACCTTTCTTACCTTTCTTAACCTCGTCCATCTTATATTTTCCCTTGTCAAGTCTTGGAATGGATGCAGCTGGCAAGGACCCTTCCCTTTTGGAGGCAGCAAACACTTTCCTTGGCCCTCTATGGTATGTGCTTGTGAGAGGAGTGATGGTGGTTTTGGAAGTGTTTTCATCATGGCTATGACCCTTGGTGTTGCCATTAGCTCCTCCACTTTCACTATGACCCTCATCATTCATCCCATGATCTGTTTGATTGCTACTTTCTTGACCTCCAACACCATCATCATCATTACCCTCCTTTCTACCTTTTGTGTTGTGGCTTTGGTCTTCATTGGGATTATCAGTCCCTGTACTTGCTTCACTCTCGTTTTGTCCATCATTAGGGTCATTTTCTTCATCATATCCTACACTGCTGTCATTTTCATGTTCACTAGGAAGCTGATTAGTGTCATGACTATCATGACAGCTGTCATGACTGTCATGAATTTCTCTCTTACTGTCTTTTTCCTCACTGACTATCCTATCAGTGTCATTTTATTTGTCACTGTCCTCTTCTTCAAACTCTGTTTCTACCTCATCATTTTAATGTTCTTCATTTGTTTCCTTGTTGGTTTCTCCTCTTTCAAATCTCATGTAATTTTCACTTTCAATCTCTTCATTTCCTTCAGCATCTTCTTCTATGGTGACAGAGTTTTGTTCACTGTCTTTTTGACTGTCAGTCTCCTCTTTTTCATCAACATCTTCTTGGTCCTCACTTTGTTGATCTTAATCATCCATTTTTGCACTTTGTGCTGATCGATTTGCATCACTATCATTACTGCCTCCCTATGATTTGTCACTGTCTTTGTCTTCACCACTGCTGTGCTTATTTCCCTCCTCTTCAACATCATTTTCCTCTTGCTCTTCTTCATTAATTGTTGTTTCTGCCTCACTTATTTCATCACCCTCACCCTTATCTTCATGTGATTCTTCATTCCCACTTCTTGCTTCACCTGATCCACCAAGAGAAGGAGAGGAAGGGAGGTTTTCCTGTGGTGAGGGTAATTGTAGAGATGAGTAAGGTAGATTTGGTTGACGAGGAGGCTATGGGTTTGTAAAGGTTTCATGGTTTATGAAAACATCCCAAGGTATGCCATGCTGCTCCAACTAATGTAAGACCACCGTTTCGATCATCAAGGAATGGTGGAACAAGCTATGAATTTTTTGTGTGGGATTCCTCCTCCGGATAGCAGAAGACATTTTCTCAATGCTCCTATAGAGATAGTAGGGTAAGTTTAGCACCTTAGCTCCTGGGAAATGCATGAGGAGTCTAACACGATAGGTCATTAGGGGAATTTTGAGGTCTAAAATGGGCCTCCTAAGAAAAATGTACAACCAAAATAAACTTTATAAGAACCAATAGGATTCAAGATGATGATGTCAACCATGGGGGATGATTCACCATTTTTTAAGTAAAAGGGTAAAAATATTAAAAAATATTAAAATAATAAAACTGCTTTTTCAACTTGTATTTTCGACTTATCTCCCAAATTTTTTACTCAAATTTCGAGTGAGAGTACTCGTTGGATGAAAAATGTAATTCCTGATCCAAGGAGTACCCATGTTGCAAACTTTCGATGGACTTCGCTACGCGAAAAATGAGAAATACATTAAAAAATGTGATTGCAATCACGTTTTTCACATATTTCTCATTTTTTTGTGTAGCAGGGTCCATTGAAAGTATGCAATATGGGTACTCGTTGGATGAGGAATTAAATTTTTCATCAAATGAGTACTCCCGCTCGAAATTTGAGTAAAAAATTTGGGAGATAAGTTGAAAACACGAGTTGAAAAAATAGTTTTTTCTCTTTTCCCTCTAAAATTTGATGATGTCATCAAATATTATTTTATTATTTTCTTAGGAGGCCCATTTTAGACCTCAAAATTACCCTAATGTATAGATTCTAGAGTACCTCCCCTCACAAGTGAAGTATTTCATGATAACCAACATCAAGGAGGCAAATTTGTGTTTGAGGTTGGAGAAAGGGAAAACTATTTTGCTGCCTCCTCTATACCTTTTTTTGATAAATGGTTCTAAAAAGTATTTGTCCAATTTTCCCTTTTTAAACCATTTTTCACCCATAGCTGGGATACCCGTAGCCTCAGAGATAGCACCTGCTGAGATCTCAAAATCCACTATGGCAAGGCTTGAGTGCTTGTTGTGTAAATTGAGAATGAGGAGCCTTCTGAGCTCAGAGTGGATTTTCACTTGTTTGATCTTATCACAAAATTGAAAAAATCTTGCATTCTGAAAACATGACAAGATCCTAGGAGAGGAAGTGATGGCCACTGTTCTTTCAGGGTCCAATCTATTCAGTTTTCCTCCCTTATGTTTTGGTCTCAAGGACCTTTGACCTTTATCACTACCACTACTGTTCTCAAATTTAGACATAATGATGGGAGATACTGGTTTACAAATTAGGGCTTGATGAAACAATGTGGAGATGATGATGGAGTAAAATTTGGAGAATGAGTGGTGTGGAGGCTAGGGTTATTAGGGTTAAGTGGTTTTGGAACTTATGGAGACTCCTCTGAAAAGGTGTACTTCATTCACCTTAACTCACTTACCCTTATATGAGATCAATTGGTTTAAAGGAGGTTTAGAAATAAAGGCTCTTTTATGCAAGACCTAGGGTTTACTTGTCTAGGGTTTGAAATTTAAGGCCATAAAAGAGAAAAATTAACTTGAATTTTTTCTTGGGGATGAAGACAAAAACCACTTACCAATTCTTGACTCTTCTATAGATCTCGGAGTCAAATGGAGGACGAAAATTGGAATTTGGGCAATATTTTTTTTCTTTTGAAGGCTCTTGGAATTTGCGTAGCACCTTGCCCGTGTTATCGAGTCAGGTTGTTTGAGCAGTGCCAACAAGGCTTGTATGGCGTTTAGCGTAGCACCGGGCGGGAGGTAGTGTCTTCCAATCTCTTGGGTGAGTCGGGTAGCATTTGCGCAGTGCCAGGGCAATCATGCAGGGTGTCGGGTGGCCCATTAGCACAGTGCCCGAGCTGTCGTGTAGAGCTGTTAGGTGGAGGTAGCATTTGCCGATTTCTGGGTGAGTTGGGTGGCCTGTTAGCACAACGACAGGTATTTGCGTAGCGCCTGGGATTATTAGTGCAAAAAAATGTAAATTTGAATGGGCAAAAGGTCGGTTAGCGCACTGCCAGCTTGTATTTGTGCAACGCCTGTGGTTTGCATAGCGCCAGAACCACTTTTCCCAGAAACAGCTCGAAAACCTTGTTTTTTCTCCTTAAGCCTCTTTCTTCTCACCAAGTGCTCAATAAGTTTGAAATGAAACAAAAAAACACCTTTATACCCTTTGAGGGAAATAAATCAAACTTGTACACCCACTTTTACCATGTTTTCCAATATTTTTTTTCAATTCACTGATACTCTTTTATATCTTTTGCAGGTGTTTCTCGAAGGCCTTTTTCAAGGCATATTTTCTTCTTCTATTTGTGGTGATTGCTAGTTGATGAGGTTTAGATGTATTTTTCATCCCTTTTGACCTTTTGAAAGTTTGGGAATTGATTCAAACAGTATTGTTAGTATGAATTCTTCGTCGAAGTGTACGAAAAAGAACCACTTTAGCTACGCATAACTAATAGCCCTAACAACAATAGAGGCTGCAAAACATCTTCAGATCTGCAATTGGTAGTTAAAATGCTGCAACAAACAGATCTATAAAGGGAAAGACATTAAGCAGAAAAATGAAGAGTTTGCTCCATGTATCCAACAGACAAGACAAGAACACGATTTTTGAATGAATTTTTATATTACAGGGCACCTGGGAGGAAACAAGAAGGTGTATCCAGATCTCCTCAATGGGATGGGTTCTTTGTAGTCCTCAACACTTCAGATCTAAGCTTTCTCTCTCTTATAGATGTAGAAAACCCAATGCAGAAAGTAGAGCTCAATGGGAGCAAAATGGTAGAAATGAGACCAAGTGTATAGATCCAGAGTGATCTAATAGGCAACAAAAGGTGAAGAATGATGGGGAAAACCCTCCTATTTATAACAAAATATTGGGTCATTCTAGATCTTGGTGCATGATTAAAATAATGTTAACTAAATCTAGATCCACCTCTATGGAATATTTTATTATTATTTGTTGGAGGGAAAGGGTGTTTGACTTGGGTCAAATCCCTTGATTAGTGAAGAATAAATAAATAAATGATTTATTTATTCTTTTAAGGAAGTGGTTGGGATATAATCAAATAAATAATGATTTATTTAATTAATGGTGGTTGATTTGGTCATATTTAACAAGGAATATTATTTAAATAATTATTCCTAGAAAATAATAAGATAAATATGGGTTTATCTCATTAATTTCTTTGTTTTTGGGTTAAACATGACTGGGAATAATAATTAAATTATGGTTTAATTAATTATTCCTTTTGGGGTTTCCTATTTAACATAGTGAAAGCAGTTTTACTTGGGGTAAAACTGGTCTTACATGGTGTACTTGGGTCCATATAATGATGAAAGGTTAGATGACCAAAAAATGGTGTAACAAGTATTTGGCATATACTCATCAAACTGAAAAAAAAAAAAAAAAAAAAAAAACCTATTTTTATCTCCTTGGGCATCTTTGATTGAAGGTGACCTAAAACATGTCCTTTTCCTTTTGCATATTTGACAGTGATATTTATTTTTAACAGAGAGGTGTGCAACAGGTTTACCATGTTTTTCCCTTGGCCACTTCTAATTTCTGCAGGTGCCACAACATAGGGTTTTTAGTCTGCTTGCTATTGTTTGGATTTTGACACCTCATTTTGTCAACAGTGCACTTATGCTCAGCATGGTTTTCTCCTTTGGAATTCTACTTAATATTTACCTTTATCTTGATCATCGTGGAGACCTTTGACTCTACTTTGGAAGGAAAACCTCTTATAATGATACCCTTTATAATTTTTCTCTTTGGTGCAGGTGAAACAATGCTACTCTGACAAACCCTAGAGGACACCTTAGATAACTTTTGAATGCCATCTGTTGTTTCTGAAGAAGGAATCATCAACTTATTTTGAACTATTTTTTCTATCTTCCCAAACCCTTAGGTTTTAGGGTTGTTAAAGAAAAATAAACAGTGTTGTATTCTAAGTTCTCTATAACCCTTCCAAATTCATTTATTATTTCTGAAAATCTTCAATGTGTTCTTGATAGTGTTGAGGTGTTTTCTATCCTTGTGGTCTTTGTGATGTTCCTTTGCTTAGCAACAATGTCTTTTCAATCAATCACAAAATCCTGATTCTCTTTAAACACAGACCTGTTTCCTTTCTCTTTGTTGTGAATGTCTTCTTGAGATGATCTCACCTCATTACCTTACCCCTTCTTGTGCTGATGGCAACCTTGATCATTTTTGCAAAAATGTGAACAAGAACAGTTGTCCCTTGCAAAATTAGTTATTTGGCCAAGGAGGCCTTCCTTGAATGGATTTTTGATCATTTTTGGATGAATTTACTTGACCTTCTTCTTCTTTGTATGCAGCCTCTTTACACAAGAAAAATATAGTTTTTAGAATACCAAATTAACCCTATGACTTATGAAACCCTAAGTGACCTAGTGGAAGGTTTCAAGCAATGGCCAAGTCCAAGGAACTTCATTTCTACCTAAGTTGATCTGATCATGTTTCCTAACTTCATTTCTACCTACCCAATCTACTTTCCTAACATTTTTTCTTCCTTGGGTGCACTTGAATTAGAAAACCCTTGACATTCTTTTTATCTTGAAAGAAAAACAAACTATCTACTTCTATCTTATTTCTTCCAAAATTTCATATTATACTAATGAACTCTTTTATTCTCTAGCTAGACTACCCAAATATCAAGATTAAACTATTTGACAGGATTCATTCACTAAGATACAAACATGAAATTGAAAATACTGGTTTAAATCAGGAATAAACAGTCTGACTTACCATGGGTTTGTGACATAAGAACAAGTTGCACACAAATGTTATTTTTGTTCAAAATAAGACTAGAAAAATTGGGGCTGTGATGCATCAATTGCTATTCATCCCCATTTTTCCCCTTGGTTCTGTTTTAAGCATGTGGAACCAATATCTTTCTTTCCTAATCTATATTTTGATAATTCAAGTTTAAATTATTTGACCAACCATCTTTCACTAACTTATCAACAATAAAATGAAAACATGTTTCAGCCATGATTAGGCTTGATGACTGAAACAAGACCTTCTTTTTGAACAAGTAGTGTCATTTAAGCCTGCACACTTTCAGTAGTACTATTTTTTGGGTATGGGGCTTTACCTCTTTTCAAATCTGCCATCTTTTCCTATATTTCCTATTTTTGTGTTTTTGTGATTTCCCTCATGAAATTTTTATGTACAATGAATAAAAAGCTTTAAAACTAAGGGTTTTTACAGCTGTGGTACATGATCATCCTATCCTCAAAAGGATCTCCTAACACCCTTTTTCCATTCAGCTCTTGCAAACAGAAATCATAGTTACCTCCATTTGAAAACATAGTACAAAGACTTTTCCAAAATTTTCAAACAATCCATGTTCTCCTTGGTATTCCTTCTTGGATTCTTACTTCCCATATTTTTTTCTGTCAAAGGTCCTCCTTAGGTAAAAAAGGTGTTCTTTATCAACTTCAAAACAAATGATGATTTCATCAACGTATAGCATAGTGAAGAAGTTGAAAATAGGGTCCATGGCTTTTTGGAAGCTGTCTTTAGCACTCCATAACTCAGGAAGCATTTGGTTAAACATGTAGTTATTCCAAGGAACTTTGAAAATGTCTTTATGTTGGTTGATCTGCAATGGTATCATCTGATGGTAACCTAAAACACTACCGTACAATGTCATCTTGTTAGAAACTCCTACCCTTTCCATAGGATAATTTATCTTGGGAAAAGGGTTTTTGTATTTTATGGAGGTTTTTCCTAGGTACCTAAAGTCTATATAAATCATGCATCCCTTTTCTTTCTTTGTCGATGTCAAAATTTTCTCAAGGTTTTCATGGTTTTTCTTGAAAGAAAACCCTTTAGGAACAATGTCTATGTTATGAGGCTTTAATCTTTTACTCCTATATACAAGAGAATCCTAAAACTTCTTGCATAACCTTATGTATTTCATTTTTGTGTGAAATGACAAGGTTCTGGACAACTTAATAATTTTGGGCCTTCCTATGCTACCTACATTATATTCCTCTATATCAGTTTCAACATACATCCCTTTAGGATTCATAGCAACATCTGTGAGAGTCAACAACTTTTTTGGAGGGACAAGACTTTCTGATAATGAGGTGTCCAGATAAGGCAAAAACATAAGACTCCTTTGATTAAGATCTCCAATTTTTTCTATTATGTGAGAGTATTTCAACTCTTTTAGATTGAGAAAAGGGAAAATTTCTATCCTAGAGGTTTTTCCTTCATTTGAGCAACCTGACTTAGATTCTATACTGATTTCTGGTTTTGAAATTTCATTTTCAGTTTGTAGAGATTTAAGTTTGAATTTATCATTATATGGTTGTTTAGGGCTGCTATAGTTTTGACTGTTGAGTTCTTCTTGTAGAGACTGGTTTTCCTATTGTAGTGTATCTAGATTTATCTCAACTTCACTTATCTGCTCACTAATGTCTTCTTCATTACATAAGATGAAAGAATCAAGATATGAATGAATAGAATAAAGAGGAGTATTGTTTGGCCTTTCTTGACTGCTAACCATACATTTCATGTGTGACTCTCAGTATAATTTCCTTGTTTGGTTAAAAACATGGATGGTTGCATAAGACATGTCTAGTTGAAGGTTTCCTTGAAGCTTGGCTCCCCAAGATCTGGATAGAAGAATGCCATACATGGGGGGAATATCTGCCACTAATTTTTCCATGACCAGATTCTTAATAGGCACTTGTGCCAGGTTAACACAAATATCCTTGATCAGGCCTAAACACTTGACCCTACTCGAATCGAAGGAGTACAGGTCTTTATAAGGTTTAGTTATTTCTAGGCCTAATCTATCCATCATAACTTTTGGCATGAGATTGTGAGAGGCATCGGAATCCAGCATGGCATTATGTAAGATTTTGGCATGTATGTTTAGGATGATATAGAAAGGGGGAATGGTTCCTTCTTGGTATTTTCCTTCTATTTTGGGGCCAAACAACATCTTAGGTGTGTCATTAGCCAAGTGTAAATTTTTAGCATCATTTCCGATATTTATAACTTTCAGAACTTGAGACTTGTATGTTCCTTGGGTAATCAGTTCAGTGAGAGGTATGGTAATATTTATTTTAGCAATATCTCCCTCAAAACTGAAAGGTATTTGTGTCTTAGATAGATTTATATCTGTTTTCTCAAGCACAACCTTTTCCACAGGTTTAGCTAGCTATGTCTGATTTGGGACTTTAGACAACAAGTTTTTTTCAAGGCCACTAGTTGAGGTACTAGGGAAACTTGGATCATTATTTTTTTGGCTGATTTTTTCTTTGTTTGGGTTGGCTTTCTTAGCCATAGTGTTTGTGTCTATTGTCGTCTTGGGGGTTATTTTAGGTGATTTCCTAATAGCATTTTCTATCTGGCTTTTCTTGGGAGGGTATAAGTTCTTTTTTCTCCTAAGGTGATATTGCCTATGGACTTCCATTATGGCATTTTCAAATCCCAAGTGGTAGTCTTCAAGATCATCATGGTTTGTGTCAGTTTAATATGAAGAAAAGAAACCTTGTTATTCTTTGGTCAGAAAAACATCATCTTCATTATCAGAACCTATTAGGTTTATATGGCTTTCTTCAGGTTTTATAATTTCTCCTTCTTCATCTACGCAATTTTTTTGAAAGGGAGGTCTAATTTGTTGGTCATTTTCCCTTTTTTTGATTTGAGTAGTGTCTCTTCCGAATTATTGAGCTCTATTTTTGTTTTGGATGTTGGCTTGGTTTTCCATAGGAGGTGTCCTTTCATTCAAATTTATCCTTTCCATCATTCTCTCCATTTTTCTCATTAGGCTATCTATTTTGGTATCATATGAGAAGGTTGAGGGCATGGTTTCATCTTTGTAGGTCACTCTCTTTTCTGATCTCATCCTAGCTCTCTTTTCAATCAAGTTGACCTCGGCACTAATAGTTTCCTTTTACATTTCTTCTAAAGTTTCAAGGTATCTTTCTCTTAATTGTAATGTCATATCTGGATCAAAGCCTTCTAAAAATTTCACTAGTGTTAGGCCTTGTGGGGGTTTCATGTGAGGTGGGAGGGCATTGTACACACTGTTAAACCTGGTGCAATAATATTGTACACTTTCCCCTACATTCCTCTTAAGGTTGTTATATTCAGAAAGGATTTGGAGGGGATTTTTCTTGATTTCCCACTTGTTTATGAAAGTTTTGTAGAGGGAAGGGAGATCATGTATTGTGTTAGGAGTTAATGCTTTGAACCATTTTTTGGCCTCTCCTCCTAAGCTTTGTGCAAATATCCTCATTTTAATGGTTTCTTATTCTATTTCCATGTAATCAAAGGCATCATTTATCATATCTACATGTTGTTGGGCAGTGATGGATTTGGCCCCTATGAAATGAGGGATATTGGATTGATAGTCATTTGGCAAAGGCACTAGAGGTTGAGGTAAGGCCAAGGGGGCATACAAAGCTGCCATGATGGGAGATAGTGAAGGGTTTACAAGAGGAGGGTTAGTGGAAGGAGATCTATGATGAAGCAGAGTGGTTTGCTCAGTGGTGGTATGAATGGGTGTGGTGGACGTACTTGGTCCAGCAAACTGATTCTGAATAGATTTGGGATGGAAAGAGTTAAAATGATGGAGAATATGAAAGTCAGATGGTGTGGAAGGAGAAGCTTATCTACTAGAACTCTACTGCAAATCTATGGGTTCAAGTTCAGTCTGGTTAATATCATTTTATGACTTGGTTCTGAAAAGGTTCTTTGTATGGTGCAAGTCAAACTGTGGATCTTGCAAAGCTGTAAGATGTTCAAGTACAAAGCTTTCTCTATGAATGGTCCTAACAGTGGTTAAGTTTCCAGATCTAGAAGTTTCCCACAAAATCTTCGCTGGGTCATCAGCTATGTTGGGAGGGTTTGGGTACAGATGAGATCTTGTACTGATCCTATGTGAAGCTAGATTTCAAACTTAAAAATCAGAGGCTGAAAGTTTTTAGGACCGTTTTCTGAAGGCTGACCTCTCTTAGTGATTGGTAAACTCTCACAGTATATAACTGGGTTCATAAACTTCTCAGGGTTGGCTTGACACAAATCCAGGAAGTGGAATGAGCACTGGTGAAGTAATTGGCCTACTGGAGGTTAGTGGAGTCGCCAGGTGGATATTTTTGTTGTTTTTAAGGATGTATGTTTATGGTCCACCACCAGTAACTGCCAAAAAACCAATATAGGGATGTTTAGGGGTTTTCTAAGTTTTCTTTTTGTATTCTTAAGGTTTTTAAGGGTGTCTTATGTTTGAATCATCATTTTTCTAATATGTTGAAACAAACAAAATCTACTCTTGGCTATCAGTTGAGTTCTCTATGATTTAACAAAGGTTTCTAAAGTCCTAAGGGATACTTAGATTGTCATTGACTCATAAGGTCCCACCATGATCGCCAGAATGTTAGAGTTGCGATGAGGTGGTAGACTCACTGGATTTTCTAAGTCTAACTAAGGGTCAAATGAGTCTTGAGATGTATTCAGGCAACTATGTACTCAGAAGGTCCCACCATGATCTCTACAGTGTTGGGGTCTCGTGAATTGGAAGATTGGTATACCAAATGACAGGGCAACATGAAACCAGTCTTTGGAGTCCTAGAACCTTGCCTTCCTTGACTCATAGAGGGATCTCTCTATTAGATGCAAAGGATTTGTTCTTTTTTTCTTTAGATGGTTTATTTTAGGCTAGTTGTTAATTGTAGGGTTTGTTGATATTTTTCCTCCTTTAGGGTTTATACTTCAAGTAGGGTCTCCTTCAGTTTGGCACAAACAAGCTTGTGCTTCTTGGCATAATACTTTGTCATAATTTTCTGTAGGGACAGAACCCTCTTTATCTTCTTGAAGTGTTTGTGCTAATTCTTATAATATTGAATGATGTATTGGGCCATACCAAAATCCCTCTCCCACTCCTTGATTTGTGCATCCTTGCTTTGGATTAACAATCTAGTGGCCATTTCCTTATCTTCAGTGTCACTGTCTATGTCAATGAATTGAGGTTTTTGAGTAGATAGCTTTCCTTTATTACCTTTCTTAACCTGTTCAATCTTCTCTTTGCGCTTGTCAAGTCTTGGAATTGATGCAGCTGGAAAGGCCCCTTGCCTTTTGGAGGCAGCAAACCCTTGCCTTGGCCCTGTGTGGTATGTGCATGTGAGAGGAGTGATGATGTTTTTGGAAGTGTTTTCATCATGGCTGCGACCCTTGGTTTTTTCATTTGCTCCTTCACTTTCACTATGACCCTCATCAGTAATCGCATGATCTATTTGATTGCCACTTTCTTGACCTCCTAAACCATCATCATCATTACCCTCATTATTTCCTTCTGTGCTATGGATTTGGTCTTCATTGGGATTATCAGTCCCCGTACTTGCCTCACTATGGTTTTTTCCATCATAAGGGTAATTTTCTTCACCATATCCTGCACTGATGTCATTTTCATGTTCACTACGAAGCTAATTAGTGTCATGACTGTTATGGCAGTTGTCATGATTGTCCTTAATTTCTTCCTTGTTTTATTTTTCCTCACTGACTTTCCTATCAGTGTCATTTTCTTTGCCATTGTCCTCTTTTTCAAATTCTATTTCTACCTCATCATTTTCCTATTCATCATTTGTTTCCTTGCTAGTTTCTCCTCTTTCAAAGCTCATGTCATTTTCACTTTCAATCTCTTCATTTCCTTCAGCATCTTCTTCCATGGTGACAAAGTTTTTTTCACTGTCTTTTTTACTGTCAGTATCCTCTTTTCATCAACATCTTCTTGGTCCTCACTTTATTGATCTTCATCATCCCTTTCTGCACTTTGTGCTGACCCATTTGCATCATTATCATCACTGCCTCCCTCTAATTTGTCACTGTCTTTTTCTTCACCACTATTGTGTGTTGAACCCTTAGTTAAACTGAGAGGGGGGATGAATCAGTTTAACACATTCATGGACTTTTAAAACTTTCCTTTAAACTTATTTACACCTTCATTTCATGATCAAATTACTACATAATGTAACAACAATCCTAACATGTGAGCAACAAGTATTAAGCAGATTAGATAGACCATATCAACACATAAACATCATGCACATAGACAACAGATATAAGTGGAAACCCATAAGGGAGAAAACCACATCTTATTATTGTTGTGATGCAAAGGCAACCTCCAAATACCTCTCACCACTGATTTTCTATAGGCTCCAACCTATAGGAGGCTACTACCTCAATTCTGCAAGATACAAATTGCAAGGAAGCTCCAACTCCCATCCATTTTCTGCAGGCTACAACCTACAGGAGGCTCCTACCTCAACCAGCTACAACTGGACATCTATCAAGCTACAACTTGAAATGGAATTGAAAACTCCCATGTATTTTCTATAGGCTACAACCCACAGGAGGGTCCTACCTCAACCAGCTACAACTGCACATCTATCAAGCTACAACTTGATATGGAAGCATCAACTTCCTCACTCTACAATAAAATTATATGCCGATTTACTTGGATATCAACTCTTCTTTTCTCCTTCTTCACTTCTGTCCTTCCAACCTTCCTATCTGCTTTAAATCATCTCTGGATCTACACAACTTCTCTATCTGCTCCTTCTTCTTCTTTCATTCTCTAACCGTCTACAAATTTCTTATATTATTCTGCTCTCTTCCATTCTGCAGCTTTCTAACAATCTTCAACTCTCTTCAATTCTGTTGCACACTCTCTCTTTCTCTTTCTCTGTTTTCGTAACCTTCTACACATGGATATTACCTATTTTATAAAAATAACTTCATGGATTTTTTCATTCTACAGGGAATATGAACTGAACAGGCATGGTTCTTGCCTTTCGCCCACTCATTTCCTCACTCAGCATATTCCAACTGTTACAACAATATATACAATCATTATAGTATCAAATTGGATTTTTTCTTTTCCTACGGATACTTGCCTTTGCATCACATACAATAAAAATAATTAATTCATTTACATTTACAGTTACAACAAATATATTTCACCCAACACTTTCATCTCTTTGCTCATTGTGCATTTGTCTTTTCTGCTGCTGTCATAGTCGTTTCGGTTTCTGCTATTACACTCAACATAGTTCTACATAACTATCATTTTGGCCTAACTCGACCCAGCTGTTGTGTTTCCAATAGTGCCACCATATTCTCCTACTCGAGTCCTTCTGTCGTGTTTATCCTTTTCTTCATAAGCCATTGTTACCGCATCAAACATTGTTCTGCACAAGTGTCGGGTCTTACTTGAGTCTATTCTTGCATTTAGGCTTTCCCTTTTTGTTTTACATTATAATCCTCCTTTTCTCTTTGATATGATTTAACAAAGAGAAATCCAATACTCCCAGACTTGAAATGCTTTAGCCTTCAGCATTGACCTGCATCACGTCCGCTTCATTATCGCACTTTGCACTTCGGCGTTCCAACATGATTCTTGAGTGCTTATCCTCTTGAGATTGTGAATTGTGATATCCGATTGGGTCCCATAGCCAGACTTCAATTCCTTTAGATTTTAGATTTGAACTATATCGCGTCTGCTTTATATCGCATTTCAGTATTTCAATCGTTCTTTGCTATATGGCTCCTTTACTCTCCGATGTGATTTACAAATGGAAGATCCATACTCCCAGACTTTAAATATCTTAAATAATAGCTCTGAGCTGCATCGCATCCGGCCCCTTTATCGCACTTCGGCAAGTCGACCTTTCAACATGGTTTATGAGTGCTATCTCTTCTAAGATTTGTGATCTGCGATATGCGATTTGGGAAAAAGGGTTCAGGTCCCACAGGGTGTGCCACATCACTGCCACGACATCTACCATGTCATCAAGATTTATTTGTGATTTTTGGGGTTAGGTCCACGTCTTCTGCCATGTCACTTGCCACGTCATCTTCTGTACTTCTTAGTTCGCAATTTCGCATCGCAATATCGCTATCACAACATCCATTTCTCTTGCTTCCGATTTGTGATCTAATTTCTGCCGCTGAGATCATCACCGTTGATCTGTCTAGATCTACGGTCCTCATTGTTGTTTGCAATTCAATTGTATTTATACCCCACTTATCTTACGATGAATCATATCTGTCCATTTCTTTCATTGTTGTTTCGATCTAATCATGACCATCCAATCACCTCACTTGGAGTTCTTCAAAGATTTCTCTGCTTAGTCAATTTTTGTTTTTTTATCCTATCGCCACTCTACAACATCGGTTCCTCCATGCTACTCCTCTTGAGCTTGTTCTGTATTCTTCAACGCGATTCTCTCCTGAGCTTTATATTGTCGCTGCTATGCAACACCAGTTCCTCCATGTTGCTCCTCCCTGAGCTTTATTCAGTTTCTAAGTGCGCTGATCTCTCCTGAGCTTGTTCTTCTATTCGATATTCACTCTGACTTGGGATTCTTCCCCTTGCTGCATGCCTTAAACACGTCGATCTCTCCTGAGATTTTTTTGCTTCCTTTTCTCCTTTCCTTCCTTAACTTCTTCTCTACTGCCTCTGCTTCTTTCTTCTACCTTTTTTGCCTTTGGTGCCTTCTTCTCTGCATTCGCTGCCTCTGCTATATTTTCTACCTCTCTACATTCGTTGTTTCTATGCCTTTGTTGCTTAGCTGCATTTGCTGCCTCTCTGATTTTGTTGTTCCTCTTCCTTTGTTGTTTAGTTGTTATCTTTGTTGCCTCAGCTGCCTCTGCTCCTTGTCTGCCTTGATTCGTAGCTGAATTCACTTCTTTGCTACCTCTTCTGATAGTCTAATGTTACTCCTTGCCTTTCTACTGCTCCTCTTCCTCTCTTTTATGCTTTCTTACTGCATTATTGTCTAATCTGCTCCTTTGCCTTATTGTTGGTTCTTCTCTACTCCTTTGCCTTAGTGATAGTTCAGGTGCTGCTCCTTTTTGCTCATTTTCCATCAATGACAATATTTCCAATAGTCTCCCCCTTTGGCATTGACAGCAATACTCCAATACTTCCTCCAGGACTTCCTCCCCCTTTTCATTCTGATAAGTGTCTTGTCTTCCTCTGCTTGCTTTTCAGAAGAGCCTTTCTTCTTCTTATTTCTTTTCCTCCCCCTTTGACATCAATGGCAAAGGGTTGCACCTTTCCCAATGTAATTTCTATCTTTTCATTTCCTCTCTTTGAGTTGTGTTTAGGCCTTCTTCTTCTGACTTTGTACCATGATACTCCAAACTGGTGTACAAGAGTTGTTGGGAGAACACTTTGAGAATCATTGAACTTGTATATATATACACAGTAAGTTGATATCATCCCAAAGCTCAAAATTCTTGCACTTGTATAAAGTTGAAAGTGATCATAAGGACACTTCATAGAACACATTGTACCAAACTTATATAATCAGAGATGCATCATTGGAATAATACTAAAGTATTGAGAATGGTCCATTCGTCATATAAAGTCTTCTCCAAATATACTTCAGTCCATATTATGATAGTCATCTGAGACACATATCTATAGTACACATCTATTCAAGTATGATGATGACAATATATCTTTTATAGTTGTGGTTCACCTTTACATCCTGTTGGTGGTGATATGAGCTTTTCTGCTGACAGGGATTTTACACTTAATAGTTGAAAGGTCCTTGTCACTAATGTGAACAATGAATCAAACCAGAGATTACAACTTATTGTGAGATTAGACAATATCTTTCAATCTACGATACCAAATTACTTTACTTCTTGTACAATGTACTTTAAAAAAAAACCCTTGAGGCTAAATACATTCAATGTATTGGTCAGTCTCACTTATCAACTATGCAATTTTATTTATGACATAAGGGGGTATGTATGTCAACAATCAACCTCTCTTTAATGGTGAAATACCAGCAAATCCTTTCTGCTGAAGTATGCTTTTGATGAATCAATAACAAACTTTTGAGATTGAACTGTAATATTAACACAACTAGTCCTTCATACTTCCGATACTTTAACTGTTCTATCATGATGATCTTCAGCAAAACATCTTCAAGTTGTTTAATTGAAATATCAGCAAACAGACTTCACACAGTTTTATGAATGAGCTTAAGAAAGAGGCCTTGAAGATGTATCTGTACTAACTTGAGGAAGACATGTAGTTATATCTAGAAATATATACTGCTTCAATGCTCAATATACTACTTCAAGTGTAGACAAGATAATGATCCTTTTGCCCTTACATTGACCCTTTTATGCTTTAATAATGTAGATAGCATTAGGTATACTACCTTGATGTACGTTTTCCATAATCCTTTGATCCTGAGGACCTGTACCATACCGCTGCTCCACTGATAACACTTAGTATTCTGTTTATAGGCATACTGCTTGTACCAAATACCAATTGATACTACTTTGATAAACCCTGCAAAGATTTCACTTCAGCTCGCACATGAACCCATAGTTAAGACAACTTTCATAGTTTCTACTATTGAGCTTTCCACTGTTCACACCAAAAATCATCAATATACTAAATTTGATCTTCGCATCATTATGACATAAGGGGGTATGTATGTCAACAATCAACCTCTCTTTAATGGTGAAATACCAGGAAATCCTTTCTGCTGAAGTATGCTTTTGATGAATCAATAACAAACTTTTGAGATTGAACTGTAATATTAACACAACTAGTCCTTCATACTTCCGATACTTTAACTGTTCTATCATGATGATCTTCAGCAAAACATCTTCAAGTTGTTTAATTGAAATATCAGCAAACAGACTTCACACAGTTTTATGAATGAGCTTAAGAAAGAGGCCTTGAATATGTATCTGTACTAACTTGAGGAAGGCATGTAGTTATATCTAGAAATATATACTGCTTCAATGCTCAATATACTACTTCAAGTGTAGACAAGATAATGATCCTTTTTCCCTTACATTGACCCTTTTATGCTTTAATAATGCAGATAGCATTAGGTATACTACCTTGATGTACTTTTTCCATAATCCTTTGATCCTGAGGACCTGTACCATACCGCTGTTCCACTGATAACACTTAGTATTCTGTTTATAGGCATGCTGCTTGTACCAAATACCAATTGATACTACTTTGATAAACCCTGCAAAGATTTCACTTCAGCTCACACATGAACCCATAGTTAAGACAACTTTCATAGTTTCTACTATTGAGATTTCCACTGTTCACACCAAAAATCATCAATATACTGAATTTGATCTTCGCATCATTAACCATTTTTCTTATTCTGTCATTATGTTCAAAGGAATTGTTGAGCCCCAAAGATGTCCTTCTCTTTCACCAAATTTCACTTCATTTCCTTTGTCCTTTATCAGTTGCAGGCTTAAAAGATCAATAGGATTGATTAAAGTTACTTTAAGAATGTATATAATGACTAACTTTCTACACTTTTATGTTTTTTTTGTTGTAGTAATTTTTTACTAGACCTAGCTACAGAATGCAGCCATTCTGTAGCTAGTCACATATTCCGCAACTATCTTCATGTTCACACAGGTTACAGGTGTCACTTCAAGGAAAAATGCATATGGTTGAATTCCAGACCTCATCTACATCATTCCTTGCCCTCTACGAAGTCTAAGCAAAAATCTCCAAGTGGTTATGCACGTGGAAGAAATCAAAACTAAGAGGTAGACTTCTACCGGGACAAGAAATCTACAAATGTCTTCAGCAAAAGTACGAGGCCTCAACAAGAGTTCTAATTTGATTTTAATTGGGAAAGAAAATTATCCCTATTTCTTCTCAAGGGTAGTTATGTATTTCTCTTATAAGAATGACTCGGGAGACCGAGAGACAGTTAGCTAGATTGATGTTTTATTGTTAAACTTGTCCAAGATCGTAATACTCTGTTTTTGAAGTGTTTTCCTTTAATGAAAGAAGAACAAATTTAATACATGATCTGAGGCAATCTTGAGGAGATTATTATGCTAATATGGTGGTAGAGGGCCCCTAATGCCCGAGAAGCTCTGTGCATATTGTTTAGATAAGTAACTTTAGCTCTGTTTTGTTTCTAATTTAGGTAGTTTTCTGAACTTCATGTTTTATGCTCACTTACACTGAATGTTATAGCCAGCCTTGTTCTTATGAATTGTTCCAAGATATCACTAACACTTAATGAGATGAAGCTGTAGTATTTCAGAGATTAATTGCATTCTAGTTCAGCTGTAGTATTTTGGAATTGCATATTAGTTCAGGTTATGTGTAATGTATTTTAAGTTTTATTAGCTAGTTGTATGCTAGTTCTATTAAATTAGACTTAAAGGCCTTCATTATTTACAAACTGTTCTTGTTCTTAATCTCTACTAATACATCATTATCAAAGGAACAAGAATTGGCAATGTCATTTTGAAGTCTTGTCTTTTTTGCAATTTCTCATAATTTTACAAACTGCCTTTTTCCAAAACTATTCCAAAATATTTCTAACACTTGAATGAGGCTTAACAGTGATATTTTGAGTTGCAGAATGGATTAATTTTAGTGTCATAAGTTAATTTAGATTCGGGTTTCTTACTATGTCGCAGATAATCTTTTCTAAATGTGTTCCAACAAATTTCTAACCATGGATGAGATTTTCTCTGTGATATTGTAAGTTATTGTTTGCTTAGAATAACCTCGTTGCATTAAACTTATCCTTTTCTCTAGTTGTGCCAACATACTTCTAATGAAATGAATTGGATTGAGTCTATGTTATGAGTTATTTTTCTTGTCAAGTTTTGCAATTTGTGAGTTAGCATTCTCTGTTCTTAGGTGTCATACATAGTATATATTTTACTCTGTTTTTAGTGTGACCAATAACTTTTCTTTGCCAACAACTTACTTTCCTCTTAGCATAAAAACACAAAACCCAAAAAGAAAACACTAGAAAACACTAAACACAACGAAGTAGGAAGAAGATTCCTAGGCACATATAGTGCACTTCACTTCAACAGTTTACTAGCCCTGGTTGACAATTTATGACATCAACTTAGGAACACTAGGTTGACTAGACATTTTGGCGCCATTGCTGGGGAAGTGTAACTAGGTAGCCTTGTTTATTACCTCCCAAAAACAATGATATGCATAGATAAAGAGACTCAAGGGGTAGATTCATAAGAAGCAGAAACTCAATTCCTAGAACACCACTTGTTCCACCAAGACTAAGAGGCAGCACACCTCCAACTCAAACCCACATCCCATACTCTATTGATCACAGACTTCCAGAAGAATTAAGATCAAATATTCCATTAAAATACCTTCTACTTCATCCACTGAACCTGCCCTAGAAGAAGGTTCAGGAACCCCTGCTAGAGACATAAACTTTTCCACTTCCACAAGAGAAGCAACCATGGCAAAAGAAGGGGGAGGAGGAGTCTTTAATGGAGAACATACACTATTTGGAGGAGGTAGAGGTAGAGATAGAGGAGAAGGAGGTAGAGGTGTAGAAGGAAAAGGAGGTAGAGGAAGAGGTAGACGAGAAATGGGAAGCCCTTTTGGGTTTCCTATAGTAGATGAAGAAAACCAATGCAACCATGAAAAACATTTCACCCTCTGTCCTTCCAAACTTTTATGGACTTAAAACTGAAGATCCTGAAACCTTCCTATTTGAATTTGAAGTCCTATGTAGAACCTATGACTAATTACAAGATGCTCAAAAACTTAAAGTATTCCCTTCAACATTGAAAGGAGCAACATTAAAATGGTTTATGAGTTTGATCAACAGTTCTATTAGGACATGGGAAGATATGAAACAAGAATTTTTAGAGAGGTATTTGGATTACTATATGCCAGTCAACCATAAGGAGGAAGTGTTTAAAATGTTACAAAAAGAGGATGAAAACCTGGAATATTTGTTTGAGAGATTTAACTACAACATCAAAAGAGAAAAAATGGAAAATTTAGACCAAGACACCTTGAAAGCTCTCTTGTTGAAGACAATTAGGGATGAATGGCTAGATATCCTTAATATCATGGGAAAAGGGGATATATCTTAGCTCACATTACCTAAAATAGCTGATTTATGTATCAACCTTTCAAGAGGGAAATCTAAAACTGTAAAAGGACCAAGAGACCCCACTCTTGCAAGGGTGAGTAAGCCTGCTTTTGGGACAGTAAGTAGGGTATAAATAGGACATATGCTTGATGAATTCAAATCTGACATTTTAGGGAGTCTTAGTGAGCAAATATACACCCTTAAATTACAAAACAAGTAAAAAGCTGAATCTGATGCCTTAGCAATCTTTTGTCCCAAATGTAGAAAGAAGCATGCTTTGAGAGAGTGCCCTTTGGATGAAAAAGTAGTAGAGACTTGTGTAATTTGTTCAGAAAAACATGAGACAAAGAGTTTCCCTTCACTTCCTAGTCTTAAAGCTGTTTTTCAAGAAGAAACCCCCACAAATTCCACAAAATCTCTCAATTTTGTCTCTAGGAGGCCTTGGAAAGGACCTCAAACATAGGGATTCCATGATCAGCTGTATAATCAACCCCCACCAAATTGAAATTCTTAGCAGCAACCCTAGCCCCAATTCCAAAATCAATCTCAAACTTGGGCACAAGGAGCACAAAATCCCTATGGAAGATACTCTCAGTACTATCAATATCCACCATCTTATCCACCATATCCACATTTCCCTCCTCAACAAAATATTCAACAAAATCCTCAACAGAATCCTCAAAATCCAAAACATCAAAATTCACCACTTCCATTACCATTTCCTCAGAAAAGAAATCAGTTACCTACCCAACCCATACCAAACCCCAACAATAAAAATCCTCAGAACACATACATGATAGAAGGCCAACAGTTTCCAACCTATTTGATTGCTCCTTTAGACCTTAATGATGTTCAACTTAGGTCTGGAACAATACTTGAAAATAAGAAACCTTCTGTAATCATACAAGAACAAAACAACTCTGAGGAAGATTCTCTGCATGTAAATAAAAGTCTTGAAGAGAGCATACCTTTTCAAGATCCAAATATTGAAAAATCAAAACAAAAAGAACCAATAATTTCAACTCCTATATTAGAGCAGCCATCAACATCCACCACCACACCTCCCTTTCTAGAAAGATTACAAATTGATAGGAGTGTAGAAAAAAAAATTATGGTGCCTAATTATGATTTCCTAGATGAGCTGAGAAATGTTTGTATTAAGATCCCATTATTACAAGATATCAAGGAAATTCCAATTTTAGCAAAAACAATAAAGGAGTTGAGCATGAAAAAAACAGGAAAAAGAATCAAAGAGACAAAGAAAATTAAACTGGCAAGAAAAATAGCAGATATCACGATGGGTAAGATTGCCATTCCAAAGTATCTAGACCCAGGAAATCCAGTTGTTAAAATACACATCAATGGAACTGAGATCCAAAACACACTTATTGATTTAGGAGCAGTAATCAATATCATGAGTAGACAAATCATGGATAAACTGAAACTTCCTAATCTTCTTTTTACACCCACATTATTACAATTAGCAAACAGATCTATGATCAAACCTGATGGGGTAATAGAAGATATTCCAGTGTCCCTAGATTCTTGGGAGTATCCTGTGGATTTTATGATCCTAACTCCTAAGAATAATCTAGGGGGGTATCCTATTATATTAGGAAGACCTTGGTTAGCTACAACTTATGCTTTCATTAGTTGTAGATCCGGTGATATGTACATATCTGATGGTAGTTCAACTAAGAAATTTACCTTGTATCCTCCAGCAAAGAAAATTACAGAATTAGATGATACTCAATGGATTGATGATGAAGAAGACATACAACCTCTCTTCACAATTTCAAAAATTAGTGAAGATAGACAGATTCTAAATACCTTAGAAAATTTCGAATCTTCTTCAGAATACAAACATGAAAATTTTCAAGAAGAATCCAACATTGAGTTTTTATCATCAAGAAAGATGTCTCTTTACTCCATGGATAAATTTGGCAGATCTACAATTGAGATATTTCCAGGAAAAACTTTAAACATAAACAAGAACGTAGAGAAATCTCAACAAGAAGAGCTAGTCAGGATATTATAGAGACATTCTTCTACATATGCATGGGAGTACACTTGTCTGAAAGGGATAAGCCCTAGGACTTCCACTCATAACATCTACATAGAAGAAAATTGTAAACTAATCAGACAACCTCAGAGACGGATGAATCCAAATCTTAAGGAGATTGTTAAAGAAGAATTGTAGAAATTGTTAAATGTCAACTTTATCTATCCCATTTCAAATAGTCAGTGGGTTTCTCCCTTGGTAATTGTGCCAAATAAAAATGGTAAATGGAGGGTATGTATTGACTACTAAAAATTAAACAAAGCTAATCTTAAAGATCATTTTCCCCTACCTTTCATAGATCAGGTGTTAGATACATTAGCTGGAAAAAAGTACTTTTCATTTCTAGATGGGTTTAGTGGTTATAATAAAATTCAAGTAGCACTTCAAGATCAAGACTAAAACACATTTACTTGTCCTTGGGGTACCTATGCTTACCGAGTATTTCCATTTGGACTATGCAATGCACCTGCAACATTTCAAAGGGCAGTACTAGGAATCTTTTCAGATCTAATACATGATTGTGTAGAGGTATATATGGATGATTTCACAGTCTATGGAAACACATTTGAAGAAGCCTTAGCAAACTTGGAAAAAGTTTTAAAAATATGTAAAGAAGCAAATATTTCACTAAGTCATGAGAAGTGTTTTATGATGTTTACTGAAGGAATTGTTT
This sequence comes from Pinus albicaulis, assembly GCA_034641835.2. Taxonomy (NCBI): domain Eukaryota; kingdom Viridiplantae; phylum Streptophyta; class Pinopsida; order Pinales; family Pinaceae; genus Pinus; species Pinus albicaulis. The sequence goes on along the minus strand of CM076574.1, from coordinate 205,020,626 downwards.
TGGGGCATCACATTTCAGGGGATGGGATTAGAGTTGATGAGTCAAAAGTTGAAGTCATATCTAACTTATCTATTCCAAGTTGTCAAAAATATGTTAGGAGTTTTCTAGGATTTACAGGATATTATCGAAGGTTTATAGAAAACTTCACCAAGATAGCATCTCCACTTTTCAAATTACTTACCAAAGACTGTGAATTCAAGTGGAATCCCGATTGCTAGTTAGCCTTTGAGACCCTGAAAACAAAAATCTCTGAAGCACCTATTTTAAGGGGACCTAACTGGAAGTTACCTTTTCATATTTCAATAGATGCCTCAGATACAACTTTAGGAGCAGTATTGGGACAAAAAGACTTGATTCCTTATGCCATCTACTATACAAGTAAAAATTTGACTCCTTCAGAGTTAAATTATACTGTAACTGAAAAAGAGTTCTTAGCTTTTGTTCATGCCATAAATAAATTTAGACACTATATAACAGGCTATGAAACTTTTGTTCACACAGATCACTCTGCAATTAAATATCTAATGAACAAATCAATTACTAATGGCAGAGTCATAAGATGGTTATTGCTTTTACAGGAATTCAACATTACCATTCTAGATAGGTCTGGGAAACAAAACATAGTAGTTGATTTCCTATCTAGACTCCAAAACATCAAAGACAATACTCCAGTTGAAGATCAATTCCCCGATGAATATCTTTTTGCAATTTCTACTCAAACTCCTTGGTTTGCTGACATTGCTAATTATTTAGTTTCAGGGAAATCTCCTTCAATAATGAATGCAAGAGACAAAAGAAAGATCATTTATGACAGTGCAAAATATTCATGGGTTGCTAATGAGTTATACAAAACAGGTCCAGATTTTATCATTAGGAGATGTGTTTGGGAAGATGAGATGCCTGAGATCCTCAAGGCATGTCATGATGAACCTTGTGGCGGACACTTTGCTGATAAAAGGACAGCTTATAAGGTCCTTCATTTAGGATACTATTGGCCATCCCTTTTTAAAGATGCTAAAGAGTATTTCAAAAGGTGTGACAGTTGTCAAAGTGTAGGGAAACCTTCTCCTTCAGGTGAGATGCCATTGCAGCCTCAGGTACATATTGAACCTTTTGAAAAATGGGCTTTAGATTTTGTAGGACCTATTAGTCCTCCATCAAGACAAAAGAAATATATATTAGTTTGCACTGATTATGTTACCAAATGGGTAGAGGCCAAGCCATTACTTTCCGCTACTGAAGCATCTGTAGTTAATTTTCTTTTTGAGGATATTTTTACTCGTTTTGGTGTCCCAAGGGAAATTGTTACAGATCAAGGAGCTCAATTCACATCAAGGCTAGTGGAACAAATGATGGAGAGGTACAAAATCAGACATAGAAAATATACTCCCTATCATCCACAAGCAAATGGTCAAGTGGAATCTACTAATAAGGTCATTGAAGGGATCCTAACAAAGACTATTCATTTACATAGAAGAGATTGGGCAGACAGGCTTCCTGAAGCTTTGTGGGCCTATAGAACTACATGGAGAAGCACAACAGGTCATACTCCCTATGAACTTGTTTATGGAAAACAAGTTTTGTTTCCCATAGAGTTTTAGATTCAAACTTTTAAAATGGCAGTTCAGCTAGGACTTGATCTAACAGAGGCACAAAAGCATAGATTAGAGAATATTAATGAATTGGATGAGATCAGATAAGATGCAGTCCAGAAAAAAAGTATAGTCCAACAACAAAGGACTAGATGGCATGATAAGTACATCAAGGAAAATAAATTCAAAGAAGGTGACTGGGCCCTCTTGTTTGATTCAAAGTTCAAATATTTTCAAGGTAAATTCCAGACACATTGGCTTGGGCCATATGAAATTGTGAATTTTTTTGATAATGGAGCAATAAAAATCAGGACAATAGATGAAGAAGAGGTTACTTTTCTTGTAAATGGTCATAGATTGAAACTGTATCACAACCACTTTCAAGAGAAGAATTTTTCAAGAGATTCCAAGAGAACAGTGATGTGAAGTTAATGAATAAGAATCCTTCTTCTTCATCAACTTAATTGTTTTTTCTGAAATCAGATGATGAAAAAAAACAAATAAATAAATACAAAAAAGAAAAAAAGAAAAAAAAATATAAACATGAAAACTAATCCTTGATTAGCATGTTTATACAGAAAAGATAAAGTGAAAATCAGAATACTTCTCACACTTTAACTTTTCAAAATTGTTCTTTTCCTACAAGCAGCTATCATAAAATCATAAGTGATCACATTCCACTTATGATCCATTTCACTCCATTCATTCATATCCCATTCACTCCATTCATTCATATTTTATTCATTCCATTCATCCATACTTCATTCACTCCATTTCATGGTCCATCTCATTTTCATCTCATATTTCTAAATTTGATCTCTTTCTGCAATTGAGTATTACAAATCATAAGTTGCAGACCACTTTTCATATTTCATTCCACTTCATATTTGTGATCCATTACATTTCACTTCACTCGTGATCCATTCCACCTCACTCGTGATCCATTCCACCATATTTCATGGTCCATTTCACACTACATTCCATCCATGTTTCAAATCATTTCATCCCATGTTTCAGGGCTTTTATAGGTATATTCTGCAGCCAGACATTCTACAGCCAGACATTCCGCAGCCAGAAATTCTGCAGCTAGATATCCTAAGGGAAACTATCCAGTAATCACTTGTTTAGCAGCAAATTGATCCTGCACACCTATGTCAACAAGAAAAATCAAAGGGTGTTACACCATTTAAGGGTGTTACACCATTTTTTAGGATGGACCCAAGTACACCATGTAAGACCAGTTTTACCCTAAGTAAAACTGCTTTCACTATGTTAAAACAGGAAACCCCAAAAGGAAATATTAAACAAACCTATATTTGTTTGATTTTCCTCATGGAATAATTAATTAAACCATAATTTAATTATTATTCCCAGCCATGTTTAACCCAAAATCAAAGAAATTAATTAGATAAACCTTTATTTATCTTATTATTTTCTAGGAATAATTATTTAAACCTTATTTAGATAATATTCCTTGTTAAATATGACCAAATCACCCACAAATAATTAAATAAATCACTATTTATTTAATTATCTTTCAACCACTTCCTTAAATACTTAAATAAATCATTATTTATTTAATTATCTTCTAACCGCTTCCTTAAAAAGATAAATAAATCATTTATTTATTTATTTTTGACAAATTAAGGGATTTGACCCAAGTCAAATACCTTTTCCCTCCAACAAATATAATAAAATATTCCATAAAAAGTGGATCTAGATCCGGTTAACCCATGCACCAAGATCTAGAATGACCCAATATTTTGTTATAAATAGGAGGGTTTTTCCTACCATTCTTCACCTTTTGTTGCCTATTAGATCACTCTCGATCTATACACTTGGTCCCATTTTTCTACCATTTGCTGTGTGAGCTCCCTTTGAGTTCCATTCTTTGTGTGGGTTTTCTACACCAACAAGAGAGAGAAATCTTAGATCTGAAGTGCTGAGGACTTCCAAGAACCCATCCCACTGAGGAGAATTGGATACCCCTTCTTGTTTTCCTCCCAGGTGCCCCATTAATATAAAAATTCTTTCAAAAATTGTTCTTGTCATGTCTATTGGTATATGGAGCAAACCCTTATTTTCTCTGCTTAATGTCTTTCCATGCATAGATCTGGTTTTTTGCAGCTCTTTTATGTCTAACTAACCACAGATCTGAAGATATTGGCAGCCAATTTTGTTGTTAGGGCTATTAGTTATGCGTAGCTAAAGTGGTCATTTTTCGTACACTTCGACAAAGGATTCATACTAACAAATGGCGACTCCACACGGGTTTTAAATTACGACCGTTGTCGTTTTTCATATTCCTGCATATCCAACTACTTCAGACCCTAGGGTTTCTTTTCAGCTGTTTATTTTTCCTATTTTTATGTTGTTTTTCTCACATAAAACCCTAAAACATTAAAATTTCTAACTTCCGTGTGTTTCTGGCCCTATTGTGCAGGTAAGCGACACCAGCCGCAACTGAGACGTCAACTTTTCTGAAAATCTGCCGCCAAGACAACCAGAACGGGGGGTCACACTTTTTGGTCCATAAACTGTGACCTAGACCTCCAGGTCGCACTTTTCTGCCCATTTTCTGCGACCTACACTGAAAACAGGTCAGAAACTGCGACCTGCCAGTTTTTCAGTAATTTTTCTGCAATTTTTCTGGGTTCTGTTGCAGCTTCTGTCAGGGTCTTCTAGCCTCTGTCTCAGCCCGCTTTGACCAAGTTCTGATATTTTTTTACTCATCTAAGTGGGAACCTAGCCCCCTAGGGCTTTAGTACCCTCCACTTTTTGTGGAAGAGTTTTAGATGTTTCAGCCGTCTATTTTTCAGAGCTTCAGCCTCCCTTTTTCCAGATCTGTTACCTCCCTTTCAGATCCATTGAAATCAGCTCTTCTACCTCTCAAATCACCTCCTGAAGATTTGTTTGGATCTAATTTTAGGGCCTCCACCTGGCCCCCTCCGTATTTTTCTGATTTCCTTCCTTTTTCCAGCTACCTTGCCTCTGTCTTTTGGCTGTGATCTGCACCTCTTTTCAGCAGCTTTATCCTTTAGATCCCTGTCCCTTTTGACCTTAGATCTATTGGCCTCTTTTCCGTGTGTTTTGCCTCGATTTTCCCCTTTATTTTTAGATTAGTTTTGAGAGACCTGCCTTCTTGGGTTAGATAGATGCACAAGTAGCTATTATATTTCTGTTATTTCAGCATTATATACTGTTCTCTGTAGGTTTATTTTCAGCTACGCAGCACACTTTTTTTTTTTCTTGCTCTCAAAACGGAAAGGGTTTAAAAATTAAAATTAATGCACACCACACACTAACCCTAAGTGAAGAAGCGCCTGGTTAACACCACCTGGAAAAGACTCTAAAATCAATTGTCACTGCACCTCTTCTGCCCTTGACCTCACTTGATTCTGTCCCTTTCTGCCCCTGTCGGTTTCCTTCTTCCTGCCGTCATTGCGTCCCCAAGGCACCTTTCCCGGAGACTTCTTGGCCTTCACCCTCAGTTTCCGGTCGATCAACCTGCTTCGACCCGCCTCTTCGAGCCAGTCCTCCTCCGAGTCCACACTCTGACTCCTCTCCTGATTCATCGGGTCCCCCTTCTCCTCCTGGTTCTCCCCCTACCACCATGTCTGGTCTAGGGCCTAACGCTAGCGGTTCTCCTGGCCCTAATGCCGGCCCGACTACTAGCGGAACCGCCACATGAACGACCCCGACCACTCCCTTGCTGCCATACATTGCAGGCCTCAGCCTCCCCGATTTCAATCAATTGATCAATGACCCTATCCGCCACGATGTTGGTTGGCCTGCCATGCCAACCAAGCTCCCTTCCGATATCCCTAAATTCGAAGGCCAAGCTGGAGAAGATCCAACCAATCATGTCCGATCTTTCCACATGTGATGTTCCTCCAATTCCATTACCGATGACTCCATCCGTCTTCGTTTCTTCCAAGGCACGCTTACCGGCGAAGCTTCTAAATGGTATGTTGAACAAGCCACCTCTTCCCATGCCACCTTTGCGACCCTTGCTCATGCCTTTTTGTCTTATTTCCAGCTCCCTCTCCGATACGACACTGGCACGGAGCTCTTGACTTCCTTCAAGCAATCCTCTTCAACTCGCCTTTCCGCCCATGTTCAGGAATGGCGAAGAAGACGGAGCTTATGTCGAGCCCCTCCCTTCGAAGATCGGGTTTATATGGACTGGTTCCTCCACACCCTTCTGGCTCCCATCGGCAAGGATGTCGCCTCCCATTTTCCTCAAACCGAAGAAGCCGCCCTCCAAATAGCCTTGAAATATGACCTGATCTACGCTCAATCTGGTTATGTTTATACCGTTCTTCCTGACCTCCCCAGGCCCGGTGGCGCTAACGCTCCGGGGGCATCTCATTCCACCGACGGTATCGTTGGATCCCTTTCCCATCTGTACGCTCAACCTCCTATGGGCTATGGTATCCCTCAGGGAGGGGCCAGCTCCTCCAGCACTCTCCCCCCTCCCGGTAGCATGTATCCAGGATACGGCATGCCTCCTCCTTTCGCCCAACCTCCTGCTTACCTCAATGTTGCCCAACCTAACCACTACCTTTATCCGCAGCCTAGTGTGCCAGCTCCTCCAGCATATGTTCTTCCATCTCCCTTGCCTCCTCAAAACCCGCAACAGCACTTACAGCCTCCTCCAGGGCAAGTATTTGCACAGCAGGGCACGACTAATCCCCCTTCTTCTCAAAGAAGGCGGAGAGGCAATCCAAACCAATCTGCCCCTAGTACCCGTGGACCCAATCCTGGTGTGGACCATAACACTGCCAACCAGCAACAGGGCACTCAGCCCAAGCCGGACAGGCCGCTTCACACAAATAAGCCTTGTTCGTGTTGCAGTGTTTATGGTCATTACACCCACGATTGTCCCCTCTTACCCTAGATGCGGCAGATGTGGGAGTCTCAAGCCACATTGCGCAGACAGCACGCCTCCCCTCATGCTCCTCCTAATGTGGCCACTACCCAGCCAGCTGTGTTTACTGATCCTTTCCCTCAGCAAGGATTCGTGGCTACCCAACCGCCCGACAGCCAGGTAGCCACCCCCCCTTCCCTTTCTGGTTCCTCTGATTACCAGATCCTTATGATGCACTCCGATCCTAACTCGTCCGTCGATCTTCACCTTCAAACTCAGTCTCGCTAGTACCCCAAGCCTCCTGCTCAGTCTTCCCCCGAGCCTTCTTCTTCAGGTTCTACAGAGCCTCTTTCGACACCCAGTGGCCCCTTACATATCCCTCAACCCAAATTTGAGGTTCATACCAAGATTCCTAAGGGACCATTACATCGAAACGCTGCTTTCGGTCGAGTTGCTCATTCGTATAGCATAGTAGATTATTTGGCGCAATCTCCTGCCGCCATTTCCACACTGGAACTCCTCCAGTCGTTCCCTTCCCAAAAGAAGGATCTACTATCTGCCGTGGGCGCTGTAGATCCTGCTAATGACCAAATGATTTTTTTCGACGCCACTCAATCAGACCATCCTCCTCTTCCTCCTTCCGTCGCCTTCAAAATATCAGTCAAAATCCGGAACGCCAATGTGTCCCGGTGTATCATTGATGAGGGGGCATCCACCTGCGTGATGTCCGCTTCGGTTTGGAAGCAACTCGGATCCCCTGAGCTGGCCCCTTCCACGATCACCCTTCGAGCGTAGGACGGTCATGCCTCCCAGCCCATTGGCCTGTTTCGTAATTTCCCTATCACCCTCGCCGGTAAGCTGTTTGCGTTGACGTTGAAGTCATCGACGCCCCCGCTAGATTACAACATTCTATTTGGGCGAAGCTACACCTATGCTATGTCTGCTGTCCCATCCGCGGTCTTTCGCAAGATGTATTTCCCCCATAATGGAAAGATAGTCACCATTGACCAGTTGACATATCATGAGCCAAAATCTCAGACCTCCCCTGAGACGACCATCTCTTTCGTAGCCAACAAGAAAATCGTCGATTCCTTGACCAGTGTCTCTCTCGGCGTTTACAAAGATTCCGCCCTGCTTGGAACTTTCCCCAACCTTCCCCCCCCTCCTGTCACCGATCCCAGCTTATCGAATGTTTGCATGATGCAATTTTCCCAGGCTGCCCGTAAGCGGCCTGCCTCGGCTAGTCAGCAACCTCCCCCTTGCCCTCCGCAACCCGCTCCTAGCCATTCATCTCAGCCAGCCGGACCTCCTCCTTCTGGCCCTCCCCCTACAGTTGGTATCCCTGAACCCCTTTATCCTCCTGGATCAGTTCCTCCTGGCCTTAACCATCTCGAAGTCGTCCCTCCTGGTCATTACCCTGCTGGGCAGATCCTTTTCCTAGCTCCCCCTCCTGGAGTATATTCTGTCCCCGTCATGGCCACCCTCTATCTCCCTAACTTGACCTTGGGCATACCGGTCTGGTACCTTGATCCCCCAGCCGCCACCCCTCCTGGTCATCCCAAACCCTATATGGCTTTGACACCAGTTCAACCAATCCCCCTTGCTTCCTCCATTTCCAATGTGCCCCCAGCACCTCCACAGGACCCTTCTCCTATCGTGACGGCTCCCGGGAAGAAAGGAAAAGCCCGCAAGGGGGAACCTAAATACAAGACCACCACGACTGACCCGGCCCCCTCTCCACCCAGGAAGCCTTGTGCCTTATGTGATGTCACCAGTCATGCCACCCATGCTTGTCCCGAGTTGCCCCGTATCCAACCCATGGTTAAAGTCGCGTTCCTCGAGTCTACGGTCCCTGAAGCCTCCATTCCTTCTTCGTCTGTAACCAAGAACCCCAAGACTCTCCGCACCAACAAGCCCTGTGCTTTGTGCGGCGTTCATGGTCATTAATCCCACCATTGTTCTCACCTGACGCATTACCGCGCCTCTTTAGAGGTAATCCGAGAGTATGAGGTTGAACAAAATCAATCCGCCTCTCCCATCCTCGCGCAGTATGCTTCAGGTCAGCCTGAGGATCCCCCCGCTCCCATCGACATTCCCCCCCCTGATGTTCAGATGACGGAGTCTACTGTAACCATTCTTTACCTATCCTCCTCTGCGAGACACTTGGAGCCTAGCCCCTCTGCATCCTCCCCTGTTGTGTCCCTTGACCACCCCTTTCCTACCCATACACGAGATCACTCCACCTGTGTCTCCGTTGACCTCCGCAGCCCAAGTCCTCACCATACTTCCGATAGTCCTCATATACCACCCTCTAATTTGTATATGAGTCATAGTCCTCCTGCTCCTTGAACTCCCTCCCGCGGTTGCCGCCCGATGACTTCTGTACACTCACGCTGCCGTCATTGCCTCTCCTCCCCTCATTTGTTGTCTTGTCACACCATTCCGCAGGACCCCCCGTCCACACCCTTTATCGGTTACGCCGATGGTGCAAGTCGTTACTCCAGGAGTCTAGCCTCGGCAGGTTGGGCCATCTTCACCCCCTTGCATGCCCTTGTTCTTTCTAACGGGGTATGCATTGGTTCTGCCACCAACAATCAGGCCGAATATGATGCAATGCGTGGTCTCTTAGCCGATGCCCTCTTTCATCGCATCCTCCATCTGCACGTTCGTTTGGATTCCCTACTTCTTGTAATGCAACTAAATGGTGTTTATCATGTGCATAACCCTGTGCTGTTTAGATGCTATTTATGAGTGAAACTCTTGATACGTGCATTTGAAACCATAACTTTCAACCATGTACCTTGAGAACAGAATCACTATGTAGATAGTATTGCAAACCATGTTCTAGATTGGAATTTATCACACACATTTCATAGAAGACAATAACATTCATAACCATCAAAAAACGATGCATATCCATAATATGTGTCGCAAAAATATGTGTTTAGAGTCCATCTACTTTGATACAAATGACATGCCCATAGCATGTTACAAAAACAAAAACTCAAAACTGGGGGCACCACTTGCCCCTACATACACACTAGGGGGCACCACATGCCCCACACCTAATCACTATCTGGCGGATCCCGAGCCAATGGCTCTGCCCCTGCAGCTTGTAGATCACGAATCCCCTGACCAGCCATCGCCATGCGCCGCATGACCCCTCGCCATTCCAAGGGCAGACCAATACATGGTTCTATGTACTGGTCGTCTAAGTCCTGCCACCCACGCTCTGATACTCCGGTCAGCAACCTTTCTCATCTACGGCAGATGTCCTCTAGAAGGGTGGCTGCATCCTCATTTTGCGCTGCTCTCGACCCACTCGTACCTACAGCTCTAGCTGCTACCGGTCGTCCCATATATTCGACCGGCCTTACCGGTGCTATATCTGCATACCAACAGTACATGAATCAGTACCCTAGCTACTATTCAAAACACTGTAACATGCCCATACAAGAATAGAAATATGTCACTTACCATCGGGCCCCCAGACTCGACCAGGCAGAAGTGGTAGGTCCGGGTCTCCACAGTAGCTCATCCCACTATAGGGATAGTCGTCTATGTACAATGGCATCTGATCCCAATGGGCAAAAAACTCAGGTCGAAACACTCGCCCGACCGCCCCTCTTCCTCCTCTGCACAGTAGCCGTCCCCAACGATGCATCCTGGGCTCTCTCAGGCCCCTATCTGGAAGCTGTACATGAGGCCTTAAGGTCGGGATCTTCTCAGAGAAGAAGGCGCACAATAAAGTCCCATATGAGCAATCATGGTTCACCTGCCGCCTGCATAGTGAAAAATGTCGCTTTAGCGACACCAACATCATTTGGGCCCACCCATAGTAGGTCCCACCCAACACACTCTCCACTATCATCATCTGCCCCCAGTGATGTGATGGAGCGCTTGGTTGCCCCGGATACGCAGCACAGCTACGGCCACTGCACGGGTTTCTAGCCTCTCTAGATCCTCGATCGGTATTCGAGTCCCCTTGACTTGGAGACCCGGTCGACAATGACGCTCCACGAACTCCATGATATGCCGCCCCCGCGGCAATACTGGCTGTGTGTTTCCCACCATCCCCAGTGGTGGGAGACCAGTCAGGAAATACACGTCCTGGACCGTCAGTTCGATCCTGTGCCCCTGCACTACAAAGACCTCCTGATCTGGATCCCAGTAACTAATAATCTGGGCCAATAATGGTTCCCCTGCTCTCATCAAAGCGTTCTCCAAAAACTTGAGAACCCCAAATATGGCCAATACACGGCAGACGCCCTGATCCGCCTGGATCTCTGCCTGTAGTGTCCCCAGATCTCTCTCTCTCCAGTTAACCTGTAAATCTGCCATACCTGCACAAACACATCATTTTTGTCAGTGTACAGATCGGGAAAACCATAACCAAACACCAAAACCCAACTTCCAGCCATAAAACAGCATGAAAACCCCCTCATCTCCCAGGTCACAGTTTTCTGCCCATTTCTGGGACAGGTCGCACTTTTCTACCTGAAACCTGCTTCCCAGGTCACACTTTTTGGCCCAAAAAGTGTGACCCAGCTGTAGAGATGAAGGAGGGGTTGTTTCTGGATTTCTGGGCCCTAAATTGAAAACTTAATCCATCAAAATGCAAGAGAAAGGTTAGGCCTCTTACCTGCAACTGACAGATCTCGATTCCAACGGTCGGTTTGTCCACTAGGTTCGCTGCAAGATTTAGGGCCTTCTCTCCTCTCCACATTCACCACAGCATCAATAGAAAATGAGTGATTTTGGAGGGAAAACTGCCTTATTAAAAGAGAACCCCTGTTTCTTCTTTCGACTGCTGCGACCACACCGTAGCCCCGTTTGACGAACCGTCTGCACCGTTGGAAAGCTCTCACCGAGCCCTCAAATGGGTATCTGTTATTGTTTTGTGATCTGATACTTCACCAGGACACATTTTGTCCAAGAAGGGTCACTTCACCTCTCCTTAAAATCGAATTTCCTCACTTACGACACTTGTACTTGGGGCACCATCTTGCCTCCTTACTTGTCTTCGTTCGTGTCAATTTTCGTCATGAGTTCCCATCATGTACTCATGTTTCCACGGTCCCCCATTGGGGCCTTTACTGTGTGGCAGCACCATCGAGTCACCCTTGTTTAGAGCATCCAAGTTGAGTCATCATTCCCTCCATGGAGTCTATACCGCGTCCCTTTGTACCCCACTATAGCCCTCCATCCTTCATTGCTTGGTCTCTCTCTTGTGTCGCACATTATGACCTACAGTCCCACTGTCCCCTATCCCATATGATATTGTGTCAGTCGCTGCCATGTCATTCATGCCCTTTATGCTCTAACAAGGGAAGTCGTCCATTCGCTACTCAGTCCTTTCCATTTCACTCTCATCATTAGTGTTAGTCTGTCCGTCGCTCTACTTTTTTCTCTCGTGCCTTAGTTGGGTGCATCTCACTCCCTCACCTATGGCAGACCTCCTTTTGTCGACATCAGCACTTTCATTCCAGAAGCCAGGTCTAGAGGGCAGTGTCCCTTGGTTCCAGCTTCCGCTCTTGTTCGGTTCCTCGGATCAGGCCAAGGGATCTCTCATTTCCCTTTGACTTGGTTGTTTCTCCAGCTCCTTTCAGCATGATCGATATTCGTATACTTGAGGGTCCAGTGATCCAGCAGCAGCTCTTGATGATTCCCAGGTGTGTGTGAGATGTCTCAACCCTCATGAGGGGTGTCCCTGCAGGTAGCCCCCCACATGCCTGGATGACCTCTTCTTTGCCGCCTTCGATGCAGCTCCAGATATTTGATGATGTTGGCCGTAGCCACTTGCAGCGCCTCTTCGACTTGCATGTATCAGTTAGATTTTGTGAGCCCTTCCCCATTTACAGGGGGCATTTGGGTTGTATTTGTATCTCATGTACTCAGATATTATTGTACAAGTCCTGGCTGTTATCCCAGGCACAGCATGTATGTGGGATTCCTCATTGTATTTTTATCTGGCTCATGATTACGCCAGCTGTACTTTATGGTTCGGTCCCTTGTTTACCGGACACACTATTCTTTTGTACTTTGTCTCGGCGGGCATAGGTATGCCTCCCCCGCCGCCTTCAGCACAAGTACCCTCTCATAAAAAGAGACTTGTTGCACCTGCGAGTCTCGTCTCCTCAGGGTCTAGTCCTTCAGCACACTATCTACCTCACATTTCTCTCTCTCACATCCCTTTTGTTGTCTAGTGATTGTGTTCTTACAATGTACTTCGGTCATACGATTTGCTCCTGACACTCGCACGCTGGGGGGCAATCTGTTACACCATTTTTTGGTCATCTAACCTATTATCATTAGATGGACCCAAGTACACCATGTAAGACCAGTTTTACCCTAAGTAAAACTGCTTTCACTATGTTAAAACAGAAAACCCCAAAAGGAAATATTAAACAAACCCATATTTGTTTGATTTTCCTCATGGAATAATTAATTAAACCATAATTTAATTATTATTCCCAGTCATGTTTAACCCAAAATCAAAGAAATTAATTAGATAAACCTTTATTTATCTTATTATTTTTTAGGAATAATTATTTAAACCTTATTTAGATGATATTCCTTGTTAAATATGGCCAAATCACCCACAAATAATTGAATAAATCACTATTTATTTAGTTATCTTTCAACCACTTCCTTAAATAACTAAATAAATCATTATTTATTTAATTATCTTCTAACCGTTTCATTAAAAAGATAAATAAATCATTTATTTATTTATTTTTGACAAATTAAGGGATTTGACCCAAGTCAAATACCTTTTCCCTCCAACAAATATAAATAAATATTCCATAAAAAGTGGATCTAGATCTGGTTAACCCATGCACCAAGATCTAGAATGCCCCAATATTTTGTTATAAATAGGAGGGTTTTTCCTACCATTCTTCACCTTTTGTTGCCTATTAGATCACTCTGGATCTATACACTTGGTCACCATTTTCTGCCATTTACTGTGAGAGCTCCCTTTGAGTTCCATTCTTTGTGTGGGTTTTCTACACCAACAAGAGAGAGAAATCTTAGATCTGAAGTGCTGAGGACTTCCAAGAACCCATCCCACTGAGGAGAATTGGATACGCCTTCTTGTTTTCCTCCCAGGTGCCCAATTAATATAAAAATTCTTTCAAAAATTGTTCTTGTCTTGTCTATTGGTATATGGAGTAAACCCTTATTTTTTCTGCTTAATGTCTTTCCATGCATAGATCTGGTTTTTGCAGCTCTTTTATGTCTAACTAACCGCAGATCTGAAGATATTGGCAGCCACTTTTGTTGTTAGGGCTATTAGTTATGCGTAGCTAAAGTGGTCCTTTTTCGTACACTTCGACAAAGGATTCATACTAGCAAAGGGGATTATGAAGACTGAAAGATCAATGATTTTCAAAGGAGGACAAGGCATATCAAAACCACAAGAATCAAAATAAAGGCTAAGGTAACTTGTGAAATTATTATGATGACAGATTATGAAAGTTATAGCATAGTTAAGTTATAAATATATTTCATAAAGCTATTTTAATTATTCGTATTGATTGAACCTATTAAGCCTATCATAAAATTCATGGACAAATCCCTTCCATTTTGCCATATCAAATCATCATTTATTAAAACTTAATGGTTGGTACTTGAAGTGACCTATTATGTCACATCACTAACCGAAGTATTCAGTGATGATTTTGAAATTCACACGAGATTTTTCCGTGGTATTTCACTTCATGATAGCTCTCAAGCTCATTTTTCGTGTAACTTACCCTCACCGCATTACACTCATTCCATAACCACTTCATGTCATTTTTCCATAGCCAATTCCTAGCCAATTCTAGTCTCTGAAACAGAGAAGTCATCTTTGGGGTAAAAAAAACTCTCTATAGCCATTTCCACCGTGAATAGAAGAGCAGTAACAGAGCAGTAAATTGAAGGTTGAGAAAAGAAGCCATGGGTCTCATTGTAAGGTCTGAACCAGCCGGAACCAAATACTTAGAGGGTTACCCACATATTAGGGAGATGCTACAGCAAGTTGGGTGGTTACAGTTTTTCGAAAAGTTCAATGGTTTTCATAAGGAGGTAACCAAGACATTTGCATGGTCCTTCAATGGATCAAAAGTTGAAATAGGTGATGTCAAGTTCACTGTCACAGAATCCTTCATTACAGAAGCAGCAGAATTACCAAGGCAAGGTGAACGATGGTTCAAAAACAAGGAATTCCACAATGAGGCATGGAAGAAAATTCTCAAAACACCAAGTATGGATATCTCATTTTTCAAGAAAGGCATTCCTAGTTCAGCCTTAAAGAATAAGTGGCGAAATATGTTGTTAATTTTGCAAAAGTTTATAACTTGTGAGGGAAGGTTTGGTACCCTATATTTTTATCATATTCGGCTTATGATGCATTTCTTAGATGAAGAAATCAATTTACCCTTTTTCTTACTCCATAGCCTAAAGAGGATGGCCTCTAATGTACAAAAAAGGGTTCAATTTCTAGAAACCACCTTGTATCACCATGGCCTAATTAAAATCCTAATTGAGGATCATTTGAGAATGTTGGGAGACAATTGGGATGAGTTCCTCTTGAGGAATCACTTTGAAGAACCCAAGGAATCTCCATTTGAAAGCAAACTTGCAAGAAGAAGCAGGAGAGGGAAAATTTCCAAATCTGTTGAAATTAAAACTAGTAAATCCATACAAGAGGACAGTAAAGAGATTATCTCTAAAAAATTGGATGAAATTAAGAAACAGCTTAAAAAGGAGAATATAATAATAAAGTATGCCAAGGAGAGAGGTGAGGGACCATCTAAATTAAGAAGAATCCATAGGCTTAGAGGCATATTGAAGAAAATAGGGGTTAAGAAAACGGGAATCATAAATATTGAGGATGAAGAAACACCAACTGATAGATCTCCTGAGTATCAATATGAAGAGGACCTTGATAGAGGAACTCTGGAGGTAGACCCAGCACAAAAACAAATTTATAATTATGTTGAGGCACTGGAAAAGAGAGCATCATAAACCAGAGGAAGAACTCCTAGCCCACAAGAGTCTTCCATTGAAATGCTGAGAAGAGATAAATATGAATTGGAAGTACTTAATAGGCATATAAAAAAATGAAAATGAAATTCTCAAGGAACAAGTCAAGCTGAAAAGTAGCATGAACACAACTCTCTCTCTGCAAATGGAAAAACTATACAAGTCTAATGAGAAGCTGAAGAAGAAAAACAAAAAGTTGAGTAGGGCACTTATAAACCTAAGATTCAAATTGTTCATAAGGAAGCCTAGGAGGCCATTAAACATCAGGAAAAGTAGAAAAAGGAAGTTGGATGTCCTAGCAGAAGTTTCAGAATACATGGATTAATTGCATGAGGATATGTAAAATCTTTGCAGTGGGGGTATGTTGAGCCCCAAAGATGTCCTTCTCTTTCACCAAATTTCACTTCATTTCCTTTGTCCTTTATCAGTTGCAGGCTTAAAAAATCAATAGGATTGATTAAAGTTACTTTAAGAATGTATATAATGACTGACTTGCTACACTTTTATGGTTTTGTTGTTGTAGTAATTTTTTACTAGACCTAGCTACAGAATGCGGCCATTCTGTAGCTAGTCGCCTATTCCACAGCTATATTTATGTTCACACAGGTTACATGTGTCACTTTAAGGAAAAACACATATGTTTGAATTCTAGACCTCATCTACATCATTCCTTGCCCTCTACGAAGTCTGAGCAAAAATCTCCAAGTGGTTATGCATGTGGAATAAATCAAAACTAAGAGGTAGACTTCTACCGGGACAAGAACTCTACAGATGTCTTAAGCAAAAGTACGAGGCCTCCACAAGAGTTCTAATTTGATTTTAATTTGGAAAGACACTTATCCCTATTTCTTCTCAAGGGAAGTTATGTATTTTTCTTATAAGAATGACTCGGGAGACCGAGAGACAATTAGCTAGATTGATGTTTTATTGTTAAAATTGTCCAAGACCGTAATACTCTGTTTTTGAAGCATTTTCCTTTAATGAAAGAAGAACAACTTTAATACATGATCTGAGGCAATCTTGAGGAGATTCTTATGCTAATCTAGTGGTAGAGGGCCCCTACTACCCGAGAATCTCTGTGCATATTGTTTAGATAAGTAACTTTAGCTCTGTTTTGTTCGTATTTTAGGTAGTTTTCTGAACTTCATGTTTTATGCTCACTTACACCGAATGTTACAACCAGCCTTGTTCTTATGAATTGTTCCAAGATATCACAAACTCTGAATGAGATGAAGCTGTAGTATTTCAGATATTAATTTCATTCTAGTTCAGCTGTAGTATTTCGGAATTGCATATTAGTTCAGGTTCTGTTTAATGTATTTCAAGTTTTATTAGCTAGTTGTATGCTAGTTCTGTTAAATTAGACTTAAAGGCCTTCATTATTTACAAACTGTTCTTGTTCTTAATCTATACTAGTACATAATTATCATAGGAACAAGAATTGGCAATGTCATTTTGAAGTCTTGTATGTTCTGCAATTTCTCATAATTTTACAAACTACCTTTTTCCAAAACTATTCCAAAATATTTCTAACACTTGAATGAGGCTTAACAGTGATATTTTGAGTTGCAGAATGGATTAATTTTAGTGTCATAAGTTAATTTAGAGTAGGTTTTCTTACTATGTCGCAGATAATCTTTTCTAAATGTGTTCCAACAAATTTCTAACCATGGATGAGATTTTCTCTGTGATATTGTAAGTTATTGTTTACTTAGAAGAACCTCATTGCATTAAACTTATCCTTTTCTCTAGTTTTTCCAACATACTTATAATGAAATGAATTGGATTGAGTCTATGTTATGATTTATTTTTCTTGTCAAGTTTTGCAATTTGTGAGTTAGCATTCTCTGTTCTTAGGTGTCATACACATTCTAGATTTTACTCTGTTTTTAGTGTGACCAATAACCTTTCTTTGCCAACAACTTACTTTCCTCTTAGCATAAAAACACAAAACCCAAAAAAAAAACACTAGAAAACACTAAACACAACGAAGTAGGAAAAAGATACCTAGGCACATATGGTGCACTTCACTTCAAGAGTTTACTAGCCCTGGTTGACAATTTATGACATCAACTTAGGAACACTAGGTTGACTAGAAAGGAATGCCATTGCATGTTCCTTTCTAGGACTGCTCCAAAATCATTGTTGCTTTATATTCAATTCAACTGTTCTAACATAATGATCTTCGGGAAGACATCTTCAATTTCTGTACTAGGAATCTTCATGGGCAGATCACTTAGAGATTTATCACTCACTTAACTGCATTCCTCCAAGGGGAATTTTTATATATGAATGATGTAATGATATAATGATGATAAGCACTTCTCTTACTCATCCTTCTTAATGTGATTCAATGTTAATTCTAGCAGTATGATGCATAATGTGATCATCCTTTATGGGTCTTTCCACTTCTGTAGCTCAAAACATAACTTTTGTGATTTTAACCATTCATCACTTAATGCGTTGATGTCTTATTAGCTTACATGTTCATGGCTGATGTTCCCTCTACCATCATGGATGCTTGTTTCCTTCTCTCCTTCGATCAACCTATTGGCTATTGTGTGCTTCAGGTATTCTTCTTCCCCTATAGATCTCTGTTAGAGAAATTTTCCTTTCCCTTCCTAATCTTATAGCTATTCTCATTCCAAGGAGCTCTTCTTAGACTACTTTCATGGGGACTATTTATGTATTACTCTCCCCTTGGAATGTTTCTTCTTAGAGCAGCTCCCCCTAAGACTGTGATGGATTCATTATGTTATTGAGTTAACAGGCTCCCTCTTTCTCTTTTCCTTCCAAACTTTATTAGGGTTCTTCATAATGTCTGCACTTCTTTTTGATTCATAGTTTTGTCAGATTGGATTGGATTGGATTCCATCATCTATCTAGAGTTATTTAATGTGTATGGTAGTTTACAGTCTTTTCCTTTCTGACCAAGCTTGAGGCATACATAACATCTTATTTTACCATGGTACGTTTGAGCTGATGTATAATATTTTGTTCCCATTTTTTAACACAATTTACATTCAACAGATTTATGTACAAATTCATTGCATGAAAAACAGTAACCATGGAATCGATTAGTGTACCTGGTGAAAGGTTGTCCTTTGCTGGTTGGACTAGATTTTCTTTGTCTTACAATATGCTGCAGTATGTCCCAGTTTGTGACAGGAAAAACAAGTGAAATTTCTCATAGGAGGAAAGAATCTCCTTTGAGGTCTTTCGAACTTGTTCAATTGATCTTCAGGAACATTTTAACTTTTTGCAATTTCTTACTTCTTCCTCTCATTCTTTGTCTCTTGATGTTGCTGCTTGTTTCTGTTTGTTTCATCACACATCAATTTCTTACTCGCTTATGCTTCTGTGGTTCCTTTTTGAGTTGCTTCATCAATCCTTTCAATGTCCGCCTTCTCCGAGGTATCCATGGAAGCAATCTCATCTCCGAGCTGCTTACACCCCCTGCTCATTTCTTCTATCAGTCTTCTAGTAGCAATAATCTCATATTGCTAAGAGTTCATTTTTCCTTTTACAGCTTTTACAAAAATGATATTCTTGTTATCTTCTACCTTGGACTTACTGGGTTCTCCTTCATATCCTATCCCAACCTTTATGAGAGGAGACCTTTGAGCATTTATAATCTTGTCCAACTGTTCAGAGCTTGTCATTTGAGGAGTATTCATTAATAATTATCTTTGGGATTTTTCTAATTTCTTTCTCAGGCACACTACTTCTTCCAATTTCTCTTGCTTCTGAATTTTATCCTTTATTTGCTTTAGTACAGTGTCTTCTACTTTCCTTGCTTCTTCAAGTTGTGTCTTCAGGCCATCAATTTCTTTCTTATCTTCATATTCTTTCTCATCACATATTTGCACCAACTTCTTCAGGTCTTTTTTTTTCATTTTTCAATCTTCCTATTTCAGTTAAGGCAATATCAAGTTTGGTTTGTTCTTTCACTATAATTTCTTCATGGAACTTACTTCCATTCACACTAGCAGGTACCTCATTTGATTGAAACTTTTCCTTTTGGCATGAATTTTTCTTCTTCTTGATCCTCTTCTCCTTCTTGACAATGCAGACCCTAGTGTGTTCTTCATGCATGAAATGAAATCTATCCCAGAATTCTTTTGCAGAGGTTAGATCCATTATTAAATCAAGATCCTTATCATGAAGACTATTATATATCACACATTTTTCCTTGGAATTCCACTGTTGTTACTGCAAAGAGGTAGATTCTGTGCAATAACCATCACATACAAGCTTACATACCTTAGGTTCATAAGCCATTAAATCCTTTTTAACCTTATCTCTACATTCAGGAAAGTTTGTTGTGTTTAGCACGGGTACATTTTGATAGTCCATGACTCAACCAGATCTCCTTCAAGCTATAAGGCTTACACCAAAGGAAACTGCTCTGATACCAATTGTTGAACCCTTAGTTAAACTAAGGGGGGGGGGGGGTGAATCAGTTTATCACATTCATGGACTTTTAAAACCTTCCTTTAAACTTATTTACAACTTCATTTCATGATCAACTTATTACATAATGTAACAGCAATCTTAATATGTGAGCAGCAAGTATTAAGCAGGCTAGATACACCATATCAACACATAAACATCATGCACATAGACAACAGATATAAGTGGAAACCCATAAGGGAGAAAACCACATATTATTATTGTTGTGATGCAAAGGCAAGCTCCAAATCCCTCTCACCACTAATTTTATGTAGGCTCCAACCTACAGGAGGCTACTACCTCAATTCTGCAAGCTAAAACTTGCAAGGAAGCTCCAACTCCCTCTTACCACTAATTTTCTGTAGGCTCTAACCTACAAAAAGCTACTACCTCAATTATACAAGCTACAACTTGCAAGGAAGCTCCAACTCCCACCTATTTTCTGCAGGCTACAACCTACAGGAGGCTCCTACCTTGGCCAGCTACAACTGGACATATATCAAGCTACAACTTGGAATGGAAGCGCCAAATCCCATGTATTTTCTATAGACTACAACCCATAGGAGGCTCCTACCTCAACCAGATACAACTGGACATATATCAAGCTACAACCTGATATGGAAGCACCAACTTCCTCACTCTACAATAAAATTATATGTCGATTTACCTAGATATCAACTCTGTTTTTCTCCTTCTTCATTGTTGTCCTTCCAGACTTCCTATCTGGTTTAAATCATCTCTAGATCTTCACAAATTCTCTATCTGTTCCTTCTTCTTCTTCCATTCTCTAACCGTCTACAACTTTCTTATATTATTCTGCTCTCTTCCATTCTGCAGCTTTCTAACAATCTTCAACTACCTTCAATTCTGCTGGACACTTTCTCTTTCTCTCTCTCTGTTTTTGTAACCTTATACACATGGATATTACCTGTTTTGTACAAATAACTTCATAGATGTTTGCATTCTACAGGGAATATGAAGTGAATAGGCACGGTTCTTGCCTTTCACCAACTCATTTCCTCACTCAGCATATTTCGATTGTTACAACAATATATAAAATCATTATAGTATCAAATTGGAGTTTTTCTTTTCCTACGAAGACTTGCCTTTGCATCACATACAAAAAAAATAACTAATTCATTTACATTTACAATTACAACAAATATATTTCACCCAACACTTTCATCTCTTTGCTCATTGTGCATTTGTCTTTTCTACTGCTGTCAGATTCATTTCAGTTTCTGCTATTACATTCAACATGGTTCTCCGTAACTATCATTTTGGCATAACTCGACCCAGCTGTTGTGTTTCCAACAGTGCCACCATATTCTCCTACTGGAGTCCTTCTGTCACGTTTATCCTTTTCTTCATAAGTTGTCGTTACTGCATCAACCACTATTCTGCACAATTTTTGGGTCTTACTCGAGTCTATTCTTGCATTCAGGCTTTCCCTTTTTGTTTTACATTATAATCCTCCTTTTCTCTCCAATACAATTTAACAAAGGGAAATCCCATACTCCCAGACTTGAAATGCTCTAGGCTTCAACGTTGACCTGCATCGCATCCGCTTCATTATCGCACTTCGCACTTCGGCATTCCAACGTGATTCTTGAGTGCTTATCCTCTTGAGCTTGTTAATTGCGATATCTGATTGGGTTCCACAGCCAGAGTTCAATTCCTTTAGATTTTAGCTTTGAACTATATCGTGTTCGCTTTCTATCGCATTTCAGTATTTCAATCGTTCTTTGTTATATGGCTCCTTTGCTCTCCGATGTGATTTACAAATGGAATATACATACTCTTAGAATTTAAAACTCTTAAATAATAACTCTAAGTTGCATTGCATCAGGCCTCGTTATCGCACTTTAGCAAGTCAACCTTTCAACATGGTTTATGAGTGATATCTCTTCCGAGATTTGTGATTTGCGATATGCGATTTGGGAAAAAGGGTTCGGGTTCCACAGGGGGTGCCATGTCATTGCCACGACATCTGCCACATAATCAAGATTTATTTGCGATTTTTGGGGTCAGGTCCATGTCTTCTGCCATGTCACTTGCCACGTCATCTTCTGTACTTCGTAGTTCACAATTTTGCATCGCAATATCATTGTCACAACACCCATTGCTCTTGCTTCCGATTTGCGATCTAATTTCCGTCGATGCGATCATCACCATTGATCTGTCTAGATCTACAATCCTCGTTGTTGTTTGCAATTAAATTGTATTTCTGCCTCGCTTACCTTACGATGAATCATATCCGTCCATTTCTTGCCTTTGTTGTTGCGATCTAATCGTGACCATCCAATCACCTCACTTGGAGTTATTCAAAGACTTCTCTACCTTAGTCAATTTTTGTTTGTTTATCCTATTTCCGCCCTGCAACATCGGTTCCTCCACGCTACTCCTCTTGAGCTTGTTCTATATTCTTCAACGCGATTCTTTCCTGAGCTTTATATTATCACCACTCTGCAACACCGGTTCCTCCATGCTGCTCCTCCCTAAGCTTTATTCAGTTTCTAAGTGCGTTGATCTCTCCTGAGCTTGTTCTTCTATTCAATATTCAGTCCGACTTGGGATTCTTTCCCTTGTTGCATGCCTTAAACGTGTCGATCTATCCTGAGCTTGTTTTGCTGCCTTTTCTCCTTTTCTTCCTTAACTACTTCTATGTTGCCTCTACTTCTTTCTACTTCCTTTGTTGCCTTTGGTGCATTCTTAGCTACATTTGTTGCCTCTGCTATGTTTTCTGCCTCTCGAAATTTGTTGTTTCTCTGCCTTTTTTTCTTAGCTACATTCGCTGCCTCTCTTCTTTTGTTGTTCCTCTGCCTTTGTTGCTTAGCTGTTACCTTTGCTGCCTCAGCTGCCTCTGCTCCTTGTCTACCTTGCTTCTTAGCTGCATTCGATTCTTTGGTGCCTCTGCTAATAGTCTAATGCTGCTCCTTTCCTTTCTGCTACTCCTCTGCCTCTCTTTTATGCTTTCTTACTACATTATTGCCCGATCCGCTCCTTTTCCTTATTTCTGGTTCTTCTCTACTCCTCTTCCTTAGTGATATTTCAGGTGCTACTCCTTTGTGCTTCTTTGCCATCAATGACAATATTTCCAACATTTTTCTTATTTCCCTCCTCTTCAACATCATTTTCCTCTTGATATTCTTCATTAATTGTTGTTTTTGCCTCATTTATTTCATCACCCTCACCCTGATCTTCATGTGATTCTTCATTGCCACTTCCTGCTTCACCTGATGCACCAAGATAAGGAGAGGAAGGGAGGTTTGCCTGTGGTGAGGGTACTTTTGCAGATGAGGAAGGAATATTTGGTTGATGAGGAGGTTTTGGGTTTGTAAAGGTTTCATGGTTTATGAAAACATCCCAAGCTTTACCCTGCTTCTCCAACTGATGTAAGACCACCATTTTGATCATGGAATGGTGGAACAAGCTATGAATTTGTTGTGTGGGATTCCTCCTTTTGAAAATAAAAGACATTTTCTCAATGTTCCTATAGAGATAGAAGGGTAAGTTTAGCACCTTAGCTCCTGTGAAATGCATGAGGAGTCGGACATGATAGGTATAGAGTCTGGAGTACCTCCCCTCACAAGTGAAGTATTTCATGATAACCAACATCAAGGAGGCAAATCTATTTTTGAGGTGTGAGAAAGGGAAAATTGTTTTGTTGCCTCCTCTATACCTTATTTTTATAAATGGTTCTAAAAATTCTTTGTCCAATTTTCCCTTTTTAAACCATTTTTCACCCATAGCTGGGATACCTGTAGCCTCAAAGATGGCACCTACTGAGATCTCAAAATCCACTCTTGCAAGGCTTGAGTGCTTATTGTGTAAATTGAGAATGAGGAGCCTTGTGAGCTCAGGGTGGCTTTTCACTTGTTTGATCTTCTCACAAAATTGAAAACATCTTTCATTCTGAAAACATGACAAGATCCTAGGAGAGGAATTGATGACCACTATTCTTTGAGGTTCTAATCTATTCACTTTTCCTCCCTTATGTTTTGGTCTCAAGGGCATTTGACCTTTATCACTACCAATTATGTTCTCAGCTCCAAACATAATGATGGGAGAGACTGGTTTACAAATTAGGGCTAAATGACATAAGGTGAAGATGATGATGGAGTCAACTTTGGAGAATGAGTGGTGTGGAGGCTAGGGTTCTTAGGGTTAAGTGGTTTTGGAGCTTAAGGAGACACTTCTCAAAAGGTGTGTTTTAGTCACCTTAACTGACTTACCCTTGTATGACATCAATTGGTTTTAAGGAGGTTTAGAAATAAAGGCTCTTTTATGCAAGACCTAGGGTTTACTTGTCTAGGATTTGAAATTTAAATCCCTAAAGGGTCAAAAATAGCTTGATTTTTTTCTTGGGGATGAGGACAAAAACCACTTACCAATTCTTGACTCTTCTACAGATCCCAAAGGTGAATGGAGGATGAAAATTGGAATTTGGGCAAGAGTTTTTTTCTTTTTAAGGCTCCTGGAATTTTCGCAACACCCTTCCCATGCTATCGAGTTAGGCTATTTGTGTAGCACTCGCAAGGCCTGCATGGCATTTAGTGCAGCACCGGGTGGGAGGCAGTGTCTTCCAGTCTCCTCAGCGAGTCGAGTGGCGTTTGCACAGCGCCCGAGAAATCATGTAGAGTGTCGGGTGGCCTGTTAGTGCAGCGCCCAAGCTGTCAGGTGGAGGCAGCATTTGCCAGTTTTTGGGTGAGTCGGGTGGCCTGTTAGTGCAACGCCAAGTATTTGCATAGTGCTCAGGCTTATTAGTGCATCACAATGTAAATTTGAATGAGCAGAAGGACGGTTAGCACAGCGTCGGCTTGTATTTTCATAGTTCTTGTGGTTTGCATAGCACCAAAACCACTTTGCCCAGAAACAACCCTAAAAACCTGTTTTTTCTCCTGAAGCCTCTTTCCTCTCACCAAGTGCTCAATAAGTTTGAAATGAAACAAAAAAAACACCTTTATACCCTTTGAGGGAAATAAATCAAACCTGTAGACCCACTTTTACCATGTTTTCCAATCTTTTTTTTCATTTGACTGATACTCTTTTATATCTTTTGCAGGGGTTTCTTGAAGGCCTTTTTCAAGGCATGTTTTCTTCTTCTATTTGAGGTGATTGCTGGTTGAGGAGGTGTAGATGTCCTTTTCATCCCGTTATCACAGAATTGGACCTGATAGGCTGCAAATCAAATCAATCTCATGTATTTTCTTCAAACCAGTATTTTGATTGAGGCTTAGCCTCCTCAACCTAAGAGGGCTCTCTCAAAGGGTTAATGATTTTTGATAAAAAAAATAGATGGCTAACTCTATTTGGGGTAATAATCAGATATATGATAAATATAGGTTGAAAATCATATCAACAAATAAAAATTGGGCTTATGGAGTCAAAATAGTTGTAGTAAACCAATAAACCTACTTAACATGGAAGTTGAGGCATATCAAAGTTCTAGTCAAGAGATACACATGTGAAAAATTAAGAAACATAGTCATTTTATCCATATAGGAAGTCAGAGCATCAAAGATGAATTCTGAGTAACATAGATAAACACCACTGCAATAGGATAATAAAATATACAATTAGAACAAGAACACACTAGAACTCCTTCTGAATCCCAAGTTGGATAAGTAGAAAGAAGATATCACCATTGACCAAGCTTAGGAATCCTACAAACAAGCTTCTCCATCATCAATCCAAGCAAGCCATTCATCAACTTCACAAAACCAATTTCTTCTCCAAGCTCATAAAAACCATGTATTTCTCTCAAAGCTCATAAAATGCCGACATTTACAATTAAGCCCTCATGCTCTATTTAACTCAGCAAAGGAGAAAAAAACCATAGATAGGGTTGGAAAATGTCAAAATCACTCATAAATGTCATTTATGCCTAAGAGACCATGCAAGGCCCAAGGCACAAAATATCTCATGAAATAAATGCTAAAATAACTTCTTGTACCTAATTCTAGAGTGATTTTCTTCAAAAAAACACTTAAAAATGATTTTGCAATAAATTGGTGTGTTTTGTTGACTTTTGGTCCAAAACACATTAAACAGTCCATTTGCGCAGCACCACTATCAGGAGAAAATAAGGTCTTTTTCAACTAAGTTTTGGACCCCTTCCTGATGTCGGATTTGGCTCCGTGATGGCTTGTTTGAAAGAATGATGAGTATACTTTCCAAAATGGCTAATATTTTATATATCCAGCTCCTATAGCCTAGTCAAAACGTCAAAAATATCAATACTGTCATTTGCAGAGTGCCAGGCCCAAAACAGTGGTAGAAAGGTGAAAAAAGTGAGGTTTTTTGACCTTTTGAGGGGTCAACCCTGCTCCAAATCATCTGAAACTTGGTGAGAATAATGTAATAAGTGTGAGAAATCCAAAAATGTTAAGTTATCCTCCTGATTATGCTCCATATGTTAGCATAGCGCCAGTGGCGTTGTGCTAATGAGGCTCAAAAATCTCAAAAAACCAAAAATGCTCCAAATTTGCTCAAAATTGGTGGAGAGCTCCCTTAAGGGTTCTTGGAAAACTATTGGGAAGCCTCAGTGAAAAATCCAAGGCTTTCATGCTCTTTTTCCTCCTTTAGGGTTTGTACTTCATGTAGGGTCTCCTTTAGTTTGGCACAAACAAGCTTACGCTTCTTGGCATAATACTTTTTTATCATTTTCTGGAGGGCCAGACCCCTCTTTATCTTCTTGAATTTTTTTTTCTCATTCTTATAAAACTGAATGATGTATTGGGCCATTCCAAAATATCTCTCCCACTCCTTGATTTGTGCATCCTTGCTTTGGATTAGCAATCTAGTGGTCATTTCCTTATCTTCAGTGTCATTGTCTAGGTCAATGAATTGACATTTTTGAGTAGATAGCTTGCCTTTCTTACCTTTCTTAACCTGGTCCATATTATCTTTTTCCTTGTCAATTCTTGGAATGGATGCAGCTGGCAAGGCCCCTTGCCTTTTGGAGTCAGAAAACACTTGCCTTGACCCTCTGTGGTATGTGCATGTGAGAGGAGTGATGGTGGTTTTGGAAGTGTTTTCATCATGGATGTGACCCTCGGTGTTGCCATTAGCTCCTTCACTTTCAATATGACCCTCATCATTTATCCCATGATCTGTTTGATTGCTACTTTCTTGACCTCCAACGCCATCATCATCATTACCCTCCTTTCTTCCTTCTATGTTGTGGCTTTGGTCTTCATTGGGATTATCAGTCCCTGTACTTTCTTCAATCTAGTTTTGTCCATCATTAGGTTCATTTTCTTCATCATATCTTGCACTGTTGCCATTTTTATGTTCACTAGGAAGTTGATTAGTGTCATGACTGTCATGGCCTTCTCCCTTGCTATCGTTTTCCTCACTGATTGTCCTATTAGTGTCATTTTCTTTGTCATTGTCCTCTTCTTCAAACTGTGTTTCTGCCTCATCATTTTCCTATTCATCATTTGTTTCCTTGTTGGTTTCTCCTCTTTCAAATCTCATGTCATTTTCACTTTCAATCTCTTCATCTCCTTCAACATCTTCTTCCATGGTGACAGAGTTTTGTTCACTGTATTTTTGACTGTCAGTGTCCTGTTTTTCAAGAACATCTTCTTGGTCCTCACTTTTTTTATCTTCATCATCCCTTTCTGCACTTTGTGCTGACTGATTTGCATCATTATCATCACTATCTTGGTCTTCACCACTGTTGTGCTTATTTCCCTCCTCTTCAACATCATTTTCCTCTTTCTCTTCTTCATTAATTAATTTTTATGCCTCACTGATTTCATCACCCTCACCCTAATCTTCTTGTGATTCTTCATTCCCACTTCCTTCTTCACTTGATTCACCAAGAGAAGGAGAGGAAGGGAGGTTTTCCTATGGTGAGGGTACTTGTGCAGATGGGGAAGGCAGATTTGATTGATGAGGAGACTGTGGGCTTGTAAAGGTTTCATGTTTCATGAAAACATCCCAAGGTATACCCTGCTGCTCCAACTGATGTAAGACCACCATTTTGATCATGGAATGGTGGAACAAGCTATGAATTTTTTGTGTGGGATTCCTCCTCCAGAAAACAGAAGACATTTTCTCAATGCTCCTATAGAGATAGTAGGGTAAGTTTAGCACCTGAGCTCGTGTGAAATGCATGAGGAGTCTGACATGATACGTATAGAGTCTAGAGTACGTCCCCTCACAGGTGAAGTATTTCATGATAACCAACATTAGGGAGGAAAATATATGTTTGAGGTGTGAGAAAGGGAAAATTGTTTTGTTGCCTCCTCTATACCCTTTTTTGATAAATGGTTCTAAAAAGTCTTTGTCCAATTTTCCCTTTTTAAACCATTTTTCACCCATAGCTGGGATACCTGAAGCCTCAAAGATGGCACCTGTTGAGATCTCAAAATCCACTCCTGCAAGGCTTGAGTGCTTTTTGTGTAAATTAAGAATGAGGAGCCTTCTGAGCTCAGAGTGGCTTTCACTTGTTTGATCTTCTCACAAAATTGAAAACATATAGCATTTTGAAAACATGACAAGATCCTAAGAGAGGAAGTGATGGCCACTATTCTTTGAGGTTCCAATATATTCACTTTTCCTCCCTTGTTTTTTGGTCTCAAGGGCCTTTAACCTTTATCACTACCACTACTGTTCTCAGCTCCAGACATAATGATGGGAGATATTGGTTTACAAATTAGGGCATGATGAAACAAGGTGAAGATGATGATGGAGTCAACTTTAGAGAATGAGTGGTTTGGAGGCTAGGGTTCTCAGGGTTAAGTGGTTTTGGAGCTTAAGGAGACCCTCTCAAAAGGTATATTTCAGTCGCCTTAAATCACTTACCCTTATATGACATCAATTGGTCTTAAGGAGGTTTATAAATAAAGGCTCTTTTATGCAAGACCTAGGGTTTACTTGTCCAAGGTTTGAAATTTAAGGCCATAAAAGAGCAAAAATAACTTGAATTTTTTCTTGGGGATGAAGACAAAAACCACTTACCAATTCTTGAATCTTCTATAGATCCTGGAGGTAAATGGAGGATGAAAATTGTAATTTTGGCAAGAGTTTTTTTTTCTTTTGAAGGGTCCTGGCATTTGCGCAGTGCCTTGCATGTGCTGTCAGGTCAGGTTGTTTAGGCATCACCGGCAAGGCCTGCAAGAAATTTAGTGGAGCACTATGCGCAAGGAAGTGTCTGCTAGTCTCTTGGGTGAGTCGGGTGGCGTTTGCGCAGTGCCTGGGCAATCATGCAGGGTGTCCGGTAGATCGTTATTGCAGTGCCCGAGCTATCATGTAGAGGTGTCGGGTGGAGGCAACATTTGTTGGTTTCTGGTTGATTCGAGTGGCATGTTAGCACAGTGCCAGGTATCTGCATAGTGCCCAAGCTTATTAGCATAGTATAGTGTAAATTTGAACAGGCAGAAGGCCGGTTAGCGCAATGTCAAAATGTATTTGCGCAGCGTCGGTGGTTTGCGTAGCGCCATAACCACTTTTCCCAGAAACATCCCGAAAACCATGTTTTTTTCTCCTTAAGCCTCTTTCTTCTCACCAAGTTCTCAATAAGTTTGAAATGAAACAAAAAAAACACCTTTATACCCTTTGAGGGAAATAAATCAAACTTGTAGACCCACTTTTACCATGTTTTCCAATCTTTTTTTTTCATTTCACTAATACTCTTTTATATCTTTTGCAGGGGTTTATTGAAGGCCTTTTTCAAGGCATCTTTTCTTCTTCTATTTGTGGTGATTTCTAGCTGATGAGGTGTAGATGTATTTTTCATCCCTTTTGACCTTTTGAAAGTTTGGGCACTGATTCAAATTGTCTTTGGCATATATTCATCAAACTGAAAGAAAAAAAACCTATTTTTATCTCCTTGGGCATATTTGATTGCAGGTGACCTTAAACATGTCTTTTGCCTTTTGTAGATTTAAAAGTGTTATGTATTTTTAACAGAGAGGTGTGAAACAATTTTATTATGTTTTTCCCTCTGCCACTTTTGATTTTTGCAGAAGCCACAACATAGTGTTTTTGGTCTGCTTGTTATTGTTTTGATTTTGACATCTCATCTTGTCAACAGTGCAGTTATGCTCAGCATGATTTTATCCTTTGGCATTTCACTTCATATTTACCTTTATCTTGATCATCTTGGAGACCTTTAACTATACTTTGGAAATAAAACCTCTTACAATGATACCCTTTATAATTTTTCTCTTTGGTGCAAACAAAACAGTGCTACTTTGACAAACCTTAGAGGACACCCTGGATAACTTTTAAATGCCATATGTTTTTTCTAAAGGAGGACTCATCATCTTATTTTGACATGTTTTGTCTATCTTCCCAAACTCTTAGGATTTAGGGCTATTAGAGAAAACTAAACAATGTTGTCTTATAAGTTCTCTATAACCCTTCCAAATTCATTTATTATTTCTGAAAATCTTCAATGTGTTCTTGATAGTGTTGAGGTGTTTTCTGTCCTTGTGGTCTTTGTGATGTTCCTTTGCTTGGTAACACTGTCTTGTTAATCAATAAAAAAATCCTAATTCTCTTTAAACACAGGCATGCTGCCTTTCTCTTTGTTGCGGATGTCTGCTTGTGATGATCTCACCTCATTACCTTACCCCTTCTTGTGTTGATGGCAACCTTGATCATTTCTGCAGAAATGTTAACAAGGGCAGTAGTCCCTTGCAGAATTAGTGCTTTGGCCAAGGAGGCGTTCCTTGAATGGATTTTTGATCAATTTTGGACCAAGTTACTTGACCTTATTCTTCTTTGTATGCAGCCTTTTTACATAGGAAAAACAGATTTTTTAGAATACCAACTTAACCCTATGACTTATGAAACCCTAGGTGACCTAGTGGAAGGTTTCCTTGGACTTGGCCATTGCCTAAAAACTTGAATTGGGATCCTTGGGTGTAAAATAGATTTTTTGATAGGTTGATGTATTAAAGATCCAAAATCCAAATTTCTTGATTTAGCTAAAGAGCCTATAGATATGGTTTTGAGACTATCAGGGCTTTAGGTATTTTGGAGATATAAGAGAGTTGATTCAATGGTGGCCCTAGGTAGAAGTGGAGGGGTTAGGCAAAATAAAACAGAGAATTGAGGGCAAAGGTGACAAATCATTGACCAAATGAGTGACATGAGCCCATGATGGGTCTTCTAGGATTGGTGAGCTGAGTTTGACATGATGGGATGATGAAATAGTGAAGAAATTATCTTAAGGATAATGAAGGTAGTGAGATTTCTAGAACTCACAATGTTCATGAACTTTGTTTCTATAAATATAGGATAATAAATTAGTCGTCTACAAAGGCAAAAAACACTGATGACTAACAATGGCTCCACTTGGGGAGGGTAGCTCATTTTCAGTAAGTGTCCAGAACTTTCAGATATCTCGCTTTGCTAGGAGAAGATTCTCCTACTAGAGTATGATATCTTAGACTTTGCTGTAATACTGATTATTTTGGAATAAAGTGTTGTTGGACAAATTTTTCACAGCTAGCTGGATAAAGAATTGATGCAAAGGAATTTCACAAGATTCTTGAGTCAGACAACGGATCAATAAGTCAACTATCTCTTATGTTTTAAAATTTTATACTTGTTTATTATACCATCTATGTTTCATATCTGAATGATAAACAAAAAATAATAATTCAGAAAGTGCTTGAGTGCAATCTGTTTTCAATCATTGTTATTCTTAATGTTTTCCTCTGAACTAGTATGAACAGTGAATTCTTAATTTCTCCTGTTTCCTAATTTATTCATTTTTTATTATCTGGTAAAGAATTCTTAATTGCTCTTTATTAATAGTCATTCAAGTTCCCTCTTTCGAAATATGTTAAAGGATTCTTAATTTCCCTTCACCCATTTTGAGTTCATTCCATTCATTTTAGATCTTTAATTGTTCCCTATCTGATTACCTTGCCCTGTGAAACCATCCCTTGTTAAGAAACTAAATCCAGTTAAGCCATCTTTCTTTGACTTCATTAGCCCAATGGTCTAAACTATTTAGTATTACCCCTATGCTATTGAATTTCATCACCAAACACAATCAAAATCCCTGGACTTTTATAACTAGCCTAATATCTTTAAAAAAAAAAGCTAAAACTTAAAGAGAGAGCCCTCTCTAGATACAGATTGGCTAGATTCTGTACCTAAAATATGGTTTGTGGTTACCTCAGACCCCTTTCCTCTTCCCAACATCTTCAAGGAAAATCTGAGTGATAACATAGTGGCAACCATACTGGGGACCTGAATAACTTACTTGTTACTATTTTTTACTTACAGAGCCTGAAGTTAGCCAGGTAGCCTTTGAAATTGCTCTTGCTTTGCAATTGCATAAGTAAATAAATGTTGCTTCAGTCTATCTCCGGTCTAGTTTATGAACTGAACATTCGGTTTCAAACACTTGATCAGTTCCTCTAGTCAAATAAATATTTAAGAAAATATAAATCCAATATCTAAAACCTCTTAAAGAGATTGTTGAAGTTGTATTGTCAATTCCATTTAGACAAAAAACCAAAAAAAAAAAATTCACCTAGAAACTTGGCTTCAGAAAGGACTCATTACACCAGGGCTAATCCTGATCCAAATCCACCACCTATGTTTGAAAATCCAAATCTAATCCCCAGAATTCTTAGGAGACAGGAGAGCCAAGAAAGTTCTACTAGTTCTTGGCCTCTCTATAGATCAATATCCTGTCCTGTGAAGTGGATTTACCTTGAGGACAAACCTTTTGATGAGAAATTTGAAACTTATTTATTTGTAACTTTTTCTGAATCTGAGTTGACCCACTTGGTTCAAGACCTAGTATTTATTGAAGATTTACAGCTTGATTTTCTTACTTCACATCTTGAAAAACATTTTCTAAATTTCGTACAATTTGAGCTTACCTATGAAGGAACACCAAATCTTTTTGTGATCACTTCAGCCTCCCCAATTTCATCAACATTTCCTCAAACATATCAACCTCAAACCACCCCTTCTACTCCTCTGTCCATCACTCCCAGACCAACCTCAACAGTTATTTCATCACTACCTATTGCAATGGCAAACATATATGCTCCCTTGGTATTACCAGCCAATCCAGGGGCTATGCCCCAGGACTAAAAAAGTAAAATCACTCCCTTTGATGGTTCTGGTACCTACACTGCACAAAAACATACTAAAAAAATGACCAATTATTTTGAAATATATGAAGTATATGCAGATGATGTAAGAATGAGAATATTTGTTCAAAGTATTATTGGAGAAGTTAGAACCTAGTTTAGAGCCCTTCCTGCAAACAGTATCAATGACTCAGAAGCTCTTTATAGAAAATTTTTAACAGATGGGAAAAGAAGAAAGATCCTCTTCAAATCTTATCAGAATATGAAAACCTGAAGAGAGGAACACAAGAAACTGTGCAAGATTACTGCACTAGGTTCAATAATGTTTACAATGCTATTACCCAAAACCTCAGACCTCCTCCAGATTTAGCTTTGATCAAATTCCCTGATGGATTTGATTCTGATATGGCATACCAGCTTAGGGAAATATCTCCTTGGACTTTACAATATATGAAAAGTATATCTGTCAGTGTTGAAGCCAATCTGATATCTAAACGAGCTAAAGCTAGAAGTGAAAGGAGAATACCTTTAAAAGAAGAACCCTCAGCCTTTGAACATAAACTAGATGCTATTATTAAAGGGATGGAAAGGCTAAAAGATAGAGTAGAAACAATTGAAAGGAAATCTCCTTGGGAAGGTCAATAGAGCAATACTGGGAAAAATCCAAATTTCAGAAAGAACCAAAACCAAAACACTGGAAAGACTAGTTCTGACCAAAACATTAGGCCCCCATTCTAGGAAAATTATGCTGAAGCCTCAAATTCTGATGAACCAATAGAAGAAACTCAAATAAACAACTTAACTGGACGCAATAATGAACAGGAAGTTTTATTGACCCAAGATGATCAAGAAGCTCACATTCTTAAACTATTCCAAACTCCTTAAGGAGAATCATTTGACTTCAAGGAGGGATATGATACAGCCATTTATGAAGTCCACAAGAAATATAATCTAAGGAGAAGAAGAATTGATGTCCCTGAAACAAATAAACAGAAAACTACAAAACAACCCCTCAAAGGTAAAACCAATACTACCCCTGTACATATTCTTTCTAGATCAGATCCTAATCCTGCTAACCCAATTATTGAAGATGTATCCGATAATCAACTGAATAACAGACAAATTTCCAATACTCTTCCTCCCAAAGGAAATGTAGAGGAACCTCCAGAAGTTGATTCAGAAACAACTTCAGCCCACAAACCCACTCCTGAGAAGGATAAAAATACAAAAAACACAGAAGATAAAGAGAATCCAACTTTCTGAAATATAAGAACTCAGACTGAAAAACCTTTTAATCTGGAGGCTGAAGTAGGCAAATTAAAAATACCTGTTCCATTCTCTGAATTAGCTAAACATGATGTCTACCAAAGTCAAATCAATAGATCACTCAAGATCACTGGAAGTGAAGACTCAGTAAACATTTTTGATGAGAAACCTAAATTCTCTTTGGCCCTGAAGTAAATGGAAAAATAGTTAATGGAGGAACTCCTCCATTCTATGTAATTTTAAACATACATGATAAAATACTTCATAATACCATGCTTGATTTTGGGGCATCTCACAATCTAATGCCCAAATCTGTAATGGAGAAATTAAACCTAGATATCACCAAGCCATACAAAGACCTCTTTTCTTTTGATTCAAGTTAGGTGAGATGTTTAGGATTAATCAAAGACTTGTGTGTTTCACTGGTTCAATACCATGAAAAAACAATTTTGATGGACATAGTAGTAGCAGATATTCCTCCAAAATATGGCATGCTATTGTCCAGATATTGGGGTGCAAAGCTTCAAGGATCTCTTCAATTAGACATGTCATACACTACTATTTCATTGTTTGGTCACCCAAAGAAACTATACAGAGAAAATTTAATGAAATATGTAGTCATTAGTCAGGAGAAACCCGAAAATTTCCCCATTTACTCAATACACTCTGATATGGATTCATTCATTCTTTATAATGCTGAAATTGATCCTCCCACTGAATTAGAAGTTCTAGCAGCAGAACCAAAAGAAATTACAAATGGAAAATCTAGTGTTCAAATCCAAGAAATCTCTGAAAATAATGAAACATCAAATACCCAAGAGGAACCAAAAGAAAGTAAAAAAACATATCTCATTGTTAAAAACGTTCCTGAGACTCTCGATACCAATTATGAACATGAAATTATTTAGCACCTAGAGTTTGATGGTTCAATTAAAAAATTAGGAGTAAGAACTAGAATTTGGCTACACAACCTTGAAAATTACCATGATGAAGGCCATGCCTAGAGATTAAACTTTAAGTGCACCAATAATATGGCAGAATATGAAGCTCTTTTGCTAGGTCTTAAACTTGTCAAAATATTAGGGGAAATTAGAGTATCGGTCATAGGAGATTCTGATTTAATCATTCAACAAATTAAAGGACACTATCTAACAAATGATCCTAGACTGAGAGAATATAGAGGAACAGTTGTAGAGATACTCAACACTTTTCTACAAGCTCAGCTTGCCAAAATCCCAAGAAATCAAAAATTGCATGCCCATAGTCTGGAAATGTTTGCGAGCACCTGAAAATTACCATTCGAACCTAATCATCAGTTCACAGCTGAGATTAGACACAGACCAGCAATACCTGACAATTTTAAGAACTGGCAAGTGTTTGCAAGTGATGAGCAGATTAACAATTTCCTGACTTTAGAGAAAGAATTTTCTAACAGTAACATAGATGAAGATACAGTCATTGAATTTGATTAAACAAATGAGTAAGAAACAGACATTTTAGAAGAAAATGCAATTCAAATGCTTCATCCAACAAAGTTCACCAAAAAAGAAATGCAAGACCTTAAACAAATGGATGTTGATGAGATTATGGAAGGAGAATCTAAGGTCATTAATTTAAAAGACAATCATTTGCCTAAAGGATTAACTCCTCTGGAAGATCTCTTTGATTCTAATGATATTCCAAAGAAACCTAAGATGGAACCATTGAAAGAAGATACTAAGGAATATAACTTGGGGACTGAACAAAATCTAAAAATGATAAAATTATCTAAATCTTTGCCCCCTGATCAAAAACTCAGATATGTTGAATTGGTGAGAGAATTCCAGGATGTTTTTGCTTGGAGCTATGAAGGCTTGAAATCATATGACACCTCTATAATTCAGCATACAATACCTTTGAAAGAAAATCAAAAACCATTTAAAAAAAAACTCAGAAGAATTAACCCTGTACTGCTGCCATTTATTGAAAAAGAAATCAAACGTATGTATGAAGCAGGGATAATTTCTCCCATAAGGTTTTCAGAGTGGGTGTCTAATTTAGTACCTACTAGGAACAAAACTGGAGAGATCGGATTATGTGTTGATTTAAGAAATGTAAATAAGGTTTCTTTGAAGGATAATTACCCTTTACCCAAGATGGATCACATTTTGCAAAGGGTAGTAGGTGCTTCTAGGATTTCACTTCTAGATGGGTTCTCAGGATATAACCAGATGCTGGTTCATCCTGATGACCAGGAAAAAATGGCTTTCACAACACCATTGGGCACATTCAAGTATGTCAAAATGCCATTTGGACTTAAAAATTCAGGGGCAACCTTCCAAAGAGCAATGGATATCACATTTGCAAAATAAATTCATGATTTTCTTGTTATATATCTGGATGACTTAACTGTTTTTTCTAAATCAGATTAGCAGCATTTGGGCCATCTTAGACAAGTATTCCTAAAATGCAGAAAATATGGTATCTCTTTGAATCCAAAGAAGTCCTTGTTTGGTCTAGAGGAAGGTAAAATCTTGGGCCATATCATCTCCAAAGATGGCATTAGAATAGATCCTTCTAGAATAGAAGCTATACTGCAGATACCTTACCCTAGGAATGTCAAAGAACTTCAAGTTTTTCTAGGAAAAATAATTTTTTTGAGAAGATTCATATCTAGCTTAGCTGAACTAATTAGATTGCTTAACAATATGTTAAAAAGGATTTAATTATTAAATGGACAGTAGAAGCCAAACTAGCATTTGAAGAAATTAAAATGGCTTTGACCAGAACACCGGTTCTTACAAGTCCACAATTTGATAGAGACTTCATAATATTTTCATTTGCATCAGAACACACTATAGCAGCTATTTTATTACAAAAGGATGATCAAGGATGTGAGAAACCTATAGTATTTTTTAGTAAAGCACTGAGGGATGCATCATTAAAATAAAACATCATGGAAAAACAAACTTTTGCACTTTTAAAATCCATTAAAGACTTTAGAATCTACATATTGTACTCTCATGTGATAGCCTATGTACCAAATGTTGTTGTCAAAGACATCTTAACCCAGGATGGAATTGAGGGAAAAAGAGGTAAATGGATTGCTACCATTTTAGAGTATGATATTGAAATAAAACCTACAAAGCTTATAAAAGGACAGGGATTGGCCAAGCTCATGACATAAACTAATTGTCAAGCCCTGGACATTAATTAACTGGATGACGAACAGGAGATGGCAACTCCACAAATCATTCAGGCCTTCTTAGATTCACCTTGGTATGCTGATATAATTTATGTACTATTAAACCTACAGACTCCTCTAGGGTTATCCAGAACAAAGAAAAGGTTTTTAAAGATGACATCTTCAAAGTTTTTTATTTTAGATAATGTTCTTTTTTGGAAAAATCATGAAGGTATTCTATTGAATTTTTTATTAAAAGATGAAGCTAACAAGGCTCTCTAAGAATTTCATGTAGGGTGGTGGACACCTTTACTGGAAATCAACTGCAGACAAGATCCTAAGGGCTGGATTTTTTTGGATAACCTTGTTCTCTGATGTAAATAAATTTTTCACTGCTTGCCATAAATGTAAAAATTTTGAAGGCAAGAGAAAACTATTACCTTTACCCCTGAAACCAATTTCCACTGAAAAAACTTTCCAACAATGGGGCCTGGATTTCATTGGAGAAATCCATCCTTCTTCTTCTGGCCAACACAAATGGATCCTCACTGCCACAGACTATTTCACCAAATGGATAGAAGCACTTCCTTCTAGACAAGCCAATGACACCGTGATTATAGGATTCTTAGAAACCAACATATTATCTAGATTTGGCTGTCCTGATAAAATCATAACTGTTAATGATGTTGCCTTAAAATCCAAGAAGATGATAAGTTTCTGTAACAAGTATCATATCACCTTAAGTCATTCCACAGCCTGTTACCCTCAAGGTAATGGACTGGCTGAGTCTTCCAACAAGAGTCTCATTAATATTATTAAGAAATTATTGGAGGAAAATAAGAAAAATTGGCACAAGAAACTTACAAATGCACTATGGGCAGATAGACTCACCACCAAAAAATCTATTGGGACCAGTCCTTATGAGTTATTCAATGGCATTGAGGCTATATTTCCTTCATCTTTAGGAGTTCCTGTAATGAAATTACTTCAAGAAACTCAGGTTGAACCTAATGATATTCAAAGGAGGATAAACCAAACTATCAATTTGCAGTAGACCAGAGAGGAAGTATATCAGAGATCCCAAGTATTGCAGGAGAAACTTAAGAAGATATTTGATAAAAGAACCAAAGCAGAAGATTTCCAACTTGGAAACAAAGTATTAAGATGTGATTCCAGAAGAGAGGATAAGGGAAAACATGGGAAGTTTGACTTCCTGTGGAAAGGACCTTAAATTATCCATGCCTTACAAGGAAACAATAAATATTTTTTGAAAAACTTGGATGGTACATAAACTGAAGATGGGCCAGTTAATGGTCGAATATTGAAACATTACTTTGATCCTATTTATTAGGATATCCTGATTTTTAACATGTACATACTATATCCTTTGTAATGTCATAGTTTTGATTGGATAGTAACTTGTTGGAGTTGAAGCCCGAAGAGAAGGCCCTAAGCTTCAGAAGTATCACTGTCATACATACAATAAAGCAACAAGAAGAAGAAGATTCCATAGTTCAGTCAAAATCATTCTGAGGCCAACTGACCTGCTATTCTTGACTTTTCACCAGGAAAATCCATCCGCAAGTGGAGCCAGTGTTATTCTCCTATACCAATAGGTGTCATATATCATGATTGACTTGATAGGATATGTAATATGTTCATACCTTTCCTTGTTGCAAGGGTTTTCCATATTGTCAAAAAAAAATAAAAAAATTAAAAAAATGTAAAGAGGGTGTACCCTAAAAGAAAAATCAAAGGGTGAAAAGAATAAAAATGTTCAAAAAAGTAAAAGAAAATGAACCCCACCAAAAGAAAGGCCAAGGAAAGTGTGCAAGTCTAAATGCCACTACTTTTTTCTCTTATGTAATAAACAAATTGTGTGCAACTTGTATCTTATGCCATAATTGGTGAACAGTCAAACAACTTAAGCTTGGCTTGTTCATGTTTGAATTTTATGTTTTAGAGATAGAGAATAAAATCTGACCAAACTTTTTAATCTTAGCAGATAAGTAGATAGGTAGAATAAATATAAGGAGCTCAATAGCTTAATCTGAGCCCTTGGATGTAATAAGGTTAGACTTAGATAGATTTCTACATGTAAAAGAAAAGAAAGTGTGATAAGGGTTTTCCAGTCTAAGTGCACCCTAATAAAGAAGAAAAAATGCTAGGTTAAAGTAGGTAGGGTAGGTAGATGATGTTGCAGAATTATATGTGATGGATGATGACTCTAAATGTGTTAATCTTTACTTTCATCACAAGTGCAAGGCATACATTACACTGAAAAAATTTCAAGCAAAACAAGGTCAATTGATTAACTTCCCTTCTCATTTTTCCCTAAAAATTTCACTAATTTCCCCTAAGTACTAAGGAATTTGAAAATTAGAGGGGCTCAAGGCATTTCCTTGACTTTTGGAGGGACTGGACCCTCGGCCCAATAATTTAAAAAGCCTAAGTACTTAAAACCATCCATAAGTCATTCATTTACTTCCGAAAATATTTTCTTAAGTAAAATCCTATTTTACTTAGGAAAATTGCATAATATCCCATTAAAAAACCCTTTTTCATTCAAGCATAAGTTAAATACATAAACCTAATGTTGTATACTTAGCACTTTTCATTCATTTTCACATATTAACTCTTAACTTATTTTATTTAATTCCCTATATAGATCAACCCGTTCCTGTATTATTATAATTATATAAAATCCCCAAATATTATATATCTCGCCCCTTGGTTGAAATATAACCATAATACTGTGTTAATTGGGATTCATTAGTTAAATCTGCAACTAATTAAGAGCCCCAACTCCCTGCCACATTAAAAAAGGATTAATTAACCCTTACGGTTAATTAATAACTTATCCCATCAATTATATTCTTCCCGATATAAATAAAATCTTAAAATTGTATTGGGCCCGCCCTTGTTAATTCCCTGTCATCTCGCCTCCCCGATAGTCATCCGATCAACCCCTCCACATCCAATGGCTATTGTCCATATCGCATCACCCCCCATGACTAAACGATAACACGCGATCACTAAGAAGTTTTGTAAACAGTACCCCACCATGCATCGCAAGGTCTATGGGATCGCTGGCTCCCAGCTAAATACAACCCATCCCCAAAAGCGGTGCGATGCATACTGCTTACTGCCCTCCGCATACGACAAACCCTTTCCCGCATACGTCATCCACCCGAAAAATAAAACCCCGCCAACCTTGACTTTGTGAATAAAAAAAACAAATACACATAATTTTCATTATTCTCTGCTGCGACCAGTGTTCCCATGCAAAGAACGTCAAAGCCAACAGTCGAAGATTTCCAACCACCACCTTGCTAAGAAACTTGCAGCTAAGAAGTCTAGAACCTATTAGCAGTTTCCTACACCTGTTTTCATCCCTATTCACTTCCCAAAAACAGGTATTTATCCAATTTCCGTCGAACCCTGCAAGTCTTTCTTTTTTATTTAATTCCACAAGAAAAGACTAAAAAACTGTACAATTTGGTCTTTATTTCATCTCATAAATTCCTAGACTTGTAATTTTTCCCATTTTTCCATCAAAAACCCAAATTCCTTTCTAAATCCACAAGAACCAGAAATGGAAACCACTGTGGCTTTGAATGTTGCACCTCTGAATGCCCCCCATAAAGAATTAGACTATCTGCCTCTAGCGGATAGGGATTTCTAGATAAAAGACCTCATCCTTAGTGAAAATCCTCTCAGAATATTTTGCCAATGCAGAGATAATTACCTAAACGGCTCTGATATTTTTGGACTGTGGGAATCCAATCTTCCTATGTATCTTTTATCCTCAGTTCATATTTTTCCTGAAATAATTTATCACATCCATGCTAATTATGATCCTAATCAACGAGAAGTCATGTCCCCAATTCAAACCATTATTTTCCTAATAATTGCTCAATCTATCAATGAAATGTTACAATTTCATCCCGGTCAAGTCCTGAATCCCCTTTCCATGGGATATTTACTTGAAAAATACACAAATTTATCCCAAGAAGAGCTGAATCACCTCTGTCAGACTTTCATGCTACAAGAACATCAACCCAAAGGCCCCCCTCCTTATGGATATAGCTTTTTCAAAGATATGGGTAGACTCAGATTGAATATGATATCTTCAGTAATGGGATTCAACACTAGTGAATACGTTGATAAGTTAACCCTAGTGTTGTTGTCAATTTTTACTCCTGGACAACCCCCTGCTGTCAAATATGACTTTGCCTCCTACATTGCTGATAAGATTCATGACCAGTTCATGAGATTAGAAAATGAAAAAGTTTTCAAATACTCCACTTTTATATACCATCTCATGCTCTATTATCAGTCAGAAAATTTCCCCTTCCCTGTCAAGAAACTTGACACCAAAGGAAATCCAAGATTTGTAATTTTCTGGTCTGCAATCTTCCATAATTCCTTTGAGTCCCCTTACTCTTACAATGAATTCATTGACCTATTTGTTCGCCCAGCAACCACCTTATTGATAGAAGTTTCCCCTCCTAGGGTCAATAGTGATATGAAGAAAATCCTCCAACTTTCTAAGCAATATAGGATAGGTGATTGGTACCTATACAAGAATCATACAAAAATTAGGATATATGGATGTGAGCTCTGTCCTTTCAAGCTACCAAAGTATGTTCCAATGAGACTCTTTGCTTCAGAATATTTTATACAAATGATAAATTCAGACCTAGTCCATTTTTGTAATGCCAAGAGGAAAGCACAGCTTAGAATCAAGAGTCAATTAGGCCCTTTTGTCTGTAATACTAGGGATGCAGGGAAAGAATCAGAAAGAATTGTAGAAGACTATCTCAAATTTCCAAAAAGTTTTTGGTGGGTACCTTATGACCCTAACAGCTTTATATGTGATAGGAGAATGAAAAACAGATTGTCACCATACCTTCACCATAGGATTCCATAGATTGAACAATTTTCAAACATGGATGAATGGATGGAAGGGACCTTAGTAGAAAAGGATAGTGAATAGGTCAATGTTGATAATGTTATGAAATATCTTGAGAAAATACTTGACCTTGATTCTTTTGGGTAGGTACAAAGACCACGAATTGGTCTTTCCTCTGCTGGAACCTCTCAGCAAAATTTGCAGGGAACCAGCGCACCAACCACAGTAACATCCAAAGGGAAGGAAAAGGAGACTAGTACACAGGTCATAGAGCAATTCACAATGTCAGAGCAGCCTGAAAATTCCAAGGAACAGGCCCAAATATAGAATTCTCCCACTCAGATTAATGTGGCAGAAATTTCAATCTTGCAAACTCCTCTCAATGAAGAAAAAAGTAAAAAGAGAGATGCAGAAATAGCTACCCCTATCAGTGGACCTTCAGAACAGCCTGGTATCAAAAGACAAAGATTAAATCCTCTCTCAGAAGTAGAATTTGTTCAAGAAACCACTGATAGTCAGAGAAGAGAAGAGTTAGATAGCCAGCAAACATTCAGAATCAATGGGACATCCACCAACTCACAGAGAAAAGAGCTAGAAAGACAACAAAGTGCAGAAGTATCATCTTTTAGACCACCAGCGAAGGATGCTTGGGATATTAGAAAGGCATTTATAAACATAAAATACAAAAATGATCCATTAATACTTCAAGTTTATAATCAGTATTTGAATATGGCCCCCAAAAATAAATAGAGATTGATGTCAGCCTATGACATCCAGGAAGGTAAAATGGTGATGAGTCATTTCAAGCCTAAAGTGCAGCAGCCTCAGACAACAGCAGATTATGTTAGAACCAATTTTGAAGTTATGGAAAAAGATATTCATCCTTTATATTAGATTGAACTACACAAACAAACTAGAGAGATGATTTATTTAACCTTAATGGGTAAGTCAATGATGGCTCAAAGATTAC
Source organism: Pinus albicaulis (assembly GCA_034641835.2). NCBI lineage: Eukaryota > Viridiplantae > Streptophyta > Pinopsida > Pinales > Pinaceae > Pinus > Pinus albicaulis. Next base: position 204,977,289 of record CM076574.1, on the reverse strand, counting down.
AAAATTCCTTGGATAATACAACTGCTCAATTGCATCTGGAAAAAGCCTCCTCCTAGGCCAAGGATAACAGAATAAAAACTTTGGAAGAAATAATTATTGGATTGGGTCATAATCCTAAAGATGTTAAGGCTACAGAAGCTTTGATTAAAAATAAAGATGATGATATTGCAGCCCTAAGGAAACAATTAAAGTTGCCATCTTCAAGGCATCCACAGACTGCTGAGATCATAAAGCAAAAATCTAAAGAAGAGCTGATGGATTTGCTCTTAAAACTTAATGAGCAACTGAATGAGACTGAAAAAGAACTTGAAAAAGCATTAAAGGACAATCAGGGAGAGTCAAACTCTCAACCTCCCAACATGATACCAGTAGTCTCAACAGCGGTCCATTTTACACTTGGGACAACAATAGCACCAAACATCCCAGCATCTACAACAGAAGTGATTACAGGTACAACAACAATAGGTCAGTCAACAGGACTAGCATAGGGAAACACTTCCAATTTGAGCACTGAAGAATTAATAAAATCAATGGAGGAATTGAAACTCCAAGTTACAGAACTCCAGAAAACAAAGGTACAATTTACTACCTTGGAACAAAAGTATGATCTCTCAAAGATAAGTGTTGCAGAAAAGACAAGAGAGATCAGCAGGTTAGAAAAATTGGTCAAAGCATTGGAAAAGGATCTCACATTGGAGAAACCTTTGAAAGAAATCAAAGAAATTCTTTGGACCAACATCACTCAATGAATAAATGATGTCTGGCCATCAATCCAAATAATGTATGAGCAAAATGATTTAGTTAAACTGGCTCTAGAAGAAGTTCAAAAGGCAAGGGAAGAATTAGGGAATATGCCTAAAGAAGCCAATGAGCTCATACAATTTTTAAATACCAAGAATAAATATCAGCTTGAAGAGCTAGGCATCCAAGACAAAACAGGGACAATTTTGGAGGTAAAAAAGGTTTTTACTAAAAGAACTTTAATGCAGAACTTAGAAAGAAGATGCCATGATATGCAGGCGGAAATTAATGCTTTTACGAAAAGATTCGATATTTTTCAAAATAAAGGGTTGCCAAGTCCTTTAGTTACCCATGATAAATTAATGAGTCATCAGAGCTATATTGAGAAATTGAATAAGTATGCCGACAACCAGGCCAGTTCATTGAAAAGTTCATCAGTAGCAAAAGTGTTGCCTACAGGCAAAATTCTTCATGACAGTTTGGAAAATTTGTTTTATCTCGAACATGAGGTAAAGCACTTATTTCCAATTCAGCCTACTTTTTTCAGATACATAGAAACTTATGAGACCCTGAGAAAGCTTCAAAGAACCAGAATACCAAAAGCACAATGGTGGGAAAAAATGTTGGATTTTCTGTAAAAATATCCTTGGATAAATTTTGATTATTTACTACAGTAAGTAATGGTAAAAAGGATAAACAGAAATCAAACAGGTCAAATTGTATCAGTATAGGTAAAGATTATCAGTAAAAACAGAACAACTAGCACAGAGTTACCAAAGAAGATAGCAGCAAGCCAAATCATAGGACCTGCCTCCAGCACACTCATAAAAAAAAAAAACAACACAACATCGGTTACCTTTCCTCCTATCTACGAGACCATCTGTCTCTATTTTCTTGTAACGTATTCATGAGTCATCCTAAAATATATCTCACTCTGTTAGGAGATATTTTTTATAATTTTTTGTATAAATACTCCCTCAATTAGAGTATTGGGGGGGTGGATTCTTAGACTTTGCTGTAATACTGATTATTTTCGAATAAAGTGTTGTTGGATAAATTTCGCATGGCTAGCTGGATAAATAATTGATGCAAAGGACTTTTCACTGGATTCTTGAGTCAGACAACGGATCAATAAGTCATCTATCTCTTATGTTTTAAAATTTTATACTTGTTTATTATACCATCTATGTTTCATATTTGAATGATAAACGAAAAAGAATAATTCAGAAAGTCCTTGAGTGCAATATATTTTCAATCATTGTTATTCTTAATGTTTTCCTCTGAACTAGTATGAACAGTGAATTCTTAATTGCTCCTGTTTCCTAGTTTATTCATTTTTGATTATTTGGTAAAGAATTCTTAATTGCTCTTTATTAATAGTCATTCAAGTTCCCTCTTTCGAAATATGTTGAAGGATTCTTAATTTCCCTTCACCCATTTTGAGTTCATTCCATTCATTTTATATATTTAATTGTTCCATATTTGATTACGTTGCCCTGTGAAACAATCCCTTGTTAAGAAAATAAATCCAGTTAAGCCATATTTCTTTGACTCCATTAGCCCAATGGTCTAAACTATTCAATCTTGCCCTTCTGCTATTGAATTTCATCATCCAAACACAATCAAAATCCCTGGACTTTTATAAATAACCTAATATCTTTCAAAAACAAAGCTTAAAATTAAAGAGAGAGCCCTCTCTGGATACATATTGGCTAGATTCTGTACCTAAAAGTTGGTTTGTGGTTACCTCGGACCCCTTTCCTCTTCCCAAAAACTTCAAGGAAAATCTGAGTGATAACAGGTTCAAGGTCAGTCTGGTTAATATCAGTTTGTGACTTGGTTCTGAAAAGGCTCTTTGTATGGTGCAATTCAAAATGTGGATCTTGCAAAGCTGTAAGATGTTCAGGTATAGAACCTGCTCTGTGAATGGTCCTAACAGTGATTAAGTTTCCAGATCTAGAAGTTTTCCACAAAAGCTTCTCTGGGTCGTCAACTATGTTGGGAGGGTTTGGGTCTAGATGAGATCTAGTACTGATCATATGTGAAGCCAGATTTCAAACTTAAAAATCAAAGAGGCTGAAAATTTTTAGGACTGTTTTCCGAAGGCTGACCTCTCTTAGTGATTGGTAAACTCTCACAGTATATAACTCGGTTCATAAAATTCTCAGGGTTGGCTTGACACAAATCAAGGAAGTGGAATGAGTACTAGTGAAGTAATAGGCCTACTGGAGGTTAGTGGAGTCGCCAAGTGGATATTTTTGTTGTTTTTAAGGATGTATGTTTATGGTCCACCACCAATAACTGAGAAAAAACCAATCTAGGGATGTTTTGGGAGTTTTCTTTTTGTATTTTTAAGGTTTGTAATTGTGTCTTATGGTTGAATCATCATTTTTATAATATGTTGAAACAAACAGAGTCTACTTTTGGCTATCAGTTGAGTTCTCTATGATTTAAAAAAGGTTTCTGATGTCCTAAGGGATACTTAGATTGTCACTGACTCAAAAGGTCCCACCATGATCGCCAGAATGTTAGAGTGGCGATGAGGTGGCAGATTCACTAGATTTTCTAAGTCTAACTAAGGGTCAAATGAGTTTTGAGATGTATTCAGGAAACTATGTACTTAGAAGGTCCCACTTTGATCGTCAGAATGTTGGGGTCCCGTGATTTGGTAGATTGGTATACGAAATGACAAGGCAACATGAAACTAGTCTTTGGAGTCCTAGGACCTAGCCTTCCTGGACTCAGAGAGGGATCTCTCTATTAGATGCAAAGGATGTGTTCTTGTTTCTTTAGATGGTTTATTTTAGGCTAGTTGTTAAGTGTAGGGTTTGTTGATTTTTTTAGTTGGGTAAGATGGTCAAGTGGAATAGGTGGAGTGAGAGGTCATTAAATAATTGGGCTATAGATTCAATGAAATTCATGATTGTCTCAATGATGAATTAGAGTGTGTTTAAGGGCCAATCTAGCAAGGTTAATGGATCCTTATGGTAGTGTGTGAAGTGGGGTGGACATCAAGTTTGGGAAAAACAAGGTAGGGCAAAGGGCAGTGAAGTATCCTTTGTCATTTACCCCTGAACAAGAAGGTCCTAAATATGATAAGCAAAAGATACTAAGCATGAGATAGGGCAAACCATTAACTCAATTATAATACTTAAACAAATAAATATCCAAGATAAACATTCTAGTGAAACATAGAAAGCATAAGAGCTTATCTAACTTTAGTAAATTCACCTTCAAAATTAGAAAACATATAAGATGCAGACACAATAACTTTCATCAATCAAAGAGGGAAATCCTAAACATTGTTGATTAAGCTACAAAGAACTCTAAGGCAAACTGATAGGCATGGGCAAAGGGAAAGATCAGAACAAGACCTCTTTGACTTAACTTAGCAAGAAGTACTTTAAAGAGAGGTTTCAAGACAGAGTTTGGATAGTTTCAAAAAAGCAGGGCTTACCATGAATCATATTTGTAAACTAGCATATTAATCCATAGATGAAACAAACAAGCATAAGGAGGTTTTAAGAGCAGCTAAAAATTCTTCAAACACACCCAGCAGAGGAAAACATCAAGGCCATAACAAATAGGAGGAATAAGGTGCTTCAAGGAGCATTTCTCAACCTATACTTTTGAGGGGTCAAACCTGCTCGAAATCGTCTGAAACTTGGTGAAAATAATGTAATAAGTGTGAAAAATCCAAAAATTTCAATTTCTCCTCCTGAAAATGCTCCATGTGTTAGCATAGCACTAGTGGCACTGCGCTAATGAGACTGAAAAATCTCAAAAAACCAAAAATGCTCATAATTTGCTCAAAATTGCTGGAGAGCTCCCTTAAGGGGTCTTGGAAATTTTTTGAGAAGCCTCAGCCAAAAATCCAAGGCTTTTATGCTCTATTGCCTCCTTTAGTGTTTGTACTTCAAGTAGGGTCTCCTTCAGTTTGGCACAAACAAGCTTGTGCTTCTTGGCATAATACTTTGTCATCTTTTTATGGAGGGACAAACCCCTCTTTATCTTCTCGAAGTGTTTGTGCTCATTCTTATAATAATGAATGATTTGGGCCATACCAAAATCCCTCTCCTACTCCTTGATTTGTGCATCCTTGCTTTGGATTAGAAATCTAGTGGCCATTTCCTTATCTTCAGTGTCACTGTCTAGGTCAATGAATTGAGGTTTTTGAGTAGATAAATTGCCTTTCATACCTTTCTTAACCTGTTCCATCCTCTATTTTCCATTTTCAAGTCTTGGAATGGATGCATCTGGCAAGGCCCCTTACCTTTTGGAGGCAGCAAACACTTGCCTTGGCCCTCTGTGGTATGTGCATGTTAGAGGAGTGATGGTGGTTTTGGAAGTGTTTTCATCATGGCTGTGACCCTTTGTGTTGTCATTGGCTCCTTCACTTTCACTATGACCCTCATCATTCATCCCATGATCTGTTTGATTGTTGCTTTCTTGACCTCCAACACCATCATCATCATTACCCTCCTTGCTACCTTCTGTGCTATGGCTTTGGTCTTCATTGGGATTATCAGTCGCTATATTTGCTTCACTTTGGTTTTGTCCATCATCAGCTGTCATGATTGTCATGAATTTCTCCCTTATTGTCTTTTTCCTCACTGAATATCTTATTAGTGTCATTTTCTTTGTCACTGTCCTCTTCTTCAAACTTTATTTTTGCCTTGTCATTTTCCTATTCACCAATTGTTTTGTTAGCTCCTTATATTACTAGTATAGTCCCTTATTTTTGTTAGTGTAACCACCTTATTATTATTATTGTACCCCTCTAACCCCCATATTGTTATTATTGTGCCCTTAAATTATTATTGTTAGGTCGGCTAGGATTACATTGTGGCCCCACTAAGATTACATTGTGGCCCCATGGACTCTTATATATAGAAATGAGGTTTTTTAATTTGTGTCATCCAAGAATTGTTCATTAATGTAATGTATTGGACGCTGCCCCCTTGAAGTGGCTTATTTCTAAGGTGTTGATATCTCTTTTCTTCTATTTTTGGAGCTGGTTTCAAAACATTTGGTATTAGAGCTTTGGATTCTAGGTTTCACTGCTCCAAGAAGGTCATCTTGGAATCTTTGCTATAAATTTGTTTCTACGAAGTTTTAGAAGTTGAAATTTTTAGAGTACGAAGCTGAAAGCCTCAGGCACATTTTCGCAAAATTTAAAATCTTGGTTCGCAATATTTTAGGAGATATGATCTATTGAATTTAGTCCTTTCTGCAGGCTTCTGAATTTCACTTAAAAATATCATCGCAGAAGTTTCGCTATAAATTTTTTTCTACAAAGGTTCAAAAGCATAAATTTTTAGAGAGAAAAGCAGAAAGCGTGAGGAACATCTTCGCAAAATTTCAGAGCTTGATTCACAATATTTTCCGAGATATGATATGTGGAATTTAGGTCTTTTTCAGGCTCTCGAATTTAATCTCAAAGAGGTGATCGCGGGAACATCTTCATAACTTTCTCTCTGAGAATCAGATTGGAATTCTATAAATAGTGACTAGAAGTACACAAACTTTAATTTCATGTCTATAAATTTCAGAGCCAAAGGAGCAAACAGTGACACGTGGCAAGTTATACAAGTTTTCTCTACTGAACCAGTCCATAATTAGGTCATTGTGGGAGATTGGATATAACGTTGCCTTGAAGAATCCAGATCAAGTCAGACCTATGGCATTTGAAAGAAGCTTTAGAGGACTACTATAGGGCCAAATTTCAGATATTAAGGATCTGCAAGTAGAGAGATAAGTCAATTTCAATATCGACTCCTTAAAAGAAAGTAAAAGGTGTGTATTTTTTTTTACGAATTGCATAAGTCTTGTTTTAAGAATCAATTTGAATTTATTCCAAGGGCATATTGTAGAATATATTTCAGAATTGGGTTCTGAAATGCCTCCTAAAAATAATTCAACACCCATTAAGCCTTTAGAAGGCTCTACTATGACTCATGAAGATGAAGAATGGCAACATAACATATCAAATTTACAAGAGCAAGTGCAACAAATTTCGCTCTCGCAAAGAGAAACAAAAAATGACATGGAAGTTTTGAAGAAATGCATGGAAACTAAGATGGATGTTTTGAAGAAAGGCGTGGAATAGAAGATGTATGGTTTGAAGAATGGCATGGAAGATAAGATAGATGACATGGAAGCTAGTATGGAATCTAAGATGGATGACATGGAAGCTACGATCGATGAAAAAATGGAAAACATGAAGAATGATCTTAAAGCATACATGGAAGGTTTGAAAAAGTTGATACAACAAATGTTTCTTAATGGTGAAAATATAGTAGAGGAAAATCATGATGAGAACAAAATAAATGTTAATCATGGTTTCATAAACTCTAACGTTGGCGGGAAGAACCACCATATTCCAAAAATGGATATGAGGAAGTTTGATGGAAAGGATCCTGTAACATGGATACTACAGATGGAGCAATATTTTGATCTCAATAATTTGCAAAACACAAAAAAGGTAGGCATTGCAACTTTACATTTAGAAAAAAATACATTTTTATGGTATCGATGGCTTTTCTCCTGTAAAAAAATTGTCACTTGGTCAATTTTTACGGAGGAAATGATAGCACATTATGAGGATACAAAGAGCAACACCTTCTTTAGCCAATTGATAAATCTCAAGCAAAAGGGTTTAGTGGGGCAGCACATTGAGGACTTCCAAAAATTGAATATAAGGGTAACTGATATTCCAGAGGAACACAGGATTGATCTCTTCATAGGCACTTTAAAGGATAACATCCAACATGAAGTTTTCATTTTGGAACCTGATTCATTGGAGAAGGCATTCAGGTTGGCAAGAAAAGTTGAATGTAAAATTATGGCGACAAGGAAGCCTACCACTCAATTCTATAAAGAAGGAAGTGTTGCTACGCCTAGATTTCCACAACCTACAAGGTTGACACCACAAAAATTGGAAGAAAAAAGAGAAAAAGGGCTTTACTATAGTTGTGATAGAAAATACACTAAAGGTCATAAGTGTGCTGAGAAGA